>CM065670.1:11766396-12256396 GCA_033220385.1 Triplophysa yarkandensis | reverse complement strand
TACAAAAAAAAACAGAGTAAAGAAAATTGCAATATATAAACCTAACGTTGTTAAAACTTGTAAATTCTGTATACAGCTGGATAATCTTTATATGATAATATCTCCTGGCTGTCAATCCAAACACAACCAGATCATAATCATCATTGAATATAAAGACATGGGCAAACATATTCCAAATATGACACTTGTAGTTTGATTTAATTGATGTATTAAACTGGAGTATGAATATTAATACAATGCAGACTGTTACAGCATGACTGTAATAGTGTATATCCTCTATGAAGAATGAATATAAACTAAAAATTACACATTATCACCTGAAAACCCACAATTTTGTTGGAATGATATGAATGTAATAATAAATAATAGACTGCTGCTTTTATAAACATAACATTGCAGGTGAATATTAATACATATCCTGTATTTACTCAAGGTTGGCTTATAATGCAGAGAGAGGGCCTGGATGTGCCTGTCTTAAATGTGTGAAAGTTAGGAACTTTCATAATATGCTAATTAAGAAACGAATAAATATAATAAAACAAAACAATACAGAAAATGCATGTAGATTGCTTTTTAAAATCCTTTGCACTGTCTTCAGTATCAACTTCTTGGTTATGGAGCTGTCAATCAAAATGAGTGTGAGGTGCCCTTAAGTCCCACCCACAGGTGAGATTTGTGCCAGAAAGGCGAACTAAATTTCAGAATCGCAAACAGAAACTATGAAAGCGCACGCGAAACATCTGGAAGCTTATTCATTAACCATAATAAGAAAAGAACGAAACTTAGAGAACTTATAAGATTAAAATGAATTATTTTTGAAAATCAAGGCCAATTACTTTGGAGAATGAATGAATTCATGTCCCGTCCGGGATGACATTGCTGTAGTGATGACGTGGTGCAGCGGATTGTCCCTTCAAGCGACTCCCCGATGCGTTTCAGCAATAAAATCCAGAGGTTTCTAAAGAGCAAATTATCAGAAGTGTGGTTCTGTAATGGAACGCCAATGTTCTCTTAGGTGTAAAGGGCGTATCAAGGTTGGAGATCAACACAATATCTGCCTCACATGTTTGGGTTTCCACCTCATTCAGGACACTCTCGTGCGGTCGTCTTGTCCTCTCTCTGAGGCCATGACGATTAAGAAGGTGCGGTTGCGGTTGGCCTTTTTCTACCCAAAATCTGTCACCACCACGCCTGCTTCCTGTACTTCGTTCACTTGCACTAAAGCAGGAGTGACAGCTGCCGCTAGTGACGTGGGCGATATGGGAATGTGTGTCCGTTAGCCTCTGGCTCAGGGGTCCGCCATTGTTCGTCACGCTCTTCATCTTCCTCCTCCCTCCTTCACTGTCTCGCATTGACATGCTGTCAGTTACTGCATCTGAAAGCAAACTGCTTTCCTGGGCAGACGCAAGACTGGATTTCAGTGCATGCCCTCGCCTGCACTCCCTGATCTTGCAGCTGGATTATTGGTATCTCGGAGGCGCCTGGAGTATGAAACCCCTCCCTGGTACCGTTCTTCCCGGAAGTGCACCGGGAGCTCGCCAAGATGTGGAAGGCACCCCGTCTGCCTGGCTTCGTCATTGCAGCTCCCACACGCTCATTTCTCCTGTGCAAGGTCAGGGAAGAGGAGCATCAAGTGGTCCTGGTTGCCCCATACTGGCTCAACTGTACCTGGTTCTTGGAGCTCATGGATGTGACAACCACTCCCCCCTAGCCAATTCCCCTGAAGAAGGACCTTCTGTCCAGGGGAAGGGCGCATCCGACACCTCAGGCCAGATTAGTGAAACCCCTATTCTGGCTCCTGCATGAGAGGCTAGGGCAGCCACTCAGTGTTTGTACACTTCGTAGTAGCTCTGCTTCACTTCTTGGTATTCCTCATGCGGGGAGAGTACCCGGAGATATGAGATCGGAGTTTGGTTGTCCTTGAGCAACCGCTTTTCTGACAGACATGCAAATAGCTGCGGGCTGGGCTATCCCCACCACTCTCGTTAGGTTCTAGGACCTCCTAGTGGAGCTAGGTCTCAGCTCGGGCCCTAGGTGGCAATATTTAGGATCAGTGTGGCGTATGTCTGTGAAAGCGAAATCTCCCCTACATTGGTGAGTAAGTATGCTCTCTTTTTAGCTCTTCTTCAGGGTGTGAGTATCAGGGTTGGATGTGATCTCCACAAGGTAGGCCCTCGTTTAGAGGGGTAGCGTTTTCCCCAGTGTCACGAGATAGACGGTTTCCCCACCATTGTGGTGGGATGAAATGCCACCGCCTAGAGAGATTTTTTCCAAGAAAAAGCACTGAGACATCATTTGAGTTTATTTTATTTACGATCAATTAAATTTTGAATAAATAATTAACATGTCAGTTTCAAAGTATAATTTGTTGTGAGTGTATAATTACAATGCAAGATCACATTGAGCGTGTGAATTTCACCTCTGGCACACAGATTTCTTTTGCTTGTGCACAAAACTGTGCCCTTGTTCATGCATACTTTGGTACTCTCCAACTCCAGAGTTCAGCTGGCTAGCTAACATTATTTAACATTAACCCATGGGCAGGGGTTTAACATGGCACTTTTTTCCAGCTGTCCACAGGGAAAGGAAGACAAATAGTTTGTCCTCTACTTAATGGCTTTCTCCACATGGACTTTGAACTCAAGATTATT
Source organism: Triplophysa yarkandensis (assembly GCA_033220385.1). Taxonomy (NCBI): domain Eukaryota; kingdom Metazoa; phylum Chordata; class Actinopteri; order Cypriniformes; family Nemacheilidae; genus Triplophysa; species Triplophysa yarkandensis. The sequence goes on along the minus strand of CM065670.1, from coordinate 12,253,745 downwards.
GAACTGCAATGGCTCCCAAAGCGCATCATCACTAGGGTTTGACGCAGTAAAGTTTTAAAATGATTACAGTTTTTCTCAGGCACTTTGCTAAAGTCCTCAAATGATCCTTGGAATTTGAAAATCATTTGTATATATCTATATAAATATTTGTACTCTGGCTAAATTTTAATTACAATTATTGTATATTGTAGGTTATGATTTCATGCTTTGTCTTCCCTGTCTGTAAGGTTACCTGAAGTCATTTGTAGTGCTTTTGTTCATTGGTTCCGTCCTGATTGTTTTCCAGGTGTGTCTTGTGATTTTCTCTGTGCATAAAGTACCTCATTTTTCTCTTGTCTATTGTCAATCCTTGTGTGCGAATGTGTTTTGTATCCTTGCGATATCCCTGGATTATTTTGTTTGTGTTCAACCTGGTTTACTCACACTAAATTTGATTCCACCTCTTTTGGACCGTTTTGGAAGGTTACGGGTATGTGGGAGTTTGAATTCCAGACCCTGGTCAAGATTTACATTTTCAAGCATTTACTGTTTGTACTATATTTTATGACATATCATGTTATTGCAATATGGAAAGAAAAATATAGCACTGCATAGCATGAACAAGTAGAAATGTAAAATATATGACAATCTTCTTAGGGAAAACACATTGCTGTCTTCCTACACCTTCTGAAGATATTTGTTGTGATTTGGATGAAAATATGTGGCCCAACTGTCTGCTGGGCCACAATTCTCATCCACATCACAACAAATATCTTCTCTTGCCATGCAGCCTGGAAACAATCATTTAGAGTGTCTTATCCAGCCTCTGCTGGTGTCTGCTGCTAAAGCTTCCAGAAGGGTTATCTGTGTATGTGACTGGCAATCATATACTCTCTATCTCCATGCTGAGAAAAATTCCTCAATGGGGTAATTAATGGAGAGTAGGGTGTGAGAAACTCCCATGTGGACCGCAAACCATTGCCTGATGATGTTGGAGCCATAGAAACTGATATTGTCCCAAACTATTATGTCCTATGGCCGGTCATCTCCAATCTTACCCCATTTTTTCAGGGATGAGATTTCTACTAAGAGTGTCTAAAAGGTGACTAGATGTATGGCCCAATATGGGAATATGCTTTAGCACACCATTCTTTAAGATGGCAGCAGCCGTGGTTATGTTCTCACCCCATTGGCCTGACAAATCAACTGATGATATTTTGACCGTGCATTCTTGGTTAAGTTAGGTTAAAACCAGCCTCATCCATATAGATTAAGCTGTGCATAGTTCAATTGACTCCACTTCCATATAACGCTGTATCAAGTAGACACAAAATTAGTTTTATGAATTACATGCATTTTTGGTTTGGACAAGATAGTCACATCAACTTCCATGTGTGAAAACAGGCCCCCTGCCACCCCTGGGAAGTTGTCTTGCAGTTCTTTGTGGAAAATACAATAAAATCAATCATTCAGTTTCCTCATTGCAAGAAGAAGGCAAGTGTATTTTATTATTTAAGTTGGTATATAGACAGTTTCTGTAACTCATTATACAAAGGTCAACGCTGTTCAGCTCTGTTAACTAGATGGTAACTGACACTTACCAAACAAAACTTTTGAAAAGTGTAGAAATTCAACTTGACAACATCAATTGTTGGTGTTTTTAATGATCATTTTAAATTATTTGTTTATTATATCTATTGTTTGTTGATTAAACAAATGCTGGTTAAGATCGGGCCAAAGTTTAGCCGCAGCCACGTGAATCATTGTCCTATGTTTAGGTTTATGCAAAAGTCATGCTTGCACAAGTTCTACTCGATCCTTTTTATCTATATTTTTACCGGCTCTGATTCCAGATCAAATTGATAAAATTAAAGTCCTGCTTTCAAAAACACTGAGCCTGTGTATCTCGAATCAAAACACAGGGACTTCACATTTAGAACTTGTTACGTATTTCTGAAAAGGGGACTTAATCGGAACAAGGAAGTCATCAGCTGTTTTAATGACATTCAGAAAATTGGTATACTGTGTGGAAAACACTAGGTTTTTTAAGTGCAAAACATTAACACATCTTATATTGAACACTGTTAACTCAATCAAAGCTTCATCACCAAGACTTTGACATTTAAATATAACTGCAATTCCGTCATCCACCCAGCAAACCAACCATCTTGGGGTCAAGGTGTAAACATGACCTATGTTGACCAAGCAACCCATACCAATCAATCAGGACAAGAATCTTTTACAGCCTAAACACATGAAGGAAGATGCACTCTCTTTATTCTGTTTTTAAGAACAGACCTACACTCTCACATACATTTACATAGAGTGTACATATATCCAAATGTTATCTATTCCACATTTTGATGTTCCTGTTGTTTTATGTCTCAAACATTAACTCACAATAGTTCAATTAATGTGTGTGTAACTACAAGGATTATTTGATTTGACATAACTCATTCAAACACTATTATATGTAGATCATGTTCGGTGTATATGAGTTGCATTTGTGATTTCCTAAATGTTAATGTTTGTTATGTTTTAATAAATCTTCCCTGTACTGGTACTGGAATTTTTCATAGCAAATACCCAAATCCGCTCCCACATGCAAACATAGTGTTTGAAGACCAAGATTGTTAAATTTGGCTCCAACAGCCTGGACCCCTGGTTCTTTTCCTAGTTTTATTTGATGCTAGCGAGAGCCTCTTAAATAGATATCTTCTCTCTTGACCTGTGGCTCCACTAAGAATAAAGAAGAATATCTTTTCTCATTTTCTCATGTTCATAGATACACATATGACCTCATTTTACATATACAGATATGTATGTTGTGTCACAATTTGCTGATATTCATGCATATGGTTAAATCATTTTCTTAAGTCAAGTCAAGTCACCTTTATTTATTTAGTCCTTTAAAAAAAGGCCCTGTTCATTTGAGGCGCGTACTGATAATTCGTTCATTTATTTTTTCACTTACTACATTCATCAAAATGGAGAAATCAAGGGATCTACATCGGCCTCTTGTGAAAAAATGTTTGTGTTTTCTAATCTACAGTGAATATTTGTATTTAGTTATTGCAATTAAAAATTTGAAGTTTAACCAGAGTAAAGCGTTGGGGGGTGCTTGACAGGTATCAAACCCTGGAAAGGGGTGCATACTGCAAAACGTTTGGGAACCACTGCTCTAGTAGTACGATTTTAGAATGAAAGTAGTTCATAAAATCTGCTTTGATGCTGTGAAATGTCAGCACTTGTTGAGGCTTTCTTTTTCATTAGTTTAGACACTGTGAATAAATACCAGGGGTTATGTTTACTTTCTTCTAAAAGATAAGAAAAGTAATCAGATCTTGCAATTTTTAATCCATTTCTGTAGGAAAGGTTACTTTCCTTCAAAGCAATTTGAAATATCTCTAGCTTTGTTTTTCTCCAGTGCAACAGCATTTTTCAGGCTTCTCTCTTAAGGGTGCAAGCATGCTCATTATAACATGGTGTCAGACTGTTTCCCTTGAACTTCCTTAAGCGTAAGGGAGCAACTGTATTTTAAATGCTAGTAAAGAGAGAGTCCATCGTTTTGGTTACATCATCAAGTTGTTAAATCAGGATCAGAGAGATAAATAACAAAGTAGTGTTTGTGGTATAAGTGATGGTTCTAACATACTTGTAACAAGAAGTAGAATTTACAATTTTGGCTGTATGAAGTTTGCATAAAACTAAATAATGATCTGAGATATCATCACTTGGCTGCATAATTTCAAAACCATTTACATCAACATTAGGGAGAAGTTGTGGCCTAATGATCAGAGAGTTTGACTCCTGACCCTAGGGTTGTGGATTCATTTCTTGGGCCGGCAATACCATGACTTAGGTGCCCTTGAGCTACTTACTTCGATGTAAAATCAGCAAACTCTATAATAAAGTCTCTATGGTGCCCTTGTGGCCTGTAGACAGTAGCCATTACAAACGTCACAGGGGATTTATCATTACCATTTGATTCTCTGGATAAAGTAATATGAAGCCCCATTACTTCAAATGAGTTATACTTGAAACCTGCCCTCTGAGAAATCCTGATAATTATGTTACATCAAGGCAACACCTCCCCCTTTACCTTTTGGATGTGGCGGCTCATGTTTATCATCAGGTTTTAGCAAGGTTTCTCTCAAACAGAGTACATCTAAACTATGATCAGTGATCATATTATTTACAAAAGGTGTTTTCGAAGAAAGAGATCTGATATTTAATATTTACAATAAGTTTTTTTGTAAAAATGGATCTGATATTCAATAAGCCAAGCTTTATCATTTTTTTTATCCGTTTTGCATGTGTTTTTTATTCATTGAACCTCAATTAAGTTGTGATTCTTAAACTGTTTCAGAAGTTTTTTTTGCATTTTCTAGTTCGGGAACAAACACAGTCTTATAGGTGTGATATCTATGTGAAAGAATATTCTATTTTCTGAGAATTTACTGAACTCTGTGACCTCTTATGACTTAACATATTCCTTATTCTATCATGTTTGACTTCAATTGGCTTCTCTATTAATTTCCTTTTTGTTGATGTCTGTTGTGTGACCATACATACTTCATGCTATTTCTATATACTATAATCTGGATGGACAGTTTGCATGTGCGCCATGAGATAATAAAACATGCAAATTCACTGTAACTGTTATATGGACAAAAAAACCATACAATGCTCAATGCCGATTGGTCGATTCGATTTCTGAGAACATGAATTTCAATGTTCTTCAGGAAGTAAATAAATCATATATAAGTGAAAATAATGCTAGCCCTAGTAAGATAAAACACTGCATACGAGCAGCCAAGTGCATAATTATTATTTTTGAAAAAGGAACTATTATAAACTTTCCATCACCACACACACACAGAACATTGTGCATCACAGAGCTTGCAAGTATTCTGTGTCTAATATACAGAGCCTCTTTAATAAAGATGCTCTCTCTCTCTCTCTCTCTCTCTCTCTCTCTCTCTCTCTCTCTCTCTCTCTCTCTCTCTCTCTCTCTCTCTCTCTCTCTCTCTCTCTCTCTCTCTCTCTCTCTCTCTCTCTCTCTCTCTCTCTCTCTCTCTCTCTCTCTCTCTCTCTCTCTCTCTCTCTCTCTCTCTCGGTTTTTCTGTTTTCTGATCCTATAGCTACCAAAAAGCTAAAAATTACTTGCTTAAGCCTAATGATTTGTTTAATGTCAATAATGTATTTGCTGGACAAATACAAAAGAGTCCATATTATAATTTCTGCTATTAGTCGGACACTTAAAAAAATATATACATATTTAAAGACGATAATTACATGTATTTCCATTTGAGTTAAACTTATTCCCTGACTGAAATGTATGATTTAAATATCTAATTTCATTTAAAGATATGATAAGATCGGATGGAGAATTTTGTTTACTGACCTGATAAAATCTGGTGTAGTATTATATTTGTTTATCTGATAGATCAGGAGTATTTTATTTGGGTGAGTAAAAGCTCACCATGCTTTAAACATTGAGCTTAACTCCATTTAGGGATACAATGTTGTAATAGATTTTAGATCAAATTAGTCATTAAAGCAGGAAGGTGTTGACCTCTCTACAACTGGAATAATGATGGTAGATTTTAAGCATGTGGAACACCAGAGAGCTGTTTGTTTATGTCTATGTCAGCAGTACTCATACAGTTTCATTTGTTAAACTTGACAAACGTTCAAAAAGACAAGGGAATTAGTGCCACGTGTAAGAAAAAAGTAATGTTTATGAGTCCACAATACCTGAGCATTTATTTTCAATTTTTTCTGTATTTTAGGTCAACAACAATGGCCTGCTGTCTTTCCTTAGGGAGGTGTCCCAGTTCACTCCTGTGGCATTCCCTATTGCTGGAGATCGCAGAGTGGTGGCTCCATTTTGGGCAGATATTGACAATCGGCGTGCAGGAAATGTCTTTTATCGAGAGAGCAAAGATCCTGTTATCCTGTTAAAAGCCACTGCAGATATTGGCCGTTACTTCCCAGAGTTTCCTAGATTTGTCAGTACATGGGTGCTGATTGCTACATGGTATCGAGTAACATTTTTCGGCGGAAGTTCAATTACTCCGGTAGTAGATGCATAACCTGCAAATAATTTACTTTACATTGAAAATGTACAGTTTTAAAATTAGAATGATATCCTAGATTAGCTAGGACTAATGCAAATGAAGACTGAGCATTCTTAGTTGAGACTTTAACTTGCCGCCTGTTTTCTAAAGGTGAATACATTTCAAGTTGTGCTCATCACAGACGGTAGGCTTTCCTTTACCATCTTCCAGTACCACAATATTTCATGGACAACAGGGATGCATGCCACCAGCGGAGGTGACCTAGCAGGCCTGGGGGGAGTAGCTGCACAGGTAAGGTCATTGCCTTTACATTTCATCGTTTTCACTATCCAAAATAATATTATACTTATGAATTGAATGCAAGCTGTAGACAATACACAGTGGTATGACTGGTTACTGCCAACCTAATTTTTAAAGATGGCATTATTATGCCGCAATTTAAACTGCTCCAAATACACAAGTATGCACACAGCATATCCAACAAATTATCTGTCAGACAAAGGCCGAAATCATTTGTATATATATTTTTCCATTAATGTGAGAAAATCTCAGGAAGAACTTTCCTCTTTTTTCTAGGCAGGTTTCAATGCTGGTGACGGGAGGCGCTATTTCAATATACCGGGCTCTCGGACACATGACATTGTTGAAGTTGAGACAACAACTAATGTGGGCTATCCTGGCCGTTGGGTATTTCGGATTGATGATGCTCAAGTGCAAATCAGTGGCTGTAATGACTCAGGTAGACCACACAAGCCAGAAAGAAAGTCTGTGTATATGTGTCTGTCAAAAAACTTTACATCCGATACATGACCTATAGTAAGACTCCTGCAAAACAAACAACAGTATTAGGTTATTTGTACAAGCACTTTAATATAAACAATATTCTCACCTCAAGTTTAAGCACCCTCTAGAGTTGGCATCATATTACGTTCAGCAGTTACATGTATTGGCATGCAGGTTATTCTATCACTTGTTCTATTACTAGTTTGTGCATGCGTTGTGATGCATTTTCATAAATATTTGTTGCTATGAAGATATCAAGGAGCCTCAAATCTTGTAAAACTTTTTATAAAGAAATCCAGGAATGCAATTTGGGTGGCAAAACTACTCGTTTGCTGCAAGTTTTTGGTCAACATAATATATGTGTACTGAGAATTTTTTTTTCTAAAAATATGATCTTGTGGTCACTGGGGCAGTCCCCTTTCAAAAAGGACACATTTGTATACTATAAAGAAACATGCTCACATATATACACATATGTACAAACGTATGTATATTTTAAAGGCTACTACCTGACAAAATGCTACACATTTTTAACATTTTTCAGACAATGTGGGTGTCTCCAGACATCTCTATGAGATTTTGCCTTCAGAAAAACATATTGTTGCTCTTCTTTTAAACATAAAAAATCACTTAAATTCTTAAGCAACTCTTAATATCCCCTCTTCTTTTGTTTGTGCAGAATGAAATGTTTTGTCTCTTCTGTCCACACGCAAAAAAAGACTGTTCTTCAAACAATGTATTGCCATATGTCAGAAGCATATTAAAAAGAAACACATTCCATTCAAGTTCTACTAAACCTCCCGTTTCTCTGATTCTTACTCTAATTCTAGCCCTGTAAATAATTAAGAGTAAAGAAATTTATTTTTGGCCTAAATTTCCTGCAACTTTCCAGAGTTACTTTGTGTTAGGCAAAAAGTTCTTCAAGTACTTTAGTACTTTTCTTGTTTTTTGGGCATTATGGGATACATTCTCAAACTTTGCAATTACCAACTTTTATGATTTATCAACAACATTCTCCATCCTATCAAACCTTTCCTGAGTTCTCATTCCTGTCATGTGTTTTCTAGTCTTTTGTAGTTCTTTATTCTCATTGGTTCTCGTGTTGATTGTTCCCCAGGTGTGTCTTATTATTTCGTAATCCTTGTAATCCTTATGAAAGTATTGAGTGGTATGGTTTCTCCTGTATCCCCTTATTACAGTTAATGTAATCCTGCCTCTCACTGAGGGTTAACTGTCCATATTGAAATGATCTAAGGTAAGACAGGTAACGCCCCCATGTACCCAACCAGCCCCAACCAGCTGGCACAAAACATCAAACTTTATCATAGAATTTATTTACCTTTTTACACATGTTTTTAATGATGGAAGGCTTCCCATGTAAAAAAGCTTTGTCCGGATCTGGACAGCGCTGAAGATTTTATCTTACCATTACCAAGACTCAAGATTCAGATGACCAAAACGTATAAGTTAAGGAGCGTCTGGACCCAGTGGAATAAATATAACCTGACTAGTAAGTCTTTATTTTACCTTCATGCTCATTGCATTTTGTTTATTTACTATTCTGTTACTATTGTGAATTCCGTGGTGTTCTTAGTATGATGTACGTGACCTTGTGCGTTCATTGTGTAGTGTAGTGTTTGTATAAAGACACTTTCAGTGTAACTGCGTATTCTAAAAAAGCAAGGCAGTTAGCCTATATGAGCTCACTCGTGCTGTTCTAATGCCCATTATATATGGTATTATTTTTATAATTTGTATTTCTGCATTTCAAATTTGTACCAGCAGTATCAGTATACACCATAATATAGTTATATTGTTTCTCTAATATAGTTAATAATATGGTTTCTTGTGTAAATGGAAAACTTATATCATCATTTAATTTTTGTATTTCAGGTGTTAGGACTGCAAAGACACCCAAAGCAAACAAACATCCCACTCGGTCATGGACAGTAGAAAGTGAAGTGAACTTCCAAGTGTTTTATAAATATATAAGTATATTAGACTGTTTATCAGTGTTTGGAGAGATGAGTGAACATATTCCAAATAAACTTCAAACAGAGAATATACACATTTACTTTGTCCCCACATTTTTGTACTAGCAGATTCCTATCATTTACACATTGCCTATACACAGGCTCATTGTGCAACTCATTATTTGGGTCTTTGTCTTCTCAGGTGCCAGTCACATTATTATTCATGATTGTTCACACACCCTCACAGCAAAACAGTGTATGGGAAAATCTAAATCAATATACTGACATTCATTAGTAAAACAGTGTATCAATAATGCAAAATGATAGTTAAAGGCAGATAATCATTGAATTCAGTGATGCCATGTCCGTTCAGTTTAAATAGTGTCTGTGCATTCATTTTCAATCAAGTCCACAATATCGCTGTAAATGAGGTGACCCCGACTAAGCAAGCCAGTGGCGACAAGGTACCAAATCTCCATCAGTGACAGGATAGGGAAATACCTCTGGGGAAACCAGGCTTTGTTCCTCTGACCAGATTAAACCAGGAGTTGATTCTATGCTGCAGCAAAGAATCATCTGTTTCCTCTGGTCTTATCCCGATGGATACAGATCCGAAGGGGATCTTGGGCTCCAGTTTTCCTGGTCTCCGCTGTCTTTCATGGCTTTAGAAGTCTTCTACTTCCCCATCCACAATAGGTCTAGATACGCAGAGTCACCGACAGGGCACCTGAGTACTATTGTATTTGATAAAAATTTGTATTTCTGTATTCTTTCCTTGTATTTTTCAACACTTACTTCCGTAATCGGTTTCTAAGTACTTAAATTACTGACCTAGCTCTTAGCTCTTCCTTTCATTTATTTATTCTCATTTCCTCTCCTCTTTTATTCGCCACTTAAACATGTGTCACAAAATTCTCACTGTCACTAACACTCGTAAACCCTCTGGGTCACGTCGTAGGACACGCAACACTGATAACCTGCGTGCCATCCCTACATCTGACTCTTCTGCACTCACTATTCCTATATTCCTATTTGCTCTACTTAACACTGACAATGCCACTCACTCTCTATGCTCCACACTAACATCCTGCTTGGACAATTTATGCCGCTTACATCTCGACCAGCCCGTGCCAACCCTTCAACACCTTGGCTCTCTGATGTCCTCCGGGAACACATATCCAAGCTCAGGGCAGCTGAGAGAAAATGGCGCAAATCTAATGACCCTGCAGATCTCTCTCTCTATCAAACTCTTTTCTCTTCTTTCCCTGCGGATGTCTCTGTCGCCAAGACTCAGTTCTACCAGGCTCAATAGACTCTCACGCTCTCTTCAAGACCTTCTCGGCTCTACTCTGTCCACCCACCCTTCCTCCCTCATCGGACCTAACAGCTGATGACTTTGCATCCTTCTTTGTGAAGAAGACCACCGCTATTAGCAGTCAGTTCTCCGCTCCACCACCGCTGGACCATACTCCGGCTCCTCTGACCACCTCTCTCCGCTCTTTCTCTCCGTTGACTGTAACAATGCTGCGAGAATCGTCTCGAATCACCCGACTACCTGCTCGCTGGATCCCATCCCCACACATCTCCTGCAAGACATCTCTCCATCGGTCATCCCTGCAATTACCCACATCATCAACTCATAACTCAACTCTGGCACATTTCCTACTGCTTTCAAAGAAGCCTGGATCCACCCTGTGTTGAAGAAACCCTCGCTGAATTCTGCACTTCTAGAGAACTACAGACCAGTCTCTCTACTGCCCTTCATCGGAAAGACCCTGGAACATGTCGTCTTTGATCAACTCTCTGCCTACCTTACTCTACACAAACTCTTGGACAGCAACCAGTTAGGCTTCAAAAAAGGACACTCTACAGAGACAGCTCTGCACTCAGTTGTTGAAGACCTACGACTGGCAAGGGCGGCCTCCATGTCATCCGTTCTCATCCTGCTGGACTTATCCGCTGCTTTTGACACCGTTAACCACAGCATTCTCCTTTCTACTCTCAAGGAAATGGGCGTCTCCGACAAGGTTTCCAATGGTTCGTATCCTACCTCTCAGGTAGATCCTTCAGGCTTTCATGGGGAGGTGAAGTCTCAGAACCGCAACATCTTGACACCGGTGTACCTCAGGGCTCAGTTCTTGGAACGTTGCTCTTCTCGATCTACATGACATCACTGGGATCAGTCATTCGTAAGCATGGCTTCTCCTGCCACTGTAATGCAGATGACACGCAACTCCACCTTGCGTTTCATCTGGAAGATCAGATGATTTCGTCCCGAGTCTCAGCATGTCTGAGCGACATCTCCCTCTGGATAAAGCAAGACCACCTACAACTTAACCTTGCGAAAACGGAACTTCTTGTCATCCCTGCTGACCCGAAGACTTGTCACGACCTCTCTATCCAACTAGGAGCATCAACCATTGTGCCCTCCAGGTCTGCGAGAAACTTGGGAGTAATCATCGATGATCAGCTCAACTTTACAGATCATGTTGCCGCGACTGGCAGATCCTGCAGATTCATGCATTACAACATCAGGAAGATCAGACTGTTTCTCTCAGAACATTCCACACAAATCCTGGTTCAGGCTCTGGTCCTGTCCAGGCTGGACTACTCCAATGCGCTGCTTGCTGGACTCCCGATGTGCACAAATAAACCTCTGCAGATGATACAGAATGTTCATCATGCATCAGTTCCTCGATGGTGGAACGATCTGCCTCTGGCTTCACGCTTTGCGGACTCGGTCTCCATCTTTAAAAAACACCTAAAAACTCATCTTTTCCGGCTACACCTAACTCACTAGGAGTACCCTCTTTTCTAACCTACTCACTCTATCTAAAAAAAAAAAAAAACTTTTTCTACTTTCAGGTTTTTATCTCGCTCTGTCTAACTTGGTTACATTGTTGTAACACTTGTTCACCTATCGTTGTATCGTTGTATCTAGGAATAAGAGAGAAACAGACTAATATTAGCTTAGATGCCATTCTAATAATTATGTAGCAAGTATATTGGGTTTTATGGGAAGTGTTCCTGGTTCCAGTTTACCTAATGAATGCACCCTAGAATTCCTTTAAAGGATTTGGATATTAAAAGCATGTTAGTGTCCTGTGTGTAAGCCAGGTTATACAAATGGGTCTTTTATTTAAATTTAAACTGCAAGAGTGTGTCTGCCTCCCGAATACTGTAAGGTATGTTATTACATAGTTTGGGCACCAAGTAGGAAAATGATATATCGCCCGTTGATTTTTATTTTTGATATGCCATCAAATCTTATATGGTTTTCTAGGTTATTACTTGCAGAGTTTTTAGATCCTGTTATTAACACCACCACCTAGGTTTTTCTGAGTTTAGCAGTAAAAAATTACTCATCATCGCATTTTTTATATCAACTATGCATTTTACTTGTTTTCCAAATTGGTGTGTTTTGACGGGCTGCAGAAATATAGAGCTAAGTATCATCAGTATATCAGGGAAAGCTAACACCATGTTTCCTGATGATATCTCCAAAGGGTTAACATGTATAGCGTGATAGCAGTGGCCTTAGTACTGGGCCTTGAGTTACTCCTTACTGCACTTTTAATTGAAATTACACCTCTTCATGTGCTATTAAGAATTGATGATGCCAGTTAAGTATGATTTAAACCATACAATTTCACTTCAATTAATGCCAACAAAGTGTTCAAGTCTATGCAAAAGAATGTAGTGGTCATTGTTTTCAAACGCATCACAAAAATCCAATAGCAGTCTATACTTAACTTGATCTTTGGAGTCAAGTTGTGGTATTTGACAAAAGGCTTATTTACAGACAGTTTGAAAGTTGTGAGGACATATCCTAATGATAATGAAGAAAAATTAATAGTTAGAACTGGATCAATGACTTCTGGAAGCACCCCTTTTAGGACCTTAGATGGAATAAGACCTAGATCTGATGACCAAGATGGCGGTGCGAACACGTCGGGAGGCTCAGCGTCTCTCCAGTTTTTGTAATTTTAAAGTATTATTCCTGCTCATCTAGGCTCCGTTCATACAGAACAGCTCTGGTTAAACATCCTACACCCAACAGGAGCTTTTGGATATACTTTTCAAACAGTTTTATCACCGATCTTCGACTCATCCATGAGATCGCCAGGACACCTGAGGCTAAGCACTCTACCCGGCCGGGCAGAAGTGCTCGCAGGTGGCGTTGAGATCGTAAACAAAGGCGGCGGAAGTATGGAGGTCTAAGAACTAAGCTAAAGGCTACACCACTCCGGTTCTCTTTACCCAGCATTTTCTTCAATAATGTGTGGTCACTGGTAAACAAAATGGACAAGTTACGACTTCGCATAACCAACAGTAAGAGACTTTTTGACTGTAATGTCATGGTTTTCACAGAAACACCCAACAATGCTATTGAGTGCTACATGCTCCAGGCGGATAGAACAGCAGAGGACTCCAGCAAGACAAGAGGCGATGGATTGTGCAGTTATGTCAACAGACCTTGGTGTACAAACCCTGTCACTGTAAGGAGACACTTCTCAGCTAACCTTGAGTTACTCATGGTTAAATGTAGACCTTTTGTATCTGCCACGAGAGTTCACTTCAACCATTATAACAGCAGTCTATATTCCACCGTATGCTATTGCCAAGCTTGCTTTGAAAGAATTTTATGCAGCCATAAGTAAACAACAGACTGCTCACCGGAAGCTGCTTTTATTGTTTTGGGTGATTTTAAGCACTGCAAACTAAAAACCCACCAGCATATTTCCTTCCACACCAGAGGACACAAAACTTTTGATCATGTTTACACAAACATTGCTGGAGCTTATACGGCCACTACCCTCCCCCACCTCGGACAGTCTAATCACCCTTCTTTGTTTCTCACACCTAAGTATTCACCCCTCATCAACCGCGTGAAGCCATCAGTGAGGACCATCAAAGTGTGGCCAACTGAAGCAGACACTTTACTTCAGGACTGATTCCAACACACAGATTGAGAGTTTTTTCAACACACAGTTTTTTTTGCTTCTCAGGCTGCGGATGGCTCTCACTGGGACATTTATATTTTTTCCTCCTTCTTACTGGATTACATCACCAACACCATTGATGATGCAAACAAATAACAACATACCCTAATCAGAAGCCATGGATGAACAAGGTGGTGTGACTTCTGCTGAAAGCCCCAAACAAAGCCTTCAGGTCAGATGCTTACAGTATATCCAGGGCTAACCTGAAAAGGGGCAACAAGAAGGCTAAGTACTGCTACAAGCTGAAGGTAGAGGAACACTTCTCTAACTCTGTCCCCCGACGCATGTTGTAGGGCATCCAGACCATCAGTGACTACAAGTCCAGCAACACCACTACAACGGTCATGAACCACCAAAATTACACCCTCAGCAGACCACCAAACTTTTAAACTCACCTCCACAGATGTGCACACTGCACTGAGCCGGATAAAAGCTTGCAAAGCTGCTGGCCCGGATGGTTTTCACAGACTTTTTCAATGTGTTCCTCATCCAAGCAACTGTGCCAACATGCTTTAAGCCCACATCCATTGTACCAGTGCCGAAACACTCCTCCATAATGTACATGAACGACTATCGCCCTGTAGCACTCATACCCATCATCATGAAGTGCTTCTAGCAACTTGTCCTAGCACACCTCAAAGACTGCCTCCCACCTACACTGGATCTACACCAATTTGCCAACGGCAGAAACGGAGCACAGAGGACGCAGTATGCACAGTTCTGCACTCCGTATTCACACACTTGGACAATAACAACACTTATGTATGGATGTTATTTGTTGACTTCAGTTCAGCATTTAACAACGTTACCCCTTCCAAGCTGACCACTTAACTTGGAGACCTGGACATTAACTCTTCCCTTTACAACTGGATAATGGACTTTCTGACCAACAGGCCTCAGCATGTTAGGTCAGGACACACCCACTCCACCAACATCATAGTTAAAACCGGCGTACCAAAGGGCTTCGTGTTGAGCCCATTCCCCTACTCCCTTAACACCCACGACCGCAAGCCCATGCATTGGTCCAACTCAATCATTAAGTTTGCAGCCGACACCACGGTGATTGGCCTCATCAGTGACAACGATTAGACTGCCTACAGGGAAGAGGTACAGCACCTAGCCACATGGTGCCCTGATAATAACCTGCTCCTGAACACCACTAAGACCAAGGAGCTCATTGTGGACTTCAGGGAGAAAATCTTTCTATTTACATTAAGCATTAACCAGCACTTTTAAATTTGCCAAAATGTCAGGTGCTCTGGGTACCAGTCATTTGACTATGGTGGCTGGTGTCTCTATAGTTATGTTCAATAGAATCGCCAATAACTAGAGCACCTCATCAGGTTTCTCAGTGGTTGCATCACTTAATGTGGAGAACCTGTTTTATGTCTTGATTGGAACAGAAGAGGGGTGTTTTGACCCATGACTATGCCACCCAGTTGCCCAGCGGCAGAGGCTCTGTTGCTGGAACAAAACAATGTACAAGAGACTAAGATCTAGACGCATCTAAAGCCGTATCTAGAGCCCAAACATTCTTGCTGTCCTCAATTATGGTTTGGATGCGTGTCTAGACAGAGACAGAGATACATAAACTGTACATGTGGTAAGCAATGCAAACAACAATATAAGGAGAAGCCATTACTGACTGTGTTTGGATAAATAATCTTACCACAGTTGTTCCCTATACAGCGAGTACGATGATCTCCCCCAGGTGGGTCTCCCTGTGACGTGGTACCGCATGCTATCTTCCCATGAGGTGTTCCCAAGAGTGGGGCCCCCACATGAGACCCCTCATGGGTAGGATGTGATCTCCGCCACATAGGCCATCGATTAGAGGGAAAAAATGTCAGTTATCTCTGGAAGGTCATGACTCACGTAGAGCTTCTGCTCCTCCGCTAGACGTTAGGACACAGCTGTATATAAGAAAGCGTTGTAAGAAAGGGTCCCCCAAACAAAATAAAAAAAGCACACTTTGCGATCATAATCAGCAATGTAATACATTTATTTAAAAACAGTCTTCAGAAATTAACTTTAATTAAATTAAAGCCACTCAACCGCCATGTTTGATTGATGTGCACTGCCTTCAAAAACCACACTCATCTCATCAAATACACATATCGGAGTGTCTAACCAGCTCTTTTATTGTTTTCATTAGTTCCAGTTTTAACTCTCTCTTGTGTTAAATTAGATTTATTCAGATAAATAATTTATAATTATTTTATTTAAATATTTATATAATGATTAAATAAACAATAGATTTAACGTTCAAATAAAGCCTTATTTATGATAAACAACATTGTATTTTAATGTGTCTTTAGTACCAATGGATACACATTTTATGTCTCTTAAATGTAGTAACATTATTAATATGTTCCACTAACCAGAGTATAAATAATGTTTAAAAACAACATCTTTAGACATCTTTACGTTTGCTTAAAAAAATAACCTTTGGAAACTTTTTAAAACACTTTTTTTTAAGTTTTTAAGTCCTCAAGGCAAGGAGAGGAGAGGCAAATTTATTTATATAGCACATACACAGTACAAGAGCCAAGAGGGAAATGAAATAGGAAAAAATAACACAGGGAATTAAAAAAAACACAATGATTTAAAAAATGTATTTTAAATGAAAATAAAATAAATAAAAAATGAATAAACGTGTACTTAACATATGGTTTAGTCTGTTTGGACGAAGCACACAGCTCATGTAATAAAACCAGGTATATGGTGTCTTGCTCAAGTATACTTCAGTAATGTCTGTTGGTCCTTGGTTTCGAACTCCCAACATTCTACTTGCAGGTCCAAATCTTTAACCACCACAACTGAACACAGTTTACTGGATAGTCGCTTTAACCAACTAAGCCACGCATTTGCAAAGAGAGTCAATGGGGCTGTAGTCATTTGGAGACAGGGTAGATCTGGGTATCATCCGTATAGCTGTGATATCCAATTTGGTTCTTTATCATGATTTGACTAAGTGGGAGCATCTACAGCCTAAACAGCAGTGGTGCAAGGATTGAGCCTTGTGGGACTCCGCATGTCATGGTTGTCCACTTAGACTTATGTTCTCCTATACTCATATAATAACCACCTATGTATGACCTAAATCATTTGAGTAAAATTCCATAAAGCCCAAACCTGTTTCAAGTCTTTCTAGTAGAATGTTATGATCAACTGTGTCAAAGCACTAAGATCTAATTAAACCTGTACTGATGTTTCTCCAGAATCAGAGTTTGAATGAAACGAATATCATTAATATGTTTTGAGTTTAAAGATTTGTTCAGCTGATTAAAAATAGCCTTTCAATAATCTTGCATACAAAAGTAAGATGTGATATTGGTCTGTAGTTGCAGTCAAAATAGAAATATAGCATAATTAACATTTCCCTTTTACCGAAGTGGCTTGACAATTGTAGTCTACCCAGAAAGAAGTGAGGTGTTGACCAGTTTAAAGAGATCTTATTCTTAATAGTTAAGCACACTTTTGAAAAAGATTGGTTGGTGTTAATAAATTTCAGATAACTTTGACAAAATGTTAGCCAAAGCTCTAAGAATGGTTCCTCTTTGTTGGGTTTAAATTGGTAATTTATTCTGGCAATGCCCTCAACATTTAAAAAGTAAAGAATTGTACAAAATTAACACTTAGTATTCCTGTAATATTGTTCTTATGTAATACAGTTAACTGTTTTATGCGGAAAGTGTAATGAGGAAAGGAATTTATGTCATATGGGTCAGAAGGCATGATGATTATGGTAAATATATCCTCTTCTCTGTTCTTTTCTCAGCCTGTGTCTGTCCTAACTTGAGGCCTTGTCAGAATGGTGGCCGTTGCATTGATGACTGCATTGCTGGAAATCCCTCTTTCACCTGTTCATGTCTGGCTGGCTTCACTGGACGGACGTGCCAGATTGGTAAAAGAATCAAATTCGTTGTGTTTCCAAAGCCTATATTCTTCCATCCAATGTCCTGTACTAGGAAATTAGCTTGTAAAAGTAAAACTCCAGGTGAAGACCTGAGAAAGAGATTTTTCCTCTTTTTTATGTATCATGGATGGAGTAGATTTATGTTATGTTGTGATTAAATCTTTACCTCTCCTCACTGCTTTAGGATTATTTTATTTCTTACGGTCACTTCTTCATAAAAGTCAAATGTTGTTATCTTGTATACATCTTGTCATACTTTTTGTGTGTTTGGGAAGAGGTTGATGAGTGCTCCTCATACCCCTGTCAGAATGGAGGCACATGTCAGGACAAGATAAACTTCTTTTTCTGCCTGTGTCCAGTGGGATTCATAGGTCCAACCTGTGAAACAGGTAAGCTCTGTGAAAATGGAGTAGTTAATGTCCAAAGCCTGCTCACTACATTTTAAAATATGTGATACAAACTTAATGAAATGAAAAATTGGGTTTCCTTTCAAATTATTTCTATAACATCATGTTTTCATTTACTTTTGTGGTTAAAATAGTGATTTATAGTGGTAAGCTGATGTTTAAGGACATGCCTGATGAGTTGCAAAAATCATGGTGATAAGCAGCCTTTATATTAATAAAAACTTCAGTCATATCTAATTACGAAAGAAATAACAAAATGGAATATTGGAAAATATTCATAGTTCTCTATACAGTCATGTGACACAACACTCACATAATTCTCAAACCATTGAGATGACATCACTAAATTCAATGATGAAATACCTTTTTTTGCTATCATTCTAGATATTGGACAGACTGCTTTACTAACCAATGTTGTTCAGCTGCTTTGACGCAATGCATTTTGTTTAAAATGCTACATAAATAATGTTGACTTGACTTGACATTAGCATTTGCATTTGCAAGACCTTGCATCTACAACAGACCAGAATACTCTTAATGTTGCAGTTCAATTAAGCTGTAAACCAGCATAAACTTTACTGCATCTAAATATTTTGTTCGATTAAAAATCAAGCTGTTTACCAAAGTGCCTGCATTGTTAAATGAATAGCCTTTTTTGTTTATCATTTTTCTTGTTATTCAGATATAAATGAATGTTTATCCACACCATGTTTGAATGGAGGTGTGTGTGAAGACCTGATAAATAACTACACTTGCTCTTGTAAAGCAAACTTCACTGGAAGCCACTGCGAAACAGGTGAGTCATTTGACTCTCTATGGCACTTAAGCCATTTAAAAATGACAGCCACAACATATTATTCTGTCTTTGTTGTTGATTCCCTCAGCAAGGGCAAAATTTGAAATATTTTGCTTCCTGTAAAATTTGCAACTGCCTCTGACACAAAAAATATAAGCTTAATCCAGAGCAGAGCAATCTCTTGGTTGGTCTGACTGTTTGAACTGTTGTATAAGACAAAAGCAGAAGCCTATATCTTATAATTTTTGATGCCTGGTTTTGGTAGGGTCAAAAGTTAGGTTTGGAACTGATGAATGTGTCTCAAGTTTTATTTTATTCCTTTTGTTATTTCATAAGTAATAATGTACATGATTAAAAATATATATATTTTATCCTAAACAGAATTGGTTTTCATGGAAAACTCCTCTAGTACAGATGCCACAAATCATTCAGGTAAATTCATGGATTTGACTTAAATCTTTTTTTGTATCAAGACCACAAAAGTGATTTATGACTCTTGTAAAGTGGGCAAATTGCATATTGACTAGTCCTGTAGACTTTAACTTACCCTGCAACCCTGGTTTGTATGGTGAAATTGTGAAGGTAGAGTGGTCTGAAAAATATATGGTATCTCTTCTTAAGCATGTGAGCAAGAACATTTAAAAGAGAAAAAATCAAGTAGACTGCACTATTTCACATGAAGTTTTCTAATGCAAGCTATGCAGTTCAAAAGGCTGGTCCTTATTTTTCAAACATACACTCATCCAGTTAATTGCTTAAACCTTGCAGCAAGTTACTTGATGTTGTAAATAACTGCTTTATGACACTTTTTACTACTTTACCATCCTGAGAAAAGGCTCCTGTCTAGACTTAAAAAGTCATATCTTTTACGAGACACTTCTACTGGTGGGAATTTACTTCCTTGCAACAAAGTGGGTGAAATGTATTTGGAAGTACTGACATTCTGCCCCTGATTTCCAGAGATTGAGTTTGTTATTACAGTGCAGGCTTTGCTTCTTATGTCAATATAGATGTGATATCACCACATTTTATGCTATTGAAATGGTCAGTGTATTCTAAGAGGAAAGATAACTGTGTGTATTAAGAACTTTTATAAGTATTTTTTAAACTAAGATTATTTAGGACTATCTTACCTGTATAAGATGTTTCACTACTCTTCATTCTTGACCTGAAATAAATATAAATTTTTAAACAATAATCTCTTAAATGTATGGACTACGTTTCTGCCCAGCAACAAGTCCTTTAAGGAAGAGAAGGTAGAAGCTCACAGAAATACCCAGTTGTGTCTAATAGGATACAGAGATCAAAGACACCAACCTAAAAGATAACAAGTAAAATGGCTATGGATGAATTAAACAAATCTATTGTATATATTACAGTGGTTAGAATTTTTATTTCAGAAAAGTGAAAACTACATAGATTATAATGTATTTATACTAGCTGTGTTTTTCTCTATTTTTCCTAACTGAATTTATTCAGAGGAGTGTCTCTGTCAGAACGGAGGTATTTGTGTTGATCTGAATGGCACATGTGAGTGTCCGATAGGCTTCACTGGATTCTACTGTCAGTTTGGTATGTATTAACTTCTTAAGAAATACATTTTGGTGTTTTTTCGCAAAAACTAAAGATATTTGAGGTGCATTTTATTTTTCAAAGCTTGCAGGGACATTGTTACACTGATGCTGACTTACCTACAATTACTAAAAGAAATACAACACAGTCTGTAAATCACATACATGTATTTCCTGTTTCATAAGGTGTTTGAGGCATAGTTGTTTGTAATAAAAAACCTAATCTGTATCTGTTAGTTTCAGTGTATTTTGCTAGAAAAATTGCCACCCTCAAGAGAAAACAGGTACAGCCATCAGAAAATGTATAGGTTACTAGTTTAACCCCAGATCCCTGATGGAGGGAACGAGACGTTGTGTCGAAGATGACAGTATGGGGTTCGCTCTTGAGAACAATCGACTATATTTAAAAAGGCCAATGAAATTTGGTGAATGAAATTTGTGCGGAGGAACGTAAGGATGACTAACGAACGCTGCAGCGAGCGGCACAGCGGCCTGGCACGAAAGGATACAATGGCTCATTCCCTTCATCAGGGAACCAGGGTTACACTAGTAACCCAGACTTTCCCTTTCTGTCGGTCTCTCGATGTTGTGTCGAAGACGACAATATGGGGTTAATATGTAAGACGCCATGGCGCTGTGCCGTGTCACAATCTCTAGAGGAGCGACCTTGACAGGCTCGAGCGGGTCATAAGTACGTGCTTCTACGCGAGAGCGTAACCTTCCAGTGGGGAAACGGTAAGACGTCCCAGAGCTTTTTGAGAAAAAGGTGAAAGGTAACTTACCACCGGTCTCCACGGACTACATCCTTCCTATCTCTGCAGCGAGATAGCCGCCCGACCGTGAACTGCACTGGGAAACGCGGCCCCTTCAAGGAGGGAGTGCGTTACAGAGGCCACATCCTACCGTAGGGAGGTTAATATGTGGAGATGTGCCAATGGTCTCACCTGACAAGGGCAAAAAACTCATAGAAAAATTTGTGTACATCGCTATCCGTATTGGGAGCACCACATTAGAGGAGGTCAAATTTGCCTTAGTAGAATAATCCTGGTGAAGGAAATACATCATACGGGCCACCCCTGAGGAAGGAGCCACTACGTACGGAGCACTAGCTCAAGAAGGGGTTTACCTGAAAAGGGACAACTTACTCCGATGTTCAGCCTGGTCTAGGGGGCCACTCCGCCCGGCCTGTTACCATGGAGGTGCTGAGTGATGGATAGGTTACTCACCCGAAGGGGGGGAAGCAGAGAGGCAGATTAGGGCACTGAACTCACCTCAAAAGGGGAGAAGACTCTTTCGCTGGCGTACATCCGGTGGGTAGTTGGTCCTAACTGTGTAAAACCCGAGCTGATAATGGTTCCACCCTGAGGTTGTAAAACCTTGCAAATGTGTTGAGCGTAGCCAACCTGCAGCTGTGCAGATGTCTGCCAGAGAGGCGCCCTGAGCCACTGCCTACGAGGAGCCTAGTGGAGCGAGCCCTCACTGCGAGCGAGCAGGGTAGGTTCTGGCATCGGTAAGCCATGGAAATGGCATGCACGATCCAGTGCACCAATCTCTGTTTGGAGACAGCCCTCCCTCTTTGCTGACCTCCATTACAGACTAAAAGCTGCTCTGCGTGCGATCCAGGTAGAAGCGTAACGCTCGTACCGGACATAACACTGAAGAAGTTGGGTCTTCCTCCCCCGTGGGGAGCACCTGCAGGCTCACTACCTGGTCCTGAAAGGGGGTGGTAGGAACCTTTGGCGTGTAGCCGGGCTGGGGTCTCAGGACGTCATGAGTGTAATTTGGTCCGAACTGTAAGCACTCGTTGAACGTGGAGAATGCGTGTAGGTACCCTACCCTCTTGATAGAGGCGAGCGCTACTAGGAGCGATGTCTTCCTCTTGAGAAAAGGAAGGTCAGTCTCTCCTAGGGGCTCGAAGGGGGTTCCGCTAGGACCACGTCGAGATCCCAAGAGGGAATGGAGCATGGACGCTGGGGATTAACCTGCCTCGTGCCCCTGAGGAACCTGGTGACCAGGCTATGCTGTCGGTGAGACTTACCTTCAACCAGCTCATGGTGAGCAGCAATAGCGGCAACGTATACCCTGAGCGTAGATGGTGAAAGGATTTTCTCAAGTTTCTCTTGGAGGACAGCACTTCACTGATAGCAAATACCCCGGTGAGGAGCACCATGTAAGGAGCACCAGGACGAGAAGATGCGCCACTTCGCGGCGTACAAACGCCTCAAGGCTGGAGCTCTTGCCTGACAATTGTATCCGCCACCGCCGGAGATAACTCGTTCAGGATCTCCTCGTCTCGTCCTGGGATCTTATCCTCTGTTGATGTACGGTTGATGTACGCTGCCGTGCTGTCGGAACGGATCAGCATATCCGCATGACTGCTAACAACTCAACCCAAGAGGGATCACCCCAGTCGTGGATGCCATATGCCCCAGGATCCTCTGAAAATATTTCAGGGGGACCACTGGACGCCTGAGCTTGCTCAGGCATCCCAGCGAGGCCTGGGCACGCTAGTCTGTGAGTTGTGAAAACATGATGACAGAGTGTAGTTCCATACAGAGATAAGAGATGCTCTTTGGGGAGAGCTTTCTCTTTTCTCGGTTGACCTTTAAACCCAGTCAGCTTAGGTGCCGGAGCACCAGGTCCCTGTGTGTACATTTTAGTACACGCATGCCCCGCTCTCTAAGGGGGGATAATGTGGCTTCGGGAGATAGGGACAGACCGAAGGGCAGGACTTTGTACTGGTACGTCCGACCCTCGAAGGCAAACTGTAGCAACGGTCTGTGCCAAGGAAGTATCAAGAATCATGGAGAGGGGTTTTGTGGCTCTCGTGATGGCTGCTTCACCTGGGGATGGATCCCCTAGGAGCTTGCTGTCCCGAGAACAAAAGGTGATGAATGAGCACGCTGTCTCCCCTTTCATACCCATATGTCTCGGGCAAATTTCATTCGGCAAATTTCATTTGCCTTTTTAAATATAGTCAGAGTCGATTGGTTCTCAAGAGCGAACCCCATACTGTCGTCTTCGACACAACATCGAGAGACCGACAGAAAGGGAAATATTATTATTATTATTGGGAAACTGCCTGGGTATTAGTGATTTTATAAACAATTTCTCAATTACCTTCTTTGCCAGAAAAATGTAGTGCGAGTCAAAAGCAATAAGTTGAAATGGCCAAAGAGTGTATAGGCCTTTGTATAGTGCTTTTAGACTTAGGTATACATGTGATTGTACATTTAATTTTCTGTTAAGGATGTCTTTTTAAGAATTATAAGACTATTTTTTCCCAATTGTTAGAGGTAACTCAGACACCCTGTAGTAACAGCAGACCGTGTCCTGATGGAGGCCCATGCTTAGAGTATGGTGGCACATATCTCTGCACCTGCAAAACCAGTGTCGACTTTGACCACAAGGACTTCTACCCATATGGTAAGAGCTCTAGAGTACTGTAATGAAAATCTTTTTGATATGGAAACAAATACTGTGCAAGGGGCCCAAAGCAAGCATTATGTAATGTTAATGATAAAGGAAAGCACTTGTTGTATGTTTATATAATTATTTGTTCATTTAAATGGAATCAGTTAAATGTGCGAGCATGTAAGAGGTAAGAGGAAACATGGTGAAGTAGATGTTTGTATTTTTTCAGAACAGCCCCGCTCAGCCTGTGATTCCACACCCTGCGAGAATGGGGGGGTTTGCTATGAGAAGGAAGGAGGCTATATCTGTGAGTGCAAACATGGCTACAGAGGCAATCATTGTGAAATAGGTATGCTACATCTATTTTGGTAACTAAACATTTGCATCAAAGGTTTCAGATCTTCTGTAACTCAGTTATTGTGCATCCTACATTTTCATTAGCATTTAGTCATTTAGCTTATGGCTTTATCTAAAGCGACTTACAAGTAAGGTTCACAAAAGAAGCAATCAGTAGAAGAGACAATGAAGGATACATAATTGAGATAATACTAGTCCTAATTAGGGAAAACACAATATGGTCAAGTGCAGAAAGAATTGACTCTATGGAATGAGTGAGGATGTGAGGAAGGAGGTTTTTCCTAATTTGTAACATACAACATAACTACTACAGCAGAGCTTTGATTTATAATTTTCTATTCCTTAGTCAGATTAAGCAACTGTGCCTCGATTTCATGTCGAAATGGAGGCTCTTGTAAAGAAGAAGGTGACAGCTACCGGTGTGTGTGTCCCTACCATTTTACGGGGAAACACTGCGAAGTGGGTGAGTGTTTTTTTTTATAATTTGGAAGCATTCAAAAATCATTTATTATTTGTTTAAATCTTTCATACACAAGTAATAAATAGAATACAACATTTGTTTTCCCAAATAACACTTCTATTTGGAACGCAACAAGAAATGTTTTGCAACAACTTGACTTTGTGTAATATCTTCTGCTAGAATTTTTTCAACACTTGATTCCTCACATGCAAAAAGGAAAAATAGCTTGGCCCTGGAACATGCATTCAAATTAGACCTCTCTTTCTTGACATTGTTCAAATGTTCACATGGCCATGTTTTCTTTTCTTCAAGCACATGTGAAAGAACTGTTTAAACTATTGAATGCTTGATGTTTAGGAAAGCCGGATCCTTGTACTTCCAGTCCCTGTCTGAATGGGGGAACTTGTTTCCACTACATTGGTAAATACAAATGTGAGTGCTCTCCATCCTTCTTCGGAAGACACTGCGAGATCAACAGAAGATCGAATTCAGCTTTGAAAGGTATCTTTAAAAAAACTACTATTGACCTACATGATCTGGATACTAACACAACATATCAGATGTCTGCGTAAACTTAAAGTAAATTTCTACTACTTGTGCAATTTATATACACGATTTATATGCAATTTATATTTAAAGAAATAAAAGTATTCATCCATACTTATAAAGATGATGCCAGAATGAAGCAAAAAAAGAGGTTTTTAATTCTGATGTTATATTTTAACAATTGTTTTTAAATGTTTTCCACAATGTGTGACGGGGTGAAAGTGAAGTCTAGCAAACTCCAATATCCAAAATTAATGCTCTGGATTTTACCCATACAAGTAAACACACAATACGTGAACACACATCCGGAGCAGTGGTCAGCCATTTTTGTGTCAGCGGCTGTAGAGTAGTTAGGGGTTTGCTGCCTCACTTAAGAGTTTCCCCTCAGTCCTGATATTAAAGGTGGAAGAGAGAACGCTTTTTATCTCATGAAAATTACGAAATATTTATTCACGCAAAAAACATTCTTAAAGCATTGAGTGGCTTGCCCTGTTGAATGTACTCCAGGAAGGGGTATTTGGTCAATTCCAGCTAATGCCACCTCTCAAGTGCCAGTTTGAATGCCCGTAACTCGTCCTTAACGTCCTAAAATGAATGCCAGTATCTCGTCTTAAAATCTCCAAACAATGATTTCTTTCTGAGTGTGTGGGCTCTGTGTGTCAGGAAAAGGGATGAATAAAACAGGCGCAGATGTAATGTGCCACGTCCCCGAATAAAACTGGTGGTTTCCCCCTTTGTAAGAGTTTACAAAGAAGCCATCACATTACTGAAATTCAGGATGAATTTTCAAAAAAAATTGCAAAGCCAAAAAAGGAACGTCCTTTACTGCCATCAACTGCTGTAATGTTAAGGGGTTCAAGGAGAGTCAGAGGATGAATAGCAAGACTGAAGGCCATTTTAAGGTTTATGAAGTTTCCAGAAGCCCCAGAATCAAAAAAGGAATGTATTTGATGGCACTGCTGGTCATGGGTAATTGTGGCATAGATTGTTAGGCCAGAAGATGCAGTGCAAGGCATAGTACCTATTCTCGTCCGGACCTGCCCTCTCCAGGACGAAACTTGGCTTTTCCCGCAAGCTCGCCAGCAATCTGAGCGAAAGTGTCCAGGCTTGCCAAAGTAAAGGCAGCATCTCTCTCTTATCCTGCGATTGTGTTCAGACTGAGATATTTAAGTGCCTCCCAACTGCTTGGGCTCTTCGATGTCACCAGTGGAAGCAGAATGCTTATAAGGATCAGTCGGAAAGAGACTGGTCTCCTGTTTTTGTTCCAGATGACGCTCTTTAAGGCGCTAGTTCACTCTAATGGCCATATCAATGAGGGCTTCGAGATCAGGGGCAAGATCTTGGAAAGCCAACTCGTCTTTAAGATGGGGAGACAGGGCATGGTGAAAGGTCGCTCTTAGCGACCTGCAATCGCTCTTAGCGACCTGCGCTTTCAGCTGCAATTTTCCGAAATTCTAAAGCGAGCTCCGCCACACTCCGAGGCCCTACAGAAACCTTCAACAAGCGATGATTCATGTCACCCCTGCTGCTGGGATGTGAAAATACCCTTGACATCTCCTTAATGAAGAGTTGGCTATTAATTGTGAGTGGGGACATCTGGTCCCACAAGGCCGCTGCCCAGTCAAGCGCCTTGCCAGTGAGAAGGGTAATAATATAGGCCACCTTACTGTTCTCTGTGGGAAAACTACATCTTTCAGGGCTACCATCATACCGCTCCGGGGCTGGTAGTCTGGGTTCAGAAGGGAAAATCACTGTGGGTCTGGGTAGAAGTGCAGGGAGCTGATGAGGTTCTTGGGGCAAAGAGGGCTGGGGCTGACGGTTTAGAAGATGAAGGACCTCAGACAGTGCTTGATCATGTCTCTGAAAGGCTTTGGCTTTTTCAGAAAGTGCAGTAAGGAAGCAATCGATATTGGAGCTTGGTGTAAATTATTCTGCTGGGCTTGCTTCAATGGTTCTGTCTTGCTGTGAGGCGCCCGGGTTGTGGTGAGGATGGAACCAGGGTCTCCAGTTTTCAAAGAGAGAGTTTTTAACTTAATGAGCCATCTCACCACACATAAAAGCCCAGTTTGCATAAGATCATACAGAGCCAGTAGACAAGAGTCTGTAAGAACCAAAATATCTTAACTGAAAGTAAAATGATGCAAAGAACAAAATACTACTAGAAAGCCGTGCTTTCATAAAACATAGAAACAAAATTGACACAAGGGTCCAAAATACAAAACTATAGACTCAGAGCTCAGAACACATAACATGGAATAGAATGGGTCAAGACAGAACTCAAAGGCTGGTATTGAACGCACTTATATAGGGTAAAACACAGGTGTTGGGACTCATGGTGATTAGTGGGGTGATTAGTCGTGAGCAATGGCACCACCTTTAGGGTTGGAGAGACCAGGTTGAAAATGGTCTTAAGACAACCATTACAATATTACTACTGTGTTAATGCTGTCTTGCTGGTAAATTGACAGAATTCCATGGCTTGATTGAATAGCACATTTTTGTATTTACCATAAATTTGACCAAAATTACTTTATCATTATTATTTTGCTGTAAATTGAATTTGGCAAACCCAAATTATTGTAGAGAAAGTTCCAATGATATCTTTGTTTCAACAAATTCCTGTTTGTGTATTTGTGTGCTTACATTGCAGGTCTGGATTGTGGCTCACCTTTAAAAGTCAAGCATGCAGAAGTACAGTATACATTTACTACCCCAGGCTCTATTGCTTTGTATACATGCCACTCAGGCTATACTGCCCTGCCAAGGGCCACCCAGAGCACCTGTAAAAGCCAGGGGTCCTGGAGCCAACCTCCTGTATGTGAAGGTGAATGAAGATTTATCTTATCAACATTCCAAAATTATTAGCTGGTTGGGAATGCTGGCATGGAAAGCTTATAAAAACACACTACATGCCAAATGAAGAGAACCTGTGCATCTTGTGCCCTTTATACTATTCAACAACAATGATGAATATCTCTTTTTGTGAGTTGTAAAGCATTAAACTTCTCTGGCAGCAGTAAATTAGGCACCATCACTTTCAGAACAATAAATTCAATGCTAATGTATTATGACGGCAGTGTCTTGAAAACAAACAAAAACAAGCAGATTATAATTACAAAATAGTCACATTTTAATAATAAGTGCCCTCTCACTGCCATTATCCTTATAATTCAAATATAATATATAAAAATATAATTCAGTTCAAGACACATTTAATTCTTTGTTTTTATAAAAGTATAAATAGTTTTTAAATATTTATCGTTTTAAATACATTTCGGTGAACTAAAGTTCTCGGCCATATAAAATACAACAAATTGGTACAAAGACAGTTGCAGATAAGTATAGATATATATCTAATAGAGTTTTATCAACGCATCACTAACATTAACGAAAAGTGGAATGTTAACATAAGCAATACCAGTAAAACAAGTTAAATACATGATGAAGATATAATCAGGCAGAACAGAAACCACTGTTAACTACTTCTAAACTAATAAAACCAAGACATAACAAAATTGACATGTAACACAAAAAAATGGAATAGAAATTTTCCATGCATATATCAGAATCTGGTTACTGGGTGCATAGGGACCTGTCATATTAGAAAAATCCAAAACTGGTTGCTTATTAGGTGGTTTGCACTGCCGAACGTTAATAAGTCCTTCCCTTGTAAAATTTATAGTGTGTGAAAGACACAAAACAGGACGAACTAACAAAAACACCAAAATAACTTATTAGCTCCACACCGAGGCAGGAATCTGCGGGGGCAGCTTTTGTAGTTCAGTAGTTGTCAATGTCACCTTTATTTATATAGCATCAAAGCAGCTTACTAACTATAATTAGTAAAACGTCTCCGGCTACTTATGGTAACCGAAGTGTCCTGAAGGAGTGAACGAGACATTGTGAGCTGAAAGGGGGTTTGATCTTGAGAACCCATTGTCTCCGAGCCTATTAAAATAAGGGCCAATTAATTGGCGAATTAATCAATTCATGTCCCCGCCCGTGATGACGGGTGTAAAAGGCGACGGAAGAGATCATTCATCACCGTTTGTGCTGAGGAACCTGGGAAGCCTCTCCCGGTCGCTGCAGTGATGGCCGGGTAACGTGACACAAGAAGTCACAACGTCTCGTTCCCTCCTTCAGGGAACCTAGGATACCATATGTAACCAGAGACGTTCCCTTTCAGTCGGTCTCTCAACATTGAGAGCTGAAAGGGGGTCCAATCCCGCCACGTCGCCATGCCACGTCCTGACATGAAACGGAGCGACTTACTCACTCTCCGTCACAACCTTCCAATGAGTCTCGGCAAGGTGTCATCACAGCTTCGCTAGAAGTTGAGAGACTCTCTGCAACGATGCCCTGGACGGTGGCCTTACTCCTACCTTAACTAGGAGCCGTCCGTCACCGTGGGATCACTGGGGAACGCTATCCCTCTAATCGAGGGTCTGCGTACGGAGACCACATCCTGCACTTGGGGGGTAACTATGTGGAGATTACCTTATGATTCTTGCCTTCTGGGAAGAAGTCATGGTAAAAACAGTGCGCAAGCCCACATCACGGGGGGCACAGCTATAGGTGGAGGCTCACCTGGGGAGATCACCCTGTACACTGCTTGTGAGGACCTTAAGTGACATATTACATTGTGTGGGGCCGCCCTGTGTCAGCCCAGCCCGCAGCTTTACAAATGTCTGCCAGAGAGACGCCACGCACCAGTGCCCACAAGGTGGCCACACTCCTTGTGGAATGTGCTCTTACGGCCAGCGGCAGGGGCGCCTCTGAGACTGGTATGCTGTTGTTATGTTGTCTACCATCCAGTGTGCCATTCTCTGTTAGGACACAGCCCATCCCTTCTGCTGATCTCCATAACAGACAACAGCTGCTCAGAGCTCCGAAAGCTCTGCGTGCGGTCCACATAGAGGTGCGGGGCACGTATGGGACTCAACACAGAAGAGGCTGGGTCTTCCTCCCCAGTAGGGAGCGCCTGCAGGCTCACCACCTGCTCCCAGAAAGGAGTGTTGGGAGCCTTGGGCACGTAGCCGGGCCGGGGCCTCAGGATCACGTGAGACTCAGCCAGACCAAACTGGAAGCACTCACTGGACACAGAGAGTGCGTGTAGGTCCCCTACCCTCTTGATAGAAGCGAGCGCAACAAGGAGGACCATCTTTATCTTTAAGTGAGGAAGATAAGTCTACTCCAGGTGCTCGAAGTGGGGACTGCCAAGGCCGTCTAGTACAGTATGCAAGTCCCCAGAGGCCTCACATACCCAGATCGTGACTTCAAGGTGTACAGACACAGAGAGGTCGGGGCTCGAGCCTGAGCAAGGGTACCTGCGACCTCTGGTGGCAGGCTGCTCAGAAGCTCCTCGTCCCGTCCAGGAGCCA
This sequence comes from Triplophysa yarkandensis, assembly GCA_033220385.1. Lineage (NCBI taxonomy): Eukaryota > Metazoa > Chordata > Actinopteri > Cypriniformes > Nemacheilidae > Triplophysa > Triplophysa yarkandensis. The sequence goes on along the minus strand of CM065670.1, from coordinate 12,223,073 downwards.
GACGTGGAGGTTCCAGGGGTCTGGCCTGGGGTGCAACAACGTGCCCTTCCCCTGCGTTAGAAGGTCCTTCATCCGGGAAATCGGCCAGGGGGGTGGTCGTCAGAGCCATGAGCTCCAAGAACCAAGTGTGGTTGGGCCAGTAGGGGGCAACCATTATCACTTGGTGTTCCTTTTCCCTGACCTTGCAGAGGACCCATGCAATGAGGCTCACTGGGGGGAAGGCGTACTTCTGCTTGTCCCGTGGCCAGCTGTGTGCTAAGGCATCCTTGCCGAGGGGACCCTCGGTCAGGGCATTCCAGAGCAGGCAGTGGGAGGAGTCCGGGAAGGCGAACAGGTATACCTGGCCTGACCGAAGTGCTTCCAATGAGCTGGACAGACATATCTGCTGTTGTGTTCAGAGCACCCGGGATGTGAACGGCTCGCAGAGATTTCACCACCTGTTGACTCCATATGAGGAGGCTGCGAGCGAGCTGAGACATGTGCCTGGAGCGTACACCACCTTGGTGATTTATGTACGCAACAGCTGTTGTTCCGTCCGACCGAGCAAGGACGTGTTTGAACTGAATGAGAGGCCTGAACCTCTTGAGGGCCAGCAGTACTGCCAACAGCTCTAGGGCATTGATATGCCAGCGTAGGTGGGGACCTGTCCATCGACCCGACGCTACGTGCCCACTGCACACTGCACCCCAGCACTGCAAGGAGGAGCTGAGGCACCAGAACATGCCTCGTGACCTGCCCGTGCGGTACCCCCGTCCGTAAAAAGGTCTTGGAAGACCAAGGACTAGAGTGTGACGGCACAGAAGTGAAGATTAGATTAGATTCATCTTTATTGTCATTGCACATGTAGGATACAAGGCAACGAAATGCAGTTAGCATCTAACCAGAAGTGCAATAAGCAGTAAATACAGGATATATATGTATATATACAATAATTATACAGAATATATGAATATAGATAAGTATTATGGACAGATTTACAGGTTAATATACAAGCAGATATACAGGCAGGTGTGCTATGAACATCCTATACATTATGTACAAGTGTATGTACACTTTAGACAAAACTATAAACATAATTTACAGTATTGTAGTGGATGGTAAAATGCATTGGAATTTTGTTTTCCGTGTGTAAATGGATTGTCCAGTGTTACTGAGTGAACAGTAGTGCAGTTAACAACTGGTTATTGTGGTGAGTATTTAAATAAGTAGTAGCAAGTGTAGTGTTATAGAGGGGGGAGGAGTCTGTGTATAAGATGGGGGGGTGATTGAGAGGTGTCAGAGGGAAGAGTTCAGTAAGGAGACAGCTTTAGGGAAAAAGCTGTCCCTCAGTCTTGTTGTCCTTGTCCGGAGGCTCCTGAATCGCCTCCCAGAGGGCAGGAGTGTGAACAGTCTTTGGTCAGGGTGAGACGAGTCCTTGAGGATGCTGCGAGCTCGATGAAGACAGCGTTTCCTCTGGATGTCCGCAATAGCAGGAAGTGTTGTTCCTGTGATGCGTTGGGCAGTTTTCACCACCCTCTGCAGCGCTTTGCGGTCAGCCACTGAGCAGTTCCCATACCAAACTGTGATACAGCTGGTCAGGATGCTCTCGATCGTACACCTGTAAAAGTTCACCAGGATGGCTGAAGACAGCTGGTTCTTCTTCAGTGTCCCGAGGAAGAAGAGGCGCTGGTGAGCCTTTTTGACCAGGCTGGAGGTGTTAGAGTTCCAGGACAGGTTCTCGGAGATGGTGGTTCCCAGGAACTTGAAGCTGGAGACACGCTCAACAACCATCCCATTTATGTGGATTGGGTCGTGCATGCGTCCTGTCTGTTTCCTGAAGTCCACAATGAGCTCCTTGGTCTTGGTGGTGTTCAGAAGCAGGTTATTGTCAGCGCACCATGTGGCCAGGTGCTGTACCTCCTCCCTGTAGGCAGTCTCGTCATTGTCACTGATGAGGCCTATCACCGTGGTGTCGTCTGCAAACTTAATGATGGAGTTGGATCCATGCACAGGCTTGCAGTAATGGGTGTAAAGGGAGTAGAGGAATGGGCTCAGCACGCAGCCCTGTGGTACGCCAGTTTTAAGTGTGATGGTGGTGGAGTGGGTGTGGCCTGACCTAACATGCTGAGGCCTGTTGGTCAGAAAATCCATAATCCAGCTGCAGAGAGAGGTGTTAATGTCCAGGTCTGCAAGTTTGGAGGTCAGCTTGGAGGGGATCACAATGTTAAATGCTGAGCTGAAGTCAACAAACAACATCCGTACATAGGTGTTAACATTGTCCAAGTGTGTGAGTGCAGAGTGCAGAACTGAGCATACTGCGTCCTCTGTGCTCCTATTTCTACGATAGGCAAATTGATGTGGGTCCAGTTTAGATGGGAGGCAGTCTTTGAGGTGTGCAAGTCGCTCGAAGCACTTCATGATGATGGGTGTGAGTGCTACGGGGCGATAATCGTTCAGGCACATTGGGGAGGAGTGTTTCGGCACAGGTACGATGGATGTGGACTTGAAGCATGTTGGCACAGTTGCTTGGTTGAGGGACAGATTGAAAATGTCTGTGAAGACCCCAGCAAGCTGCTCCGCACATGCCCTAAGCACACGTCCAGGAATACCATCTGGGCCGGCAGCTTTGCGTGCATTGACCCGGCTGAGTAAATTGTGCACATCTGTGAAGGTGAGTTTGAGAGGTTGGTGGTCTACTGAGGGTATGATTTTGGTGGCTGTCTCCTTGCTGTCATTGTTGAAACGAGCATAAAAGTCATTTAGCTCGTTTAGAAAGGAGATGTCCATGACCGTTGTGGTGGTGTTGCTAGATTTGTAGTTAGTGAAGGCCTGGATGCCCTGCCACATGCTTCAAGGGTCGGATTTAGAAAAGTGTTCCTCCACCTTCAGCTTATAACACTACTTGGCCTTCTTGATGCCCTTTTTCAGGTTAGCCCTGGATGTACTGAAGACCTGCGCGTCATCTGACCTGAAGGTGATGTTGCGGGCTTTTCAGCAGAAGTCACACCTCCTTGTTCATCCAAGGCTTCTGATTAGGGTATGTTGTTTTTCTGTTGTTACATCATCAATGGTGTTGTTGATGTAATCCAGTACGGAGGAGGTATAAATGTCAATGTCTGTATGAGAGCCACCGGCAGCCTGAGAAGCAAACATACTCCAGTCCGTGTGTTGGAATCTGTCCTGAAGTAAAGAGTCTGCTTCAGCTGGCCACACTTTGATGGTCCTCACTGATGGCTTCACACGGTTGATGAGGGGTGAATACTTGGGTGAGAGAAACAATGAAAGGTGATCAGACTGTCCGAGGTGGGGGAGGGAGGTCGCTGTGTAAGCTCCATCAATTAAAATCACCTGCAACAATAAAAGCAGCTTCCGGTTGAGCAGTCTGTTGTTTACTAATGGCTGCATGAAGTTCTTTCAAAGCAAGCTTGGCATGAGCATCCGGTGGAATGTAGACTGCTGTTATTATAGTGGAAGTGAACTCCCGAGGCAGATAAAAAGGTTACACTTAACTATGAGAAACTCAAGGTTAGCTGAGCAGTGACTCCCAACAGTGACAGTGTTCGTACACCAAGCTTTGTTGATATAAATGCACAATAAGCCTCTTGTCTTACCGGAGTCCTCTGCTGTTCTATCTGCCCGTAGCATGTAGCGCCCGGCTAGTTCAACAGCATTGTTGGGTATATCGCTGTGTAGCCATGTTTCTGTGAAAACCATGACATTACAGTCGAAAAGTCTCTTACTGTCGGTGATGCGAAGTCGTAATTCATCCATTTTGTTCACCAGTGACCGCACATTAGTGAGGAAAATGCTGGGTAAAAAGAGCCGAAATGGTGTAGCCTTTAGCTTAGCTTGTAGACCTCCGCGCTTCCACCGCCTTTGTTTACGATCTCGACGCCGCCTGCGAGCACTTCCGCCCGGCCGGGTGGAGTGTTTCGCCTCGGGTGTCCTGGCGACCTCAGGGATGAATCGAAGATCGGTGATAAAACTGTTTGGAAAGTTCTCACCGATATCCAAAAGCTCCTGTCAGGTGTAGGATGTTAAGCTTAAGCTGTTCTGTACGAACAGACCTGATATGAGCAGGAATAAAACTGCTAAATTGCAAAAACTGGAGAGACGCTGAGCCTCGCGATGTGTTCGCGCCGCCATCTTGGTCGAGGTCGCGCCGCCATCTAAGATCAAGGTCAAGGCACACACTGTAGTGAAGTGAAGTGACGTGACGTATTACCAAGTATGGTGTTCCATACTTGGAATTTGTGCTCTGCATTTAACCCATCCAGTAAGTGATCACACACACACACTGTGAACACACACCCGGAGCAGTGGGCAGCCATACCGCGGCGCCCGGGGAGCAGTGGGGGGGACGGTGCCTTGCTCAAGGGACTCACCTCAGTTGTGGTATTCCCGCTGGTTGCGATTCTCGAACCAGCAACCTTTGGATCACGAGCCCAAGACTCGAACCACCAGGCCACGACTACCCACCAGAAGCTTTACAATTCACCGAAGTGTAGAGGATCCCCGGAACTTGGGCGGGCGTCTGGCGACCTGGAGTGACGGAGTTTACAGCCGGCCAGGCTCCTTCAAGGTTTCGTGGGGAGGTGAAGTCTCAGAACCGCAACATCTTGACACCGGTGTACTTCAGGGCTCAGTTCTTGGACCGTTGCTCTTCTCGATCTGTAATGACATCACTGGGATCAGTCATTCGTAAGCATGGCTTCTTCTACCACTGTTATGCGGATGACACGCAACTCCACATTGCGTTTCATCCGGAAGATCAGACGATTTCGACTCGAGTCTAAGCATGTCTGAGCGACATCTCCCTCTGGATGAAGCAACACCACCTACAACTTAACCTTGCGAAAACGGTACTTCTTGTCATCGCAGCCGACCCGAAGACTCGTCACGATCTCTCTATCCAACTAGGATCATCAACCATTGTGCCCTCCAGGTCTGCGAGAAACTTGGGAGTAATCATCGCTGATCAGCTCAACTTCACAGATCATGTTGCCGCGACTGTCAGATCCTGCAGATTCATGCTTTACAACATCAGGAAGATCAGACAGTTTCTCACAGAACACTCCACACAAATCCTGGTTCAAGCTCTGGTCCTGTCCGGGCTAGACTACTGCAATGCGCTGCTTGCTGGACTCCCGATGTGCACAACTAAACCTCTGCAGATGATTCAAAATGCAGCGGCAAGAGTGGTGTTCAAGGAACCAAAAAAGACCCATGTAACACCTCTCTTCATAAAACTACATTGGCTTCCTGTAGCAGCTCGCATTGAATTTAAATGTCTTCTCATTGCCTACAAGACCACCACTGGTTCAGCACCCACTTACCTTAACTCACTAATGCAAAGATATAGGTCCTCAAGATCTCTGCACTCCGCAAATGAGCTGAGACTTGTTGTACCAGCTCAAATGGGTAAGAAATCTCTCTCGAACGTTCTCTGCTTCAGTTCCTCGATGGTGGAACGATCTGCCTCTGGCTTCACACTTGTCAGACTCGGTCTCTATCTTCAAAAAACACCTAAAAACCCATCTTTTCCGGCTACACCTAACTCACTAACTCACTTCTTTTCTAATCTACTCACTCTATCAAAAAAAAAATCTTTTGTAACGTCTCTCTCTGTGTAACTTGGTAGCATTGTTGTAGCACTTGTTCACCTATTGTTGTATCGGCTATTTACCGCTTCATTGTCACCTCGACTATTGTAAGTCGCTTTGGATAAAAGCGTCTGCTAAATGACTAAATGTAAATGTAAATGTAAATGTAATTCGTTGATGTCCTCTTTGTTTACTTAAAAAGTGTCTGCTTTCAAATTTAAACAAGTCACGGATATCACTGAAAATGAGGTGACCCCAACTAAGCAAGCCAGAGGCGACAGTGGCAAGGAAACGAAAACTCCATCAGTGACAGAAATGGAAAAAAATACTTGGGAGAAACCAGGCTCAGTTGGGGGCCAGTTTTCCACTGACCAGACGAATTCAGCAGTTCAAGTCCAGGCTACAGCAGAATAGAGAAGAAACATCTGTGTGCTGTGGTGTTCTTGTCCTGGTCTTTGCTTTGATCGTGGGCTGTAGAGGCCTTTCTACTTCCGGACCCACCATCTGGTCCAGATACATGCTGACTCAGGCTCAAAGCAATGTCCTACTGATCCAGGTATAGCCTGGCTGTAGTGGCTCGGGGGAAAGCTAGGCGCAGATAGGGAGCCAGTTATTCTCTGACTAGATTTTAACCAGTAGGTCAATTCCTGGTTGAAGCGAAGTCAAATAGAATCATTTGTCTCCAGTGGTCCAATCCTGATTATCATATGAGGCAAGGTCTTGCAAGGGATCTGCATCTGGGGTTCTAGTAGTCCTGGTCTCCGCAGTCCTTCCAGGCCGTAGGGGTCTTTTCTCCACCATCTGGTCTGGATACGCACCGGATCCTGGTGACTGCAAAGCCATCTGATCTGGAGGCAGACTGGATCTAGTGGCCTCAAAGAGCTCGGAATAAGGGAGAAACAGACCAATATTAGCGTAGATGCCATTCTTCTAAAGGTATAGATAATATATTTTGTGTTGTGGAGAGTGTTCCCAGTTCCGGATTTCTTAATTAATGGAGCCTAAAAATCCTTTGATTGATTTGAATATTGGAAGCATGTTAGAATTTATGTGTAAGCCAGGTTAAAGAGATGGGTTTTTAATCTAGATTTAAGCTGCATGGGTGTAGTTGTGCTTCAGACTTGTATCAGAGGTTGCATCAATGTGTCACAATGCTGTCCTGTATAAAGAATATGTATCATGCTGTTTCATATATTAGAAGTATTTTTAGACTATATTACATGTTGACTTGATATGTTCAATGTGGACCATTTGTTAAAAGACACATGACGTAGACAAAGACTTCAGGAAAAGCTTTCAAATAGTCAACCTATCACCCTCAGTACATCACAAGTTATGTATTGGCCAGTTGCCCATAAAATCCCACCCAAGCACAAACAGAGAATGTGGAAGGACACCAGCAGTGAACAGATATCGGAAGAAGCCATCTTGAGGAGATCAGTTGTAAGTGCTGCCCATAATCTGCCCATGGTAGCTCGGCATCATCTGTCTTCTAAAAATGTGATTAAACTTTCTGGATATTTTGAGCAAACCTAATATGAACTTAGAAAAGTTTTGAACTGTCTATCAACAAATTAAAAGCATTGTTTTGATTTAATTGATAAATGTACCACAGACAGCACATTTTAACATATATATAGAGAGCAGACACATATAGAGAAAGTGGCGCAAATAGAATGATCCTACATCTCTCTCTCTCTTTATCAGTCTCTTCTTTCTTCCTTCTCTGCTGAAGTCACGTCGGCTAAGACTCAGTTCTTCCACGCTAAAATTGACAACTCTCCAGACTCTCAAACTCTCTTCAAAACTTTTTCAACTCTTCTCTGCCCACCTGCTCCTCCTCCCTCTTCTGATTTCACCGATGTCGATTCCGCGTCCATCTTTGTGAAGAAAACTGCAGCCATCAGCGGTCAGTTCTCTGCTCCGCCTTTGCCAGACCATGCTTTGACTCTAACCATCTGACGACCTGCCCGCTGGATCCTGTCCCCACCCATCTACTTCAGGCTATCTATCCATCTGTCGCTCCGGCTATCACCCACTTCATCAACTTGGCAAGTTTCCTACAGTTTTCAAAGAAGCTCGCGTCACCCCGCTGTTAAAAAAACCCACCCTGAATCCTGCACTCCTGGAGAACTACAGACCGATATCTCTCCAGCCCTTCACTGAAAAAACCCTAGAGCATGTCTTCTTTGACCAACTCTCCTTCCTTCTTACGCAGAACAACCTCCTAGACAGCAACCAGTCGGGCTTTAAGAGTGGCACTCCACATAAACTGCTCTACTTTGGGTAGTTGAAGAGCTAAGACTGGCAAGGGCAACCTCAGTGCTCATCCTGTTGGACCTTTCTGTGGCATTCGATACTGTCAACCATTGCATTCTCCTTTCGAAACTCAAGACCATGGACATATCTGACACAGCACCAGTGTTTCCAGTTCTAGCTCTCAGGTAGGTCCTTCAGGGTATCATGGAGAGGTGAAGTCTCGGAATCACAACATCTCAACACTGGTGTACTTCAGGGCTCAGTGCATGGGCCGCTGCTATTCTCTATCTACATGACCTCGCTGGGGTCTGTCATTCGGAAGCATGGCTTTTCCTAACACTGCTATGCGACACGCAGATGCACTTAGCGTTCCACCCTGAAGACTAGACGCTATCGGCACATGTCTCAGCATGCCTGAGTGACATTGTTCTCTGGATGAAGGACCACCACCTACAACTGAATCTTGTCATCCTGCTGACCCGAAGATCCGCCACAACCACTCTTTCCGACTAGGACCGTCCATCATAGAACCCTCCAGGACAGACAGAAATCTGGGAGTAGTAATAGATGATGAAATTACTTTCAAGGATCATGGATCCTGTGGATACCTTCTCTACAACATCAGGAAGATAAGGACTTTCCTCTCGGGGCATGCTGCGCAAATCCTAGTGCAGGCCCTAGTCCTGCCTAAGATGGATTACTGCAATGCTCTATTCGCGGGACTGCCGACTTCCAGCACCAAACCTCTGCAGATGATTTCAGAATGTCGTGGCAAGAGTGATCTCCAAGGAACCTTAAAGAGCACACAGAACACTTCTCTTCATCAGGTTACACTGCCTACCTATAGCTGCTTGCATCAAGTTCAAAGCTCTCCTTATCACCTACAAAACCGCCCCTGGTATAGCACTCCCCTGCCTTCATTCGCTGATACAGACGTATGTACCTTCCAGATCCCTTTGTCAGAGAATGATTGACATCTGGTTGTACTGACCCTTGTGCTTTGTTATCGCCTGTTGTATATGCTTCTTTTGTAAACCTCATTTGTAAGTCGCTTGGATAAAAGCGTCAGCTAAATCACAAATATAAAATGTAAATGTAAATATATTATACATTTAGAGAACTTATTCTTATAGTTCTTGCATCCTAAAATAGGTTAAAATATCTGTCCTTATCCTAATTGTACATTTCCTTTGTATGTGATGATCCTTGCTAACAATTTTGTGAAGTTAGAGATCCCAAAAGAGTCAATTAAGTTAGTTAGCATCTTTAACAGAAATCAAATGTTTTGGATTAAATCAATCGCTAGGATTGTAGGCATCTAGTAGTCTCTGTGAAAAGTAGTGACATTTTACACATTCACATAATGTCTGCCCTGTCACTACTAGGAAAGCAGTAGTTGAAACCCAAGTGTAATCTTGGGTGTTACATTTCCGACCCGCTCTAATCACAGTAAACCAGTTATACAAGACTAGTCTTTAGACTAGGTTCTACAACCAATCAGAGTACACTGGGCATATGATAAGAGATGCCTTAAAAGGACAGGAGCCAAATAGGTTGGTTTACAGAATGGAAGAGGCGGACATGTTATATGTATTTATCTTGTTAGTTGAGGAAAATAAAACAATAGAATAAATATCCAAAGCAACTTACAAGTATAATGCAGTGGCCAATTGTTACTGCAGAGCAAAAAGATGACTTGCTTAGGAGCCCTTCAGTCATTGTCTGCTGGTACTCTCCTCCACTCCTCCACTTCATATTAGAGAGGATAATTTGTGTCAGATATTGAATAATAAAATATAAGGGAAGAAAAGCACCTGGCCACCAGCCTGTCTAAAAACCTGCACTGACCAGCTGGCCTGTATCTTCTCTGATGAAAGAACATTAATGTGAATATAGTCAGTTGTAGCAATCTGGACATTTTTTTTAATTCTAGATTTACAGAAACAGAATATTTGTATTTTCACACTTAAAATAAAGTAAATAAAAGAAACTGAAAAAGAGAAATTGGTAAATTCTTCTTTTATTAAACCAAGCAAAACATCTTTTGCATAAACACCCTTATAGTCTTTGTTCCTCTACAGCAAATTTAAAAATGTTGCACTTTCAGGCAGTTGGAACAGAAAAACACACCAGAATAGGCCTGGTTAGTAAGTAGGATTTGATGTCCGCATTCCTACAGTTCTAAAATGATATTCAATTTGGAAGTAATCGAAATATTCAGAATACATTACTCAGATTGAGTAACGTAATGCAATACATTACAAATTACATTTTTGGGCACGTATTCTGTATTCTGTAACGGGATACATTTTGAAAGTGTCGATACTATAAAGAACATGATTTTAGAAATCATGCTATATTTAGCCTTATTATCCTTACGAGCCCAAGGCCGTTATGTTTTTATGAGCAGTTTTCTTCACTCTCTCACATACCAGTGGACACCAACGTAATTTTCAATTCACCAATGCAATTCCTATTCTAACCATAAAATCCATTTAATTTTAGTTTTCTGTTGTGTTTTTAGCACAATTAAATTTTATCATATTACATTTTATTGTAGATCTTTTTGTCATAGGCCAATGAAATGTCAGCCTTTTGTGCTGAGAAACATGAGGGATTTCTAACAAACCCTGCAGCAGGCGCCACAGTGGCGTGAAGAACATAATGTCTCATTCCCTCCATCATGGAACTGGGTTAAATCGGTAACCTAGACATTCCCGATGTCCATAGGAGCAACACTGGCAGGCCTGAGCGGTATAAGATGAACGCTTCTCGCAAAATCGTAACCATCCAGTGGGGAAATGGGAAGATGTCAGGTCTTACCACCGGTCAAAACGGGCAGGGGCCTTCTAATCTCTATAAGTAAGATAGTCGCTTGATTAAGAACCACACTTTTAAACACTAGCCCTCAAGGAGAGAATGCGATACGTCTCACTCATAGGGATTAACTCATGGGAGGATACTGTGTAAGCTTCCCTTGTGGGTCACATGTTCACCTGACAGGTGAATCATGAGTGGGGGAAATGCATTATGCAGGACCATGCCTGATGGGGGAGTCATCACGCATGGAGCACTAGCTGCACTAGCTAAAGAGGTTCGCCTGAGTAGGTAAACTTTCTAATGTCCAGCTTGGTAAACAGGGTCACTCCGCCGAGTCTGTTAACAGGAAGGTGCTAAGTAATGAAGAGGGTCTGATCTGGCCTGAAGAGGGAAGCAGGGAGACTAAAGAGTACACTGACTCACTTGAAAAGGGTAGAGAGCCTTTTCGCAGACCTAAGCCCAGCCAGCTGCTGGTCTCCGAAAGACTCGTGCTCACACCCATTGGGCTGGGCTAAGTGTTGTCTTAATATTCCCTGGGCCCTTCCCCTCAGGGCCACTTCCCCTAGTGCGAAGGTCTGCTGATGGGATCTCCAGTCTGTTGGGGGATTCCTGCTTGCTGCCTATAGAGGGGACGATGCAACCAGAACCGGCGGCTGGGAGGAATGGGGCTACCTCCCGGCAAGAGTCACGGCAAGGGAGGATATACCTCTCTCTGCTTTTGGGCTGTGTTTTGTGTCCCCAAAACAGGGAAGCGGACCTTCTCGACAAAACTCACCTGTGCAAGGTTTAACCAGAGATTTCTTTCCTGGACCACAAAAGTGGACATCACCTGATCCTTAGTCGCATGGTGCACAAGGTCGGTCGCCTTGCACAGTTCCTGCAAAACTGCGGGGTCTGAACTCCCCTGATCACTCTCCTTAAGTTCCTTGGCTTGGTAGACCTGCATGTTAGCCATGGCGTGGAGGAAAGGAAGCAGCTTGATCTGCAGCATTGTAAGCTTTCGAAACGAGGGTGGAAAAAAATAACGTGCCTTGGAAGGGAGCCTTGGTTGATCTCTCCAGATCTGGTTCATTCTGGGTCTTAACGGCCAGAAGGGAAAGGTCAAAGAGATCTTCTGGGTCCGAAGCCATCTCCAAAGCTGTGACGAATGACTCATCTTTGTCACGCAATGACTGCGTGGAAGCGAGAGTTGGCGTACCGCCTCCCACTGACGGGGTAGACGAGCGTGTTGGGGTATGATTGATCTGCAAGCTAAGGCTGCTGGCTGTGCCGTAGCCACAGCAAGTAAACCAATGGCAGCAGACAAAGTGGTGGTTTTGCTTTCCGCAAAAATTAGTCAACCATAACCGCAATGTTTTCATTAACATCCATTCACAGTGTGAGCAGGCGGGAGCCACAAATGCGACCTAAACATAAAGGTAACCCAAACATGTTAGCCAGAAGTCGTGGGTGTCCCTGTCCAGGACAAGTTTGCGGCAACCAAGGGCAACATGCTGAGCAGTAATTAGATCTTTAGGATCTACTGAAATGCCTGGGCAGTCCACTAAACCTTGCTGTAACTCCTGATGGTAAGCATATTTGCTCAGTAGTCGAATGTAAACTGATCCTTCAGCTGGTTCCAAAGAACAAAACCTGATGAAAAAGCACAAAATCTTTCCTTTAATACCATAATGCATGGGGCAATTTCATTGACCTTACAAATTCCAGTTCAGAGTTGATAGGTTCTCAAGTTCAAACCCCATACTGTTGGTTCAACACAACGTCGAGAGACCATCAGAAAGGGAACTACATTTTCTCTGTCATGTTACTTAGCCCAATGTGTATGTGGTATTTATTTACAGTTGAGCAATTAAAATGACTTTTTCATGACGTCTTTTATGCAGGGCATACAGTTAAACCAACATACTGTATGATCACATAAAACTATAACATGCTTTTTTTTTTATGTAACCGTTTATTTATATCTGACTTGTTTCTGATGGCACATTGTCTAGATTTTGACTCTTGATATATTGTTCGATTCCTTTATCAAACATTCATTCTGCACTTGGATCCTCTACACTTAATATTTGGATTACCCCCACGTTACATCACTTTACATGGTCTATTGGAAGATTCTGTCGGCCGGTCAAATTCCTTGTGTATTAGCACAACATGCCATAAAGCTCATTCTGATTTTTATTCTGATTCTGATTCTGATTCCATAAATGTTAATGTCTCACCATTCGAAGTTAAAAAGAAGCAGCTGCACTGTCGAAAATATTGTGGATATACAAGCCAATCCAGCAAATTTTCAAAGTACTTCGCTTTTTCAGAGTTTTGTCATGTTGCACTCTTATTACAAAATTGATTACATTTATTATTTCCCTTAACAAAACCCCATAGATAACAGCATAAAACAAGTTTTTTTGCCATTTTACTAAAAAAAAAAACATGACACATTTTTTTTTACAAAAATATTCAGAGCTTTTGCAGCCAAACATGAGCTTTTATAGCCACACGGGACAATCACTAAGATGTTCCAGTAGCCAATCCTTTGTAATCCTGACAGGCTGCTTAGGGTTGTTGACCTTTAACCTTCGCCCCAGTCTAAGGTACAGATTGCTCAGTAGCAGGTTTTTACATTGCTGCATTCATCTTTCCCACATATCCCCAAGGGATCATGCTGCCATAATGTCCTAAACAGTAGTTTCTATCAATCTTTATCCATTCATTTGTGAAAAATGAATTGAGATTAATTTTTGGATTTCTGCAATCATGCAGTTATGGATTAGTCTTCGTCCTGTTCAAATATTCAACCAAGGCATTCAGATTTAAATGTTTGACATATCTTTTTTTTCTTTCCCATGTGTGTATTTTTAAATAACCCATCTCTTTATCTTCAGAAATAAATGAGTGTTTGTCTCAGCCATGTTTGAATGGAGGAACTTGTCAAGATAGAATAGCCTCTTATGTGTGTGAGTGTGTGGATGGTTTTACCGGTCAGCACTGTCAAACAGGTAACATCTCTTGCTTTTTATTCTTTTAATTCATATAATTCAAATTCATTTCTATTAAAAGTATATTTTCTCAAAATAAATCTTTAGCCTGTTTATATTAAATGTTTGTATATTTTAATAGATACAGATGAATGTCTTTCTGAGCCATGCAAAAATGGAGGTACATGTGAGGATCAACCTGGCTTTTATTTTTGCCATTGCCACCAGGGCTATGCCGGGCAGGACTGTGAGATAGGTAAAAGTCTCATAAATAATAAATAAACTTTTAAATTAATGATTGCGTTGAGGATTTGGGGGCTGTTTATTTAAGATGTGTTAATGTGTTCTACTGAGGAAGGGTCTTTGTTAATATAACAAGGTCAAATACTTGGTAATAGTTTAAAGTGAAGGATTTGATACAAGTTCTTCTTTCGGTATGTGATTAGAGACACATTTTTTTACACCTACTGTATCTCCTGCAGGCATCCTCTCAGAATAAAGGATTTCCAATCTTATGATACAGATGTATGTTTTGTCTGTAGAACAGGATGGATGCAAACCAAATCCTTGCTTGAATGGAGGTGTGTGTCGAGGCCACAAGAGGGACACTTTGTGTGTGTGTAAAGAGGGTTATGTTGGAGATCGCTGCCAAACATGTACGTTAACAATTTGCCTGGTCCAATAAATAATACTATTATAAATACTACTTGATTAGTTCACAATAAATATACTACTATAAATTAGTTCACAATAAATATACTACTATATATACTATTTAATTAGTTCACAATAAATGTATACATTTGTAAATAACCATTTAGGCTGGCATTAAATATAAACTCAATCCATAAAATAACTTATGTTGTATTCCACGGGAGAAAAAAGGTTTCTAATTAAATTAGTAAAGAATGTAATACTGAAGCCCACCCTTAAGTCGAACAATGACATTGAAGCAAAGCAATTTGATCAGACAAATTAATTCGAATCATTGACCTCTTAAAAGAGTTACAAATTGCAAAGTTTTTTGATTTGTAGTAAATAAATTGAAACAGTTTACCGTTTATAATTCCTGGAACTTAGAGGTCACGATGTTAGTTTGTGACCTTCACCAAATAGGGTCCTTTAAATCCTGATTGATTCTCTGTTGTCATCTAGTGGATAATCCATGTGTACTTCAGCCTTGTGGGAACAGAGGGATCTGTTGGAGTGACAGGAAGCAGAACTACAGCTGTGCCTGCAGGATTGGCCACACTGGAAGAGACTGTGAGAGAGGTCAGCACTTGATCCCTCATCATTCAATATAAAATATTCCATTCATTGTTTTGGATGGAAGTGGAAGCTGTTTAGAATTAAAACAGGGCTGTGTTTCCCAAAAGCATTTCAACCCTATATTGAACTTAGATCCATTGGTTTCCATAGGTCTAGGATGTGCTTATGATGCTTTTGGGAAATGCAGCCCAGGATGGAAATGAGAGTTTGTTTATTCTAGTATAAAAATCAGTTTATCTGCAATTACGATTAATCCCAACGGACTGACTGATTATATCTAGCTAAATAACATATTTGATATGGTCTATCTAACTATATTAAAATATTTGCATTTTTTTGTATTTAAGTGCTCATAACAAATTCAATCTGTCATTATGGAGGAATGGCAGCAGAGATTAAAAGTTATTCAAAATGCTTTATTGTTCTCAGACCTATTGCCTCCATCTGGCCTGCATGTGTTGCGGGTAGAAGAAAATGAAGTTGAGTTACGCTGGGATCAGTCAGATGCAACTCAGAATTTGATCAGTGGCTTTGCCATTGCTTTTGCTCCAGTTGGTCACGTACCAAGGAAGACTGACTTCCTGGAGAAGCAGCATTCTACCTATGTGCTGCAAGGCTTGAACCCTGGACATCTTTATAACATCTCCACCTTTTCAGTTAAACACAACACCAACAGCAATGACACAAGCCAGCCTGCTTTCGCGCTTATTCGCACCAGTAAGATCTTCCATTGCCTTCATGAGGATTATGTCCTGTTGTTTAATGTATTTGATGTATATGCACTTTTGGCTCTTCCTCTGTTCTGTATTAGGGCCACTTAAGGTAGAACAACTGGAGGTGGTGAATGTGTCATCCTCTCAGGTATGGCTGCGTTGGTTTGTTCAGGTTGACAACCACACTGCTGTCACTCAGGTGAGAGTGTCTCTGCTACCTGCGGACGGAGGTGTACCTCACACTGCTCTACTCAACAGCAGTGTTTCAGAGTACACATTGAGGTCAGTCATGAAGTTTCTCCCAGTTCCATCCTTATTTATTTTTCACAACAAAATCATATTTTGTAAGTAAAAAATACTTTAGTACTTTGGTACTTTTTCTGTTTCTGAAGTGAGTATTTTTTACTGCAGTGATTATTGTGTATTGTTGTGAGTTTTTAAACTTCATTCTTTTAGTGTTGTACTTGGCCTTATATGTAAAAAAAAAAATTTAATTATTTATTTGGGTGTCACTTTAATCCAAAGCGACTAACAAGAATTGCGCTTAGGCCTACTATCAATGCAGAGCAACAGAGGTATGGTGATTGCTCTGAATTGCATTCATATTTATAAGAAAGTATAACAACAATGTTTGTTTGTGCCACTGGCTATAGAAGCTCTTTGAAAACTATTTATTCATTTCTTTAATGAACGTTATAAAGATGACAAATAGATGAGCTTTATTCCGCGGAATTTAACCCCTCGGACAATAAACACATATCACATGCAGGTTAAACAGGTCAAAGAGGTAGCTATGGGAAAAAAGAAACAATATTATACACAAGGAAAAGATGTG
The DNA here is from genome assembly GCA_033220385.1 of Triplophysa yarkandensis. NCBI lineage: Eukaryota > Metazoa > Chordata > Actinopteri > Cypriniformes > Nemacheilidae > Triplophysa > Triplophysa yarkandensis. Next base: position 12,206,617 of record CM065670.1, on the reverse strand, counting down.
AGATCAGGGGAAACAAAAAAGCCCCAGCAACAAGCACATAAACGTAGACAAAACATTGCAACGGCGGAGCGGGACAGGGAATGTTAAGTTTGTCCAATATAGGCAAAAGCCATCTCGTCCTGCTGCTATAAAGCGCTGATCAGAGACCTGCCTGCTTACACAAGGGGTTTAAAGCACACAGAGGCTTAGGATACGGGGAGAGACAATGGTTGACTATCTGAAGCTGTGTCTGAGAGAGTCTGTGAGGTCTGAGAAGCCAGTCCACAACAGGTGTGCTAGAAACAGGGAGGAGGAGATCAAAGCGTCTGTTATTTTGTTTTCCAGGGAAGGTTTTGTCTCCTGCACCAGCTTTGGACAAATCTGTCTGGAAAAAGGCTTGAAGTTGAAACACAAAGTTTCTTTCAAATTGTATAACTATATTTGCTAGTTTCACAGATATCTAATGTCCATCACTGTTCACCAGGTCTGTCCAAAATCTGTTCCCTAGTCGCTAGTTTCTCCACAATTTTTTCCAATTTGATACCATAAGGTGCCATTGAGACTTCTCGATTTCCCCCCAAAAAACTGAGATTTTCAAACGAACTTTATATTCATATTTAGTATATATTTAACTGTTAGAAATGCATATTGGTCAAGCTCCCACAGTTTTCGTAAATTAACTGCAAGCAGTAAATTTACATGTAAACAGCAAAATATGTCCACCCCGTCATGGACAATTTCAAAGCAGAATAAATACATTGTAATTACATCGTGATTATAAAATGTACATTTTCAGAAAACTATTAAGTCACTTTCTCAACAATATATTTTAGTTTATTGGAAAAGTATTTGGATAATAATGAAATTATAGCAAACTATTTGTTTATCTATAAAATCTGCGAGACTTGCACTTTCTTTTCTAAATAAAATCTAACATCTGGTCAAACTTTCAAACAATACTGTTTGGACCTCATTTGATTGTAAAGGAATCACACAAAAGATTTTGCTAACGTGTGAAAATTATTTGTTTATATTCATAGAACGTGAAAATCACAGGGTGGACAGTGACATGACAGAGTGGACCCTGGGCATGACAGGGTGGACACGCTGTGAAATATATTTGAATGGCCTTATAAATACAAGGAACAATGCAAGAAAATGATGTACAAAATTTATTTTCCAATGTAGGGGGGAATTACCAGTTAAACAGACTCGTTTTGATCCACTCTACCTGCATCCAGCCATTGAATGAAGATGCCCAAAATGAGACATCAATCTGGCCTTATAATGTTAACCTCATTCAAACACAGCTCATACATCATTCTGCCCAGTGAAAGTAAAACATTCAACTGTAGAACAAAAAGAAAATGTTTTTAAGTGTTGTACAGTTGAAAAAGAATATAACAGAAATACAGCTTGGACGCATCACCAAGCAGTATCTCCCTTTCTGCAGAGACATGGATCAGTTGTGCAGTTACTGTTCCACATACTTCCATGCTGACGCTTCAATCTGTACACAGTGCTTGTTCAGAGCCTGTAGTTCTGGTATTAGGCAAATGGACCTGCTAGTCATGGTAGCAACCGATGGAGGGCTCACTCTGATTTTCAGGAGTTTCAACAGGGGAGTAGGGTGGTGTCTCTGACTCTAGCATAGCACTGGCCCTGTTTATGGCTCTGGCTTGACTTTTTGCCTTTCTCCATTTCTTTTTCTTTAACCTCTTCTCCCTCTCTCTCACTGAGCTCATTGATACCCTTCTTCTTTCCAGTCTCTCTGTCTTTTTTCTAATTGACTCTTTCTTTTTCAAGGTAATTTCTTCTTCTGTCTGGGTCAGCATCACAACGTTCCCGATATCTATTTGCTTTTTTAGCTCCTTTTGATCTCATTCCTTAATAAAGATGATTCAAAATGTTCCCTTACAGACTTTAATTTGCATTATTGGCAAACTAGGCTTGACTTAACCAACTAGGCTTCTTGATATCGATATCGCCCCAAAAAAATGTCCATATTGTCCATTGTTACATCTTATAGCTTGTACTGTATATAAATGTGTGAAACAGCTGTTGAAATATATGTAACGTTATTAGCATGTGGCCTAAAATATACACATGTCCACCCTGTCATGGAAGGCTTGATGACAGGGTGGACAATGACAGGGTGGACATTTTTGGCTTATGTTAGCATTCAATGAGCACATAGTGTACCTTCACTTAGCAACATGTTACAGTTAGGAAGCTGAATTTGTACTGTTTTAAAAATATATTTCAAAGTTCTGATCTGTTTTTCTATCAATTGACATTTCATTATGACAGAGTGGACATATTGAGCTTGACAACATCCAACTACACATATCATATGATGAAAATGATGAAACATAAGTGTAAATACTTACTCTGCAACTCGCCACTGCCTTAGCGTCCATTAAAGAAAGACTAAATGCTCGTAGTGAAGTCACTGATAACATCAGTGGGTTTCTTATAGGGGCAGTTACCCCATAATGACAGGGTGGACAGCAATTTCAGGGACACATGCAAAATGTTCAATATGATTATGAATATACAATATACATGATCAAATTGACTTGTTTTTTTCAAATAGCTTTTTTTGTCAATAAAACAACAACGTGCATCTAATGAAAATAAATGGTATAAAATGAAGGAAACACATTTTAGACATTTATCATTGTCCTAATACGTGTGCATGTGTTTGGCCTCTTATAATAAGACCTCAGACTTGCATTATTATGCTACATTTTCATGATAACTGAATGAGTATGATGAGGGCACCAAATGCACTTCATAGTGATATTGACTCATTTGCGTTCCATAACCATAGTCTGAGTACTATCAGCTTTGCCCATGACTGTTTGGATCCAGATGGTCAGCTTAGTGGGGTTTTGACCATCGGCAGGTATTAACAATAATCTGTACCACAGTGCCCCACCTAAACCTCTGCAGAAACCCTGTTGTCAAAGTTCAGAATAGATAAATAACTTCAATATCATCTAGGGCCAGAGTCGCCAATTAGTTCCCCCGAACCCAGGGTTCTCATCAAGAAGATGGTGTCAATTGCGTTCAGAGACCAGTTGATCAAATCCATAATTCCCTTCTATTTGGAGAGCAGGGCAAAGAGAATCTTAAACATAATCTCTGCTCCTTCTTTTGATTGATATATTTTTTAAAGGGAATTGTTCAATTTATGCAGGAAACTGGATTTTAATTTTAACATTACAGGTAATGTTTTACAGTTAGTGAAACGGTTTCAATGACACTAATGTTCCCTATTTACTTGCAAGTGCAGTGCGATTGATGCACAGACTCTGAAGAGAGATGGAGAATTTTACCTCATATTATTGCCGTTTGTGTGACGCTTGGCAAATTAAGTAGTACAGAGACTTCGAAATTTTCGCTTTTTCTGCAGTGACGTTCAACAGCGCAAACACCGTGTCTCTGAGAACTGAACACATCGTACCTCTGAACAGTCAATGTAGGTGCAGTTGTTGAATATGACAGCACTGGAGGATTTGTGGTAGCTTCGTGTTTGATTTCTTGTAACCCTGTTGACTATTTGCTACTAAACGTTTGATGGTTCTGTGATCAAGCCACAAAATCTTAGATATTTCAAGAGTGCTGCATCCCTGTTAAAGACTTTTTACAATTTTAGACTTTCGGAGTCAGTTAAATTTATTTTTTGCCAATCTTTCTTGAGTAGAAGAAACTGCCTAATAAATATGAACACCGTGACATAGGGCGTTGATCTCCTCAGGTAACAATCCCCCCCTCCCTTATCACCTGATATGCATTAAATCCTAAAAGTATTAAGGTTCATTAATCGTGGAGTGGGAAATTATGGATTAAATTATGGAATGGTCAAAACATTCACTTGACTAATAATTGTGCCCACAGATTATATAACTATAATGTTGAGTTTCTTAAATAGCATATGGTTCGCTTAATAAGACTTTACCAAATCATCAGGAGGCAAAGGTTTGTGTTGCCTGTGTCTTCTTTGTAAACTTACAATAGATCATTTGAGTTTTATGGATGACTTGTGATTTCAGTTTAATACTTTCTTAAATGTTCTCGTCACAAGCTGGGCTTGAATCCAGGTCCTGTTGTGGTGGGGAAGATTCTACCACAGAGCCACAGGAGTGATGGGGTTGGATCCAAATGAAACACGTGAGGCAGTATTCCAGGAAGTGAATATTTATTAAGATAATTAATACAACAAAAGTTCTGGGACCGAGGAATAAACAGCAATCAAAACAAATAAAATAGAAACTCGTTTAATGACCTGTTTGTGATTTGCTATGTGGATTAGTACTTAAACATGGTGTGACATGATTGATTCTCCTTACAAGATAACAAACAAACACAAAAGTCTGACGATATGGTGACATTGTAGAGTAAATAACAACTTGTGTGTGAAAGGAAGAATGCATATAATATATGATACAAAGTATTTGTTTAATTTCATTGAAGTCACCAGCTAGAAACATGATAGTGGGGTGATCTAGCGGGGAACAGTTGGGATGTGAAGGTATAAAAATGTAATGCCAGAGATGGAAAGTGTTCCATTGTCTCCAGACTGGTGAATGTCTTCCTGGTTTGAGTATATCCTGATTGCAATCATATTACTTTTGTTTTTTAAAGACAAGCTTTGGTGTCTTCTCTTAGAAACTTTCTACAACAGTATGCAGCTTAATTTGTAATAAAGTATGAGTTTAGTTACAGAATAAAAAATCTTCTAAAAAAAGTACAAATACCAAAAAACATACCAACATACAGTAATGCCAGCTGTTATTTTTTATTAGTTTTTAACCTCCAATGCAGCAAATGAGCGAGAGAGTGAATTTTTACCCCTTTGGGATGGCACCACAAGCACGTCCCTTGTTAGAGGAGCGCAGTGATCTGCAGGGTGTATACCTCTTAATCAGAGAGTGAAGGTGGGGGTGCTGAACCTTGTGATCTTGTATACTCTGATGAGAACTTTGAATTCAATACAGGCTGCTATTTGGAACCAATGTAGCTAGATGAAGAGAGGTGTGACATTCGTTCTTTTTGGTTCCTTAAAAACCACTATTGCCTCCACATTGTGTATCATTTGTAGAGGTTCTGTCTAGCAATTTGTGGAGAGTAATGTTGGAGGAGAGCTGGCTGAAGAAAACACGCTCAAGGGTTTCATAGATCCTCTTTAATTGCTGTAGGAAATGTGACAGAGTTAAGAGATTAGTTCATGTAGATTAGACAGGGATGGCAGATGAAGAGATGTCATGCCTGAGATGGGTGGGTAGTCAGATGTCAGATGATTCGAGGCAATAATTCTTGTGATGTCCTCCTCAGTCAACGGGGAGAAAGAGGGAGCCTGGTCAAGTGGATGCAGAGTTGAGAACTTATGGTTTTCTTCACAAAGAAAATTTTTGAAATCATCAGTTGTCCCAAGATAGCAATTGGGTTGGGTGGACAGAAAAGAGCGCAGAAGGTATTGAAGGGAGTCCAAGAGGCAGGTGAGTTGTTAATTCCAACGATGTTGTGAGTCTGTTGAAGTCAGCCGCTGAGGATTTTTCAAGGTGAATGTTGATGTATCTGAATATCACAAGGGGTGGACCATCTTCCAAAAAGATGACAGTGGCACAACATTTCCAAGATGACCTGAGGGCGATAGATGACTTGAAAGATTATTTTAAAAGGATAAGTAATAATTAGTAATAATTAGTGTTGTCATATGGGGCTACACGCTGTTTGCACCTCCAACACAGAGGGCAATCGGTGTCAAAGTCTTTTGGTATGTTGAAATTTGATTATTATTAGTGTTTTGTCTTGTATGACGTGACCTAGTAGGTTTCCCAGTTTTGGTGACATTGAAAATTTTGAAAAACATAGTTGAGATGAGAGAAAAGAAGAGAAAGCAATGAGAATGTACAAACACGATTTCAAAAACTATTATTAATATAACATAAATTAATATTTAATTCACAAAAGAAAATATAGACAACATATCAATTGTTGAAAGTGAGACATTTTGAAATGTCATGTCAAATATTTTGGATTTCAAAAAAGTTTGGACAGGTAGCAATAAGATACCAAAAAAGTTAATTATACATACAAAGAACAGCTGGAGGATCAATATGCAACTCATTAGGTCAATTGGCAACATTATTAGGCATAAGGGAGCCTGCCAGAGTTGCAGTGTCTCTCAGAAGTCAAGATGGGAAGAGGATCACCAGTACCCCCTTGCTGCAGTGAAAATCAGGAAGCAATGTCAGAAAGGACACCCATAGAAATCATTTGGTAAATCATAAAGAGGAAGATGCAAAAAAGAAGCAACTAGAAAACTATTTAGAAAAGAATGGGACAAAATTCCTATTCCTAAACTTTAGTAACTTGTCTGACTGTTATAGACTGTTATTAAAGGGGGGTCAGTTGTTGTCTGGTGGTAAGAGAGTTAGACTTGTAAGCTGAGGTTGCGGGTGCGAAACCCAGTACCAGCACACAATGACTGAAGTGACCTTGAGCAAAGCACCTTACCTCTGTTTGCTCTACAGTGATAATTGGCAACTGAATAATACTTGTATGTCGCATTGGATAAAAGCGTCTGCCGGATGTATAAATATAATGAAAAAAATTTAAAAAGAAGAGGGGATGCCATATATAAAAACTGCCTTATTCCAACTTTTTTGAGATGTGTTGAGGCTATGAAATTTAAAATCAACTTATTTTCCCTTTAAAATTAAAATTTTTCTCAGTTTTAACATTTTATATTTAATCTATGTTGCATTCTGAATAAAAATTTTAAATTTGAAACTTCCACATCATTACAATCTTTTTTTATACATAATTTGTACAGTGTCACAACTTTTTTGTAATCGGGTTTGTAAATGAAGATATACTATAGAGAAAATAACTAGATCAAAAACTTAAACAATAAATAAGCAAAGTTTACATAGGTGCCGTGGTGGTATCTTTGTTTGGCGGAATCACTAAACGGCTGACTCTACCACTGACACGTTCACACAGATGCTTGATCACTCGAGCACTGAAAAAAGCAGAATGCACCACGTAATTTATCACAAATTATTAGCTCAAACTGATAGCTGTTATAGCTCTGTTACCACGATTGCTACGGTTGCAAACAATAACTTGATTGCCCTTTATGGCACAAAACTGCATAAAGGTGAAGGTTATGGCAATATTTAGCAATATTATAAAAAAAATTACGAAAAAATGAACATGCACTTACTGAATTTATTACACGAGTCAGATCTAGTAGCTCAAACTCCCGTTAGCAACAGATTGTATTTACGGAGCTGGCAATTCAGTAAACATAGTTGAAAACGAAGAATCTCCTACTAGTGTTCTCGATCTGGTATACATGCTTCTTTTCTTTTATTCTTTATTGTTGTTATTGTTACTGTTGTAGTTTTAATACTTTGTTATAAATTAGTTAATTAAAACAAATTAAAATGTGTAACATTGTTTTTGACAAGTTGATATTTTTATGTAACCCACAGCACATTGGTCCCAGGTCAGATGTACACAGTGGATGTTGTTACACAAAGTGGTCTGCGCCCTGAAGACTTGCCATCAACCAGCAAATCTGCTGGGCCACTCTACTTCTGGACCAGTAAGTATCTCTGTAGTTCTGAATTACAAACACATGCATCTCTGTCATAACATCAATTTCCTGCCCACTTTATTAGGACCCCTCCCCCCTCAGAATTTGTCCCTCGCACACATCACCGCTACATCAGCCAGGGTTACATGGGACCGTCATCCTCGAAGTCTTCCAGACGGTTATGTTGTAAACATTACTCGAGGCCTCACCACTCGTAGCCGCTACTTACCAGATGGAAGCTTAGGAACATATACCCTTCGTGACCTGGCTCAAGGACAGCATTATCGCCTATCCCTGACCTCTGTATGCAAAACCAACCAGGACAACATTGAAAGTGTCCCTCAGCATCTGGCCTTCACAACATGTAAGTCTTCATTATTTGAGATCACTATTCAGAATCTGAATATCAAGACAGTAACTTGGTAGTGACTTTTATGTGTGTCTTTTATTGCAAAGTACCAATTTTAAGGGACCACAGTAAAGGTGACAGACCTCAGGGAGGACAGAATTATCAAGTTGGGCAGAATTTGACAGAAGTTAATGATGGGAGTACAGTTGAAAACACAGAACCCTTGGAGGATCCATTAAGGTAGAATACATACAAGGTAGAGTGAAGAAACTATTGATGCATTATTGAAAACCCATTTGCAACGTTCTTTTGTGGAAAATTCCCTTTCAGACACACAGAGCTTATTGACGGAAGGGGGAGGATTACAGCCAAATTCACCAGCCTTCCACATAAAACCATCAGACACCGTACAAGTCTGTAATCATTGTACTCTTATAGTGGACACTGCAGTTTTTTAATATAATATTGCTACCATGTCATTAGTTCAAGTGATTAAAATGTAAATACTTACACTGGTTCCCTTTCTTTTGATCACATAGAATTGTGTCGACACAATGAGGTTTGAACTTGAGAACCAATCTCTTCTAGGAGGAATTTCAGAAGGCCAATGGACTTGGCAAATGGCATGTGAATGCTAATTCTGCCCAATACACATCAGTATAAAGATTGCAACCCATTCCTTTAGCTTTCTGTTCTTCGGAACCTACAAGGTGTGATATTTGAGGAACAATTTTATATCTGAAATTTTAATTTCCAATCACCAATGCATGTAGCTGAGCCACCCCTTGACTTCAACAGAGTTCCCTGGACACTATGTCAGTGAGACGTAAATGTCTAAATTCTCTCACAACATGCTTGTTATCAGGCATGTTTCACTGTTGTGTTCTTAGATACTCTCATCCCGAGTCAGTTGGGCACGACTCTTGAATGGGTTAATTGGGACTCGAGCATGCACATGCTCTGTTCTTGGTGCATTCAAGTCAACAGGCTCGGTAGCCATTATTCTTATGTCAGCAGTGGGGCAGCTAATGGGTATGTCGACATCCCCCGAGTTAAACATGCTATCGTCGTGCACTTCTGCCGGCAGACCGCTGTCACGTGTAGTGGTCGACCAAGACTCCCTTCCAGATGTGTCTCCTCTCCTCGTCTGATAATCAAAGGCTTTTAGAGCTGCGAGTCAAGCTGCTTAAATGGCCATTCTGCAGGTCCATCAGGCAAAGGCGTTGAAAGATCTGGACAATGGGAAGTCCAACTCAGTACTTATGCAGAAGCTCCGCAATGCAGCAGACTTTGCACTGCATTTGTCGAAGGCCACAGTGTGCGCCATAGGGAAAAAAAACTCTTTGGCTCCAACTTGCTTTCTAAATGCACCCATTCTTCAAGCTTGGCTGTTTGCTGACACCATGTAGGATAAGACTCAACAATTTTCAACAGTAAAGAAGCACATAGAGGTGATCAGAATCATCCTGCTCCTGCTTAGGGTGCCTCTCTGGCAGACATTTGTAGCTAATTGGACCCTGTATCAGCTAATGTCCTATACAGGAGCAACATGTAAGACCGGTGGCTGGATGGGCGTATGCCTTCTTAGGTGAATCACTGCGTGGAAAGCCTACCCTACTTCCCCCACTGTTTGACTAACCCCTAGTTGAGTAGACCCTATAAGTCCTGATGCGGCTTACAATGTGGGGTTTCGTATAGGGACCCAATTCTGTCGACACAGCCCCAAGAGACGGATAGAAAGGGAATGTCCCAGTAATGTCTGTAACCTCTATTCCCTGATGAAGAGAACGAGACATTGTGGTGTTTGATTGTATTTACAGTGTGCAATATAACATGTGTTAATGTTTCGCTTGGAAAATATTTTAAAAATAATTAGTTTCTCTGTCGATCGCTTTTTCCCAGTCATAAAAATGGCCGGTATTTTTCCCGGTTCTGATGAAACTCCCGACTTCAGAAATACGTAAAGAGTTCTGTTTGGGCCAGTGGTTCTTGTGTTGGGATTCGACAGCAGAGTTAGCGAATGTAGCCCGGATAGGTGACACCGCTTATCAACACATCGAGAAACACGCTCACTGTTATCGTAAACTAATTCCACTCTGATTCTGGCACAAATTGAAAATGTTTAAGACATTTAATGTTACTAATTTGAGCAGGAATCAGACCCAGAGAACATAGATGAAGAGGATTGAGTAGAACCTGTGCAAGCAGGACTTTTGTACACATTTTATCATAGAACAATGATTTGCGTGTCTGCAGCTAAACTTTACCCCGATCTTAACCAGAATTTGGTTAAACAGTAAACAATGGATATAATCAACAAATTATATAAAAGTATCATTATAGAAAAACAACTGATGGTGTCTTGTTGAATTATTACACTTTTTTTCGGATTCGTTTCAATTACCAAACCATCAAACAAAGCCAAACAGCGTTATCCTTTGTGACACTGTTAAATGCACCAACTTAAATAATAAAATATACTTCCTGGTTGTGTTCCATACACAAACACCTTCTCCAGGCAAAGAGGGAACTGTGTCTTTTTCAGGAATCTTTTTTGTTTAAATTTTGTGTTAAAATGATTGAGATTAAGGAAGCTGTTCTCAGTAAAATGTGCTGCACATAGTTTAATGTGTGGATTGTAATTTTCGGGAACATAAATTTTAACCTAATCACAGTGTTCATTGGATAGCCAAACAAAGGTGATTGGACTCTGTGATGAAAATAAATGATTTTCACAACATGGCGACAATCAAACACACTCTACAAACGCAACTGTTCATCTTATTTGTAGGAGCGCACAAGACCAGGCCCCTTTTTTGTATGTTTTTGTGGATGAGGTTAACCCAGAGTGTGATGTCACCAGAGAAGGAACTAGAGGGCCTTAGTCAAAATCGGCCATTTATCGTAGGCAATTTTTGTTTAATACTGCTCCGGGTTCGTGTTCACAGTGTAGGTTCACTTACAGTGTATGTGCACTGAGATGGGTTAAATGCAGAGAACAAATTCCAAGTAGGGATTACCATACTTGGCAACACGTCACGTCATTTAACTTCACTACAGTGTGTGCTACGACCTTCACATAAAATATCTTGGTTGATATTGAACTTTGAAATTTATACTTTTACATATATTATTTATACTCTAACAACAAAATTATACACTAATTAAAGTTTGAAACATTGATTCACATTGACCAGGACCTTTAATGCAGTGTTGAGATCCTCCCAGAACAGATTGGTTTTCAAGTTCAAACCCCCTTCTGTTGACACAACGTCTTGTTCTCTTCATCACGAACCAGAGGTTACAGTTCTAACAGAGTTTATTACTCATTGGTTTGCTAATTGACAACAATTATGATAGATACATTTTACTTGTATCTCTATTTGTTATTGATTTAAACAATCTGCTCAATCTCTACATGTATATCGTATTGAAGCTGATTTTTTAGGAGTTGCAATATTTTCTCAGCAGAGCCAGACCCCCCAATCAAGTTAGAACAAATGGAGGAAACCACCAACAAGATCAGTCTAGCTTTGGAACTTCTGGAAGAAGCAACAAAGAGCAAATCTGGTGATGTTTATAATAAGTTTCGCTGAAACATAATTTGAGTGTTATTTTTGTCTTTTTTATTCACAAATATGAAACATATATATATATATATATATATATATATATATATTATATATTTACACAGGAATATGATTTGATCCCCTGCTGAGTCTGAAGGTTTGTCCAAAGACTTCTTAAAATTATAATGCAGTGGCATAAGGTTCTTTGCTCAAGGAACTCTTCAACCACCAGACCAGGACTGTCAATAAAAAAGATAAATCTAAAATTCTAATGGTAGTTTTATTTTAACAGTGTGAGATTGAATGACAACAAAAAATCCATAAAAGTCCATGTTAAAACAGTTATTACCTGATCTGCATTCCAATCCATTGGAAGGATTACTGGCTACTAGGTGCTTTTAGACAGATAACAAGATGAGATTAGAAGCAGTCCTCAATAAACCTGTATAAACAAAACCTGTCCAAAGATGCAATCAATCAATGAATTTCAAAACTCTACCCTCCGGGGCTCAGTCTAAAGAGCTGTCCAGGATGTCAGGGACATGATTGTAGACCTACATAAGGCTGGATTGGACTATTGGAAAGCAGATTGGTGAGGCACTGACAACAGTTTGTCTAATTGTTTGCAAATGGAAGAAACAAAAAACAACAGTTGATGTCCCTCTGCCTAGAGCTCACCTCGTGGAGGTTCAATGATCATAAGATCCATGCGGAATTACCCCAGAAGTACATGGTCAAGTACATCTTGTCAATAATCTCCAGGCAGCTGGGACCAGAGTCACCAAGCAAAAATTCAATGACACACTATGCCGGCAAGGACTAAAATCCAGCAGTGCCCGCAAGGTACCTCTGCTTAAGACAGCACAAACAGTGAGGTTAATAAATATTTGATCACCCTAAATGTGCAAGTTCTCCTACTTATAAATCATGGAGGGGTCTAGAATTTTGAGCATAGGTGTGTCCACTGTGAGAGACAGAATCTAAAAAAATTTATAATTCTAAATAAGTAGCACCTGTTTGAGTTCATTAGCTGTCATAAAGCCCCCTGTGCAACCCATGGGACCTTCACAAAGCTTTACGGGCTACGGGGCAGTTGCCAAGCAGGTTGGTGAAAAAACTTTTGGAGCGATTGTAAGAAAATGGAAGAGGCTAATGAGGACTGTCAATGTCCTTCAGACTGGGGCCCTGAAGAAAATCCCTCAGCGTGGGGTATCAATGATTCTAAGAATGGAAGAATCAGCCCGGAAATAAATGGGAGGAGCTGGTCTATGCCATGACGAGAGCTAGGACTACCGTTTTCAAGGCTACTATCAGTAATATCATTAGCTCTCATAAAGCCACCTGTGCCACCATAATCAATCAAAAGTCTACATAGAAACATGGAAATATCAAAGAGCAGTCAAAAGACACAGGAGACAAAATTGTAGACCTTTACGGGCTACGGGGCAGTTGCCAAGCAGGTTGGTGAAAAAACTTTTGGAGCGAATGTAAGAAAATGGAAGAGGCTAATGATGACAATCAATGTCCCTCAGACTGGGACCCTGCAGAAAATCTCTCCTCGTGGGGTATGAAAGATGCTAAGAATGGAAAAATCAGACCGAAAATAAATGGGAGAAGCTAGTCAATGCCATGACGAGAGCTAGGCCTACCGTTTTCAAGGCTACTATCAGTAATATATTAAGACGTCATGGTTTTAAATTCACTTTGTTACCTTTGAGGTTCATAGTCAGGTCAAGTCATGGCACCTTTATTTATATTGTGCTTTAAAGAAAAATGCATTGTGTCAAAGCAGCTGAACAACATTCCTTAGTAAAATAGTGAATGCAAAATTATAGTTAAAGGCAGTTCATCATTGAATTCAGTGATGTCATCTCTGTTCAGTTTAAATAGTGTCTCTGCATTAATTTTCAATCAACGATATTGCTTTAAATGAATTGACCCCAACTAAGCATCGGCAACATGGGCATCACCACTGAGATAATAATCACAAATTGTGTTGAGGAGAATGAGGATGTCGTTCTTGACATACACTGAACAGAAATGAACATCAAGTTAATGCTGTGAATACAGTATCTCTTCTAATATGCTATTCTATAAACCTCTTATCTGACATGCTCTTCGTCTTTTAATGTTACTAAATTTGATACATGATATAAATCAAATACTTTTTTCACTCATTAAAACGCAAATCAGTTCATAACCTTTTTCACATGCATTATTTTGGATATTTTTGTTGCTTTTCTGTCTCTTAAGTGTCAAAATATACAAACCATTAGAAGTATACTGATGATTTTTGTCAGCAGGCAAACATACAAGATCAGCAGGGTATCAAATATTTTTTTACTTCATTGTTCATAAACATATGCATATACAATGATCAGGCATAACATTAAGACTATCTTCCTAATATTGTTCTCCGTACATGTATATTTATTCATTTGGCAGACAATTTTATCCAAAGGAACTTATAAGTATTTTGCAGTGGCCAATTATCACTGGAGAGCAAACAGTGATATGGTCCCTTGCACAAAGAATTTCAGTTATTGTCTGCTAGCTCTGAGATTAAAACCCCCAACCTTCTGCTTACTAGTCTAACTCTCTTACCACCAGACCACAACTTACCCTTATATTGTGAGTTGGGACCTCCATGAATCAATCTTGTTTGTTCATCACATCCCACAGATACTCAAGTGGATTTGGATATGAGGAATTTGAAGGCCAAGTCAACCCTTAATCTTGTTGTTGTGCTCCTCTCAAATTATTTCTAAACCATTTTGGCTTTTTGGCATGGCGCATTATCCTGCTGAAAGAGGCCACAGCCACCAGATAATATGGTTTCCATGAAAGGGTGTACATGGTCTGCAAAAATGCTAAGGCAGGTTTTACATGTCAAAGTAACATCCACATGTATAATAGGAGCCAGAGTTCACCAGCAGAACATTGCCGAAAGCATCAAACTACCTCCACCAGCTTGCTTTTTTCCCCACAGTACATCCTGGTGCCATCTGTTCCCCAGGTAAGCAACATACACACACCCGGCATCCACGTGATGTAAAATAAAATGTGACTCACCAGAATATGCCAGCTTCTTTCATTGTTCCATTGTGTAGTTCTGAAACTCAAATGCCCACTGTTGACACTAACCCAAAGTTGCTGAGGCCCAATTTCCCCCCTAATAGAGTGAGACATCCGACAACTGGCTTGTCTTGGCTCAATCACGAGATTTGGTGTGTAGACACAGGGACATGGTGTTTCTGGCATCTGGACTATACTTACAGGTATACAGATGAGCAAGCTCTCCCAAGTGCAGAGGACTGTTTTTCCTCGGTATGGAACTAAATTCTTTCACTATGTCTACATGGCTTACCAAGTATTGGCAATCTTGATTGCTCTCAAGAGGTTTCAGCACCCTCTTCAGGGCAAGCATATGTTGGTCCGCTCTGACAGTATGTCTGCTATTGCGTACGTGAACCACCAAGGTGACATACATTTGTGACAGATGTCAAAACTCCCCCGACGCAGCAGGTGATAAGATCCCTGCGGGAAAACCGATGTGCTTTCTCATCAGATACCGCTTCACAGAGAATGGCGACTCCAGCCTTGAGTTGTTAAGCTCATATGGGAGCAGTTCGGGCAAGTCTAGGTAGACTTCTTTGACTCGCAAGACACCTCTCATTGCCTTCTTTTGTACTTCCTGACTGAGGACCCCTTCTGCATGGATGTCCTATCACACAGCTGGCCCCAAGACAAGTAAAATGTGATTTCCCCAAATGAGCCTCATCACAAGGGTCCTCTACAAGGTCAGGAAAGAGGAGCATCAAGTGTTGCTTGTTGCACCCTATTGGCCCAACCAGACTTGGTTCTTTGATCTAATACTTCTGACGACAACTCTACCCTGGCCAATTCACCTGAGGAAGGACCATCTGTCTCAGGGGATGGGCATGTTATGGCACTCAAGACCATATCTATGGTATCTCTGTGTCTAGTTTCCGGACCGGATGAGCAGATCCTGAGCAACACAATCGCTCAGGCTAGGGCTCCACCCACTAGGCGTTGCTCGCACAGCGAGAATCCCCAGAGATGTGTGACCGGTGGTGTGCCTTCTGTCCTCCAATAACACCTGGATAGTAACCTTCCATGCTCAAGTTTTATGTTTCCGCCATTCGCTGCTCACCATGAGCTTGTGGAGGGGAAATCTTTTGGACAGCGCAACCTGGTCACACGATTCCTCAGGGGAAAAAGAAGGTTGAATACATCTCAGCCACACGACATACCCTCTTGGGACCTCACTGTGGTCCTTTTGGCCTTGCTAGGCCTCCGTTCTGGCCCCTAGGGGAGGCTTATCTTTCTCGTCTCATGACAAAGACATCTTTTTTAACGATGCATGCTTTGGTCAAGAGGGTAGGGGATCTATAGGAAACCTCTGTATTCAATAAGGGCCTGAAGTTTGGAGCAGCCTTGTGATGACGAACGTATATGATTGACTTCATCACCATTGCAGTATGACTCTGGGAGTGTTAAATGTTTTATTTAGTCAGTCATGTACTGTGTTTAAGTGCTTGGTTTACATTTTATTGCTTCATCCCTTATGATTAGCTATAGACGTTTGCAACTCCACAATTCATACATTCAGTAATATCATGCAAGTTCAATTTCTTTGTTTACTGTTAGTACTTGCTGAAGTGTAATAAGTCACAAGGAGTCTAATGGTTAACAGACAGTTTATTGGTTATTTAAACCTTACAGCTCTGTGGTATTGTCTATACTTACCGGTTGATTTCTGCTCTGCTCGTTCCGGTAGCGCGCGTAACCCGGAATGAGCTTATAATAGTAGTGGTCATACCATTTTTCACAACTGGAGGATGCAACCTAGGTAGGGATTGTGATGTTTGTTTTGTGTAATGTTTAATGTATGTTTGTAACGTTATTTTGCTTAAGCTACACTAATGGTATTTATTCGGTTGAGTAAGATATGATTGTTTTAATGTCATTGTTGTAATAGACACTAGTACAACATTATGTTCTATTGTTGCTAGAGAGCTGTTACAGATATTTTCCTTTGTGTTTAATGGGCAAAGGTTTAAGTGCTGCTTCATGTACTTTGCATGGATCATCCATGTCTAATTAATAAATTATCTATTTTCACCGAAAACAATCTTGTCTTGCCATCCCTTTCTAACTCTTCTCTACCTCTCAGACTACAACACCTGGCTTAGGATAGTCTAAAAGGCAGTCCTTTACGACAGGCCTGCTCTCACTTTATCCTAAGACTGAGCTGAACATTAAAGAGTTCCATATACAGTTGAACCCCTTTTGTTCAAACTAGTACTCAATTCCTGTATATAACTAAACATTTCATTAGTTTTACCTCTGTCTCTATGTAGGATAAATATATCCCAGCCACTATTAACGTCTCTGGTTACGTATGGTAACCTAGGTTCCCTGAAGGAGACAACAAGCCTTTATGCCACTGGATGGGGTTGATCTTGAGAACCCATCTGTCTCGGTTAAAAAGGCCAATTAATTGAAAAATGGATCAATTAATTTCCACGCCCGTGCTGACGGGTATAAAAGTTACAGAAGAGATCCTACATCCCCCTTTTGTGCTGAGGAACCTAGGAACCCTCTCCCTGATGCTGCAGCGGTGGCTGGGTAGCATCACAATGAAAAAACAACATCTTGTTCTCTCCTTCAGGGAACCTAGGTTAGATTAGATTGGATTAGATTCAACTTTATTGTCACTGCACTTGTAAGGTACAAGGACACGAAATTCTGTTAGAATCTATTCAGTCAATAAGCAGTATGTACAATATATATGTTCAATATTTACAAAAATTATGAAGATTAGATTAGGTTTATGGACATAATTTACAGATTTAAAATACTAGGCATGGTAAACAGTTAGGTGTACTATGATCGTGCTTTACGATTGGTTATGTAAAACTGCATGTACACTATAGACAGATCTATGAACATATGAACATAATTTACACTATTGAAATGGATAGTAAACGGCATATAATTATTTTGTTGTGCAAAGCGATTATTCAGTCTTTCTGGATGAACAGTAGTTCAAGTAATAACTAGTTTTACCCGCACTTACCCAGTCTTTTTTACCATCTCGACGCCCTCTGTGAGAACTTCTTACCGGCCGGGTAGAATGCTTAGCCTTGGATGTTCTGGTGCCATCTTCTGTTTGGACACAGCTCTCCCTGCTGCTTACATCTTTAACAGGCAACGGCTGCTCAGAGCTTCAAGGCCTCTGCGTGTGGTCCACATAGATGTGTAAGATGCGTACAGGACACTTGGTCTTTGGCTGATCCAGTAGAGCCTGCAGGCTCACCACCAGTTCTCAAAGGTGGGTGTTGGGAAACTTAGCCACAAGTGCCACATTTCCCGGGCACCATTGCGATAAGAGTGACTGCGGCTGCAGAAATACAGGGAAAGAGACTGCTCTTTTCATGACAATGTGGTAGAGGACAGTATCTGGCCAGGGCTGATGTCAGTCTAGACCCCCTTGGGTGTTTCCCCCCAGGGCCGCCACTTCCATTTCTGAGGCAACTGCTAGCAGAACGGAGTTGCCTGGAACCTGGATCGGCAACACACATACATATACATTTTTAGATGGGTCAGTCGTGGTTAGAGAGTTGGGCTTGTAAGCTGAAGGTTGCGGGTATGCCCACTGCTCTGGGTGTATGTGTTCACAGTGTGTGTGTGTTCACTTACTGTGTGTGTGCACTGGAATAGGTTGAATGCAGAGCAAAAAATCCAAGAATGCAAAACGTCACGTCTAGTCATTTAATTTCACTACAGTGTGTGCCATGATCCTTCATGACCCTTCACTGTTTGCTCTCCAGTGATGATTGGCCACTGCACAATACTTGTAAGTTGCTTTGGTAAAAACCATCTGCCAATTAATAAATGTAAATGTAAATATATATTTATATAAATACTGCTATAATGTATATACAATTGTATGTTTATGTCTATGTTATTATGTTGAGAGAATATTTAAAAATTGAGTGTTTCTTGCCAGTCTATCACGTATTCTAAGTAAAAAAACACTGCTATGTAAATGTATTAAAACATTTATACTATTATTGCAGAGGCATCCCATGACTGCAAAGATCAGGCTTGCCAAAATGGTGGGACATGTGTACCGGTGAACAAATTATTTAGCTGTAACTGTGCCGCTGGTTTTAAAGGCAGACGGTGTGAACTGTGTTAGTATGATTTTTCGGTTTTGCAAATACATCAATGAACTTATTTTTTTCCCCACATCAGTTATTTTTATTTAATATGATGCAATTAAAGATGACTTTAATTCCTTTGATAAAAGTGATTATTTTATTTATTTATATATAGATTGCCAGCGTTTGTCTCACCCATGCACTCGGCTTTACTCTGAAACAAAGAGTGTTCCTGTGTGGAAAGATGGTGTCTGCCATTATTTGTAAGTGTCTCCAGTCTGAAAATGCAGCAATCTTTGCTACGGGGACTATTGTCATCCTTATTTTATTTTATTCCATAAGATGAATTTTTAATACATGATTCTTTTATCAACTAGGTACAAAAGGACATATAAAGTTCAGCAGGATGTTTGTTTCAGGGAGATTTGTGAAACTTTGCTGCCCAAGAAAACTTCAAGTAAGTACAATGTTTAAGTATATACTTCAGTATAACTGTAAATTATTTTGTTCATCTAGGAACATTTACTCATGCTTAGTAAGTCCCCACTCTAAAAACAGCCTCAGTTCTTCAAGGCAGGGATTCCATATAATATTAGAAATGTCTCCGGTTACGAATGGTAACCTTAGTTCCCTGAAGGAGGGAACGAGACAATGTGAGACTAACTGGGGTTGTACTTGAGAACCTGTTTATGTCTGAACCTATTAAAAAAGCCCATTAATTTAGCGAATGAATCAATTCATGTCCCCGCCCCGGATGACGGGTATGAAAGGGGATAGAAGAGATCATTCCTTACCTTTGTGCTGAGGAACCTAGGTGACCTCCCTAGGATGCTGCAGTGGCAGCCGAGTGTTGCATGAAGGAGGGAACGAGACGTTGTATCTTCCATGCCACAACACTCGGCTGCCACTGGGTAACTAAGGTTAGCATTCGTAACCGGAGATGTTCCCTTTCAGTCGGTCTCTCAATGTTGTGAGACTGACTGGGGTCCCTGTATAATCCCGCCACAAAATACTGCTGTGTCCTGACGTCAGCGGAGCCGCAGAGGCTCTGTGCGAGTCATGACCTTCCAGTGGGAACCGGTATGGTATCCACAGAGCTTCCTACTGGAAGTTGAGAGACTCACACCGACGAGTTACAGGCGGCGGCCTTT
This sequence comes from Triplophysa yarkandensis, assembly GCA_033220385.1. Lineage (NCBI taxonomy): Eukaryota > Metazoa > Chordata > Actinopteri > Cypriniformes > Nemacheilidae > Triplophysa > Triplophysa yarkandensis. The sequence continues at coordinate 12,186,767 of CM065670.1, read as the reverse complement.
CATCCAACCATGCTGGTGGGGAAACCGCCTGTCTCGTGACACTGGGGAAAACGTTACCCCTCTAATTGAGGGCATATGTTGTGGAGATCACATCCCACCCATGTATCATGTGAAGAATACCGCATGGTTCGCCAACCTTGGGAAGAACATCATGGGAGGAAAGCGTGTGGATCCACTTGCGGGGCGCTCACTACAAGTGGGCAGAGACGAGCTGGGATTGATACGCTCTGTTATGGCGTTTACAATCCAGTGTGCTAACCTCTGTTTGGAGACGGCTCTCCCTTTTTGCCGCTCTGAAACAGACAAAGAGCTGGTCAGAGCTCCTGAAGCTCTGCATGCATTCCACGTAGAGGCACAGTGCGCGCACGGGACACAGCACGGATGAGGCTTGGTCTTCCTCGCCTGTGGAGAGCGCCTGCAGGCTCACCACCTGGTCCCAAAACAGGAGTGGAGGGAACCTTGGGCACGTAGCCGGGCCGGGGTCTCAGGATAACGTGAGAGTCAGCCAGCCCAAACTGAAGGTAGTCACTGGACACAGGGAATGCGTGTAGGTCCCCGACCCTCTTGATCAAGGCGAGCACCACAAAGAGAGCTGTCTTCATCTTTAAGTGAGGAAGACTAGCTCGATCTGAGGGCTCGAAGGGGGGACCGTTGAGGTCCCGTAGAACCACAGTCAGGTCCCAAGAGGGTACGGGGCGCGACCTGGGCGGGTTCCCCCGCAATGCTTCCCTAAGAAACAAGGGACCAGGTCATGTCATCCATCCCATCCACCTGATCGTGATGAGCGGCTATTGCGGCTACATGTACTTTTAAGGAGGAAGGGGCGAGCTTTTGCTCAAGCCCCTCTTGTAGGAAGGATAACACGACTCCGATCTCGCATCTCCGGGGGCCCCTCACACCGTGAGGAACACCAAGACGAGAAACAGCGCCACTGCAAGGTGTAAAGACACCGAGTGGCTGGGCCCTAGCCTGAGCGATTGTACCTGCGACTGCTGGTGGCAGTCCGCTCAGGAGCTCCTCCTTCCGTTCAGGAGCCAGACGTGGAGGTTCCACAGTTCTGGTCTGGGGTGCCATGACGTGCCCTTCCCCTGAGATAGAAGGTCCTTCATCAGGGGTATCGGCCAGAGGGGAGTGATCGTCAGAGCCCTCAGCTCAAGTGTGGTTGGGCCAGTATGGGACAACCAGGGCCCTTGGTGCTCCTCTTCCCTTACCTTGCACAGGACCCGTGCAATGAGGCTCACTTGGGGGAAGACTTACTTCCACTTGTCTCGTGGCCAGTCGTGCCGAGGGGACCCTCGGTCAGGGAGAACCAAAGCGGGCAATGGGTGTCGTCTCGGGAGGCGAACAGGTCTACCTGTGCCTGGCCGAAGCGATCCCATATAAACCAGACTGCAAGAGGATGGAGTCGCTAGCTTCCTGGCCGGTTCTGCTGACAAGAGAGCCCATCGGCTGTCTCGTTCAGAACCTGCTGACTCCATTTGAGGAGGCGTTGGGCGAGCAATGACAGTGTCCGCGAGCGTAAGCCACCTTGATGATTATGTACACTACAGCTGTGGTGCTGTCCGAGCGGACAAGCACGTGTTTGTCCCTCAGTAGAGGCAAGAACCTCATGAGGGCAATGTGGCCAAGGCATTGATATGCCAGCGTAGTAGGGGACCTGTCCATCGACCCTAAGTTCAAGTTCAAGTTCAAGTCTGCTTTATTGTCAATTCTTCCACATGTACAGTACATACATACAGAGAATCGAAATTGCATTACTCTCAGTCCCCCGGTGCGTACAGAACACTAAGTAAATAGATAAAAAGATAAAAAACTATACCACTATACAATTAGGGAATTTGAAGAAAGACATAATATCAATAAAATAAAAATAAGGTTAATAAGAAAAAAAAACAAAGCAGCGCAAGGCACATGGCAGAGAGAGTGCAAACCAGTGAACAAACAGTGCAAATAAAAAAAAGATTTTTAGTGCAATAAATAGCTTATAGCTTATACCAGGCTGATTAAAGTGACAAAGTGACAAGTGAAAGAGCAGTTATTTTGTTGAACTGACTGATGAGGTAGTAGAATGGTGTCAGTTCCATGGTGAATGAGGTAGTTAGCAGACAACTGCTGCACAAAGTGACTGGTGCATGGCATCGAATGTTAGAGGGAGGGGGGGGTGGAAGGACCTGGGAATGTGGGACCTGGTGGGGGGGGTTCACAGTTCAGTGGTGCCTGGGGCAGAAGAGAGACGAGGGGGCAAGATCGGGAGCGAGTTCAGCTTCCTGACAGCCTGATGGATGAAGCTGTCCTTTAGTGTGCTAGTCCTGGCCTGGAGACTTTGCAGTCTCCTCCCTGATGGCAGCAGACTGAAGAAGCAGTGTGATGGGTGAGTGGGATCACCTGCGATGCGGAGGGCTTTCCTCGTGAGACGCGTACCATAAATGTCCTGGAGGGAGGGGAGAGAGACATCAATGATCTTCTCAGCTGCTCTTACTATGCGTTGCAGAGTCTTCCGGCAGGACGCGTTGCAGGCGCCATGCCACACAGTGATGCAGCTGATCAAAATGCTCTCGACGGTGCCTCTGTAGAAGGTGTACATGATGGGGGGTGGGGCTCTGGCTCTCGTCAGTTTGCGGAGGAAGTAGAGACGCTGCTGTGATTTCTTGGCCAGCGCTGCGGTGTTGTCGGTCCAGGAGAGATCCTCTGTGATGTGCACACCCAGGACCTTGGTGCTGCTCACTCTCCCCACAGTCGCACCATTGATGGTCAGAGGAACATGCTGAGGGTGCGCTCTCCTGAAGTCAACCACAATCTCCTTCGTCTTCTCCACGTTCAGAGAGAGATTGTTTTCACTGCACCACCTGGCCAGGCGGCTCACCTCGCTCCTGTGGTTTGTCTCATCTCTGTTGCTAATGAGACCGACCACAGTCGTGTCATCCGCAAACTTAATGAAGAGGTTGGAGTTGTGTGACGGTGTGCAGTCGTGGGTCAGCAGAGTGAAGAGTAGTGGGCTCAGCATGGTTGAAATCCCCAGCTATGATGAGAAAAACATCGGGGTGTGCTGTCTGCTGCTCGCTGATGTGCTGGTACAGTTCATATAGTGCATCGTTCCTGCTGCTGTTGTTGTTGTTCTGGGGAATGTAAACCGAAACGAGCAGTATGGCAGTATATTCCCTCGGCAGATAGAACAGCCGGCACTTAATGTTCATAACCTCCACCAGGGGTGAGCAGTGTTTGCAGGTCACAACAGCATCCCGGCACCACGCGTCATTGATGTAAACACAAAGCCCACCACCGAGGGTTTTTCCTCCCGCGACGCGAGCTCTGTCTGCTCGATAGCATGTTAGCTGGCCGAGCTGCATGGCACAGTCCGGAACGCTGTCGCTGAGCCATGTTTCCGTGAATACAAACACACAACAGTCTCTTGCGGTCCTCTGAGTTGAACGTAGTAAACGGATGTAATCCAGTTTATTGTCCAAAGAGCTTACGTTAGCCAGTACGATGGTGGGGATAGATGGCTTGTGTGTGTTAGCCGTTAGCCTAGCCCGGATACCTCCGCGCTTGCCCCTCTTCTGCTTCCTCTCACGCCTCCGCTGTGGGCGAGATGCAATAGTGGGGGTCGGTGATGATGTAGGCCTCCGGAGCAGTCCGAGGACCCGCAGTTGTTCCGTGTGCGCGGAGTTTAATTCTAAAAATGCGGCTCTACCGATATCCAGCAGAAACTCACGACTGTATGCGTAATTAAAGACAGATAGACGTGATGATGACGTACAAAAACACTGCGACTCACAAGACAGAAAACACGAAAACACCGTTCTGTCGGGACAGAGAGAAGCCGCTGCGTGTGGACGCACCGCCATCTTGGAGATAGGTTTCACATATGATGACAAGCTACGTGCCCGTGACACACTGCGCCCCAGCTGAGCAGGGAGGCGTCCGTCATCACCACGATGTGCCTCGAGACCTTCCCTAGCGGGACTCCCGCCTGCAGAAAGGTCACTGAGGACCATGGGGCGAGAAGACTACGGCATTTTGACGTTATGTGAATGCGTCTGTTGCCAGTGTGCCATGCGCTCCTGGGAACTCGACTCTGTAGCCAAAGCTAAAGTGGTCTCATATTCATCAACCCGAGGGGGATTTCCCCAGCCGAGGATGCAATGTGCCCCAGGAGCCTTTGAAGAGTCTTCAGCGGGACCACTGTGCGTGAGGCCTGAGCCAGACACGCCAGCACGCTCTTCTGTGAGTTGTGCACACATAGTGACAGAGTCTAGTTCCATGCCGAGATAAGAGATGCTCTGCATAGGGGAGAGCTGGCTCTTTTTCCGGTTGACCCGAAGACCCAGACGGGTTAGGTGCCTAAGCACTAGGTCCCTGTGCATACAAGACTACCTCTGACGAGTGACCCAAGACGAGCCAGTCATCGAGATAGTTTAGTATCTGCACTCCGCACTCCCTTGGGGGCACTATGACGGCCTCCACGATCTTCGTGAAGACCCGGGGGGACAGGGACAGACCGGAAGCAGGAACGCGAACTGTAGGACCACACAGGTGGACATCACTCGACCGATAGACCGCGCCGTGACCTTGGTCGCTCTCAGCGCCAAGTCCGTCGCGGTCCTCAACTCACGTACTGAGAGCGGGTCAAGTCTCTCCTCGTCAAGCTCCTTTAGCGACTTGGCCTGATGCACTTGCAATATAGCCATGCCATGGAGCGAAGATGCAGCTTGCCCCGCGGCTGTGTAGGCTCTCCCCACTAGGGACGAGGAAAACCTACACACTTTGGAGGGGAGCTTAGGTCGATCTCTATAGGAAGCCACAGTTTGCGGACACAGTTTCCGCTGGAGGAAGGTCGACATAGCCCCGTGCTGCACCTCCGTCGAGAGAAGTGAGCTGCCATGACGGAGGCGGGCCGATAGGGGCACCTTCCACGTCTTGGCGAGCTCCTCATGCACTTCCGGGAAGAACGATACTGGGGCTGGGCTTGTCGCTCCGGGCGCCACCGAGATACCATGCATTCAGACGCGAGACGGGGAGTGCAGGCGGGGCCGTGCACTGCAACCCGATACTCGCAGCTGCCCGGGAAAGCATTGCTGCCATATCCGGATCCGAGTTGTCCCAAGCCTTGACCGCCGGAGGCGAAAGACTCAGAGGGTCCTCCAGATCTGAAGCAAGCAGCTCGCTCTCAGATGCTGCGACCGAAATCACATCATCACTAAATGGCGAACCGTCCCGCAGTGAGAGAGACGGAGAGAGTGACAGACTGTGACGGTTCTCAAGTACAACCCCAGTCAGTCTCACAACGTTGAGAGACCGACTGAAAGGGAACATTGATTTGAGATTCTGGGACTGCCATGATAATATTATGGAATTTTTACAGATTTATCAGCTGCTCTTTTTCCACCTTCCCATGAGTCCTTGAAAACCTTGAAATGATAGAAAATGACCTGGAAAACCTTACTGTTGTCCTAATTTGTTTTACAATTGTATCAGTATGTTCTTGGTTATTAAAAACAAACAGTACAATATACAGCTGGTGCAAAGCAATGATTGCTTTTGGCAGAAAGTGCTTTGTTTAGGGAAACCATGTTGTAGGTTAAAATTCAGACATGTTGAACATGTCTTAACAGAACAAAAGTTTTGCTGTTTAGCTTCCCTACGATGTATTGATGCTGTCTTTGCACAGGCACTTGCGTTGTGGGGGGCCCCCAAATAATTGACTCGAATAAATAATTAAAGGGTTTCTCTAACGTGAACGTATAGGACATTTATTTTGGTAGTTATTGCAGCCTACCGTGTTTGGCGATTATGACCATATCTGTTGTCCTTCCGATATTGCAATAATTTCCGATATATTTCCGGTGGACCGACGCAGTTTGTGCTACGCCACTGGTGCCAGTTTCCAAAATTCTTTAAAATACCTTCTTTTATTGATGTTCAACAAAAAATTACGAGGGAGAGTAAATGTTAAGAGAATGTTTAAGTGAATGATTCAATTACCCATACATAATCATTTCCCAAATGAAGCAATGTTTTAAATGAATGCATTTTGAATAATCTGCAGAGTTTAGTTGTGCACATCGGGAGTCCAGCAAGCAGCGCGTTGCAGTGGTCCAGCCTGGACAGGACCAGAGCTTGAACCGGGATTTGTGTGGATTTGTGTTCTGTGAGAACTGTCTGATCTTCCTGATGTTGTAATGCATGAATCTGCAGGATCTGGCAGTCGCGGCAACATTATCTGTGAAGTTAAGCTGATTATCGATGATTACTCCCAAGTTTCTCGCAGACCTGGAGGGCACAATGGTTGATTCTCCTAGTTTGATAGAGAGATCGTGACGAGTCTTCGGGTCGGCAGGGATGACAAGAAGTTCCGTTTTCGCAGGGTTAAGTTATAGGTGGTGTTACTTCATCCAGAGGGAGATGTCGCTCAGACATACTGAGACTCGGGTCGAAATCGTCTGATCTTCGGGATGAAACGCAAGGTGGAGTTGCGTGTCATCCGCATAACAGTGGTAGGAGAAGCCATGCTTACGAATGACTGATCCCAGTGATGTCATGTAAATCGAGAAGAGCAACGGTCCAAGAACTGAGCCCTGAGTCAAGATGTTGCGGTTCTGAGACTTCACCTCCCCAAGAAACCTTGAAGGATCTACCCGAGAGGTAGGATACCAACCATTGGAGAGCCTTGTCGGAGATGCCCATTTCCTTGAGAGTCGAAAGGAGAATACTGTGGATAACGGTGTCAAAAGCAGCGGATAAGTCTAGAAGGATGAGAACGGATGACATGGAGGCCGCCCTTGCCAGTCGTAGGTCTTCAACAACTGAGAGCAGAGCTGTCTCTGTAGAGTGTCCTTTCTTGAAGCCTGACTGGTTGCTGTCCAAGAGGTTGTGTAGAGTAAGATAGGCAGAGAGTTGATCTGAAATGACACGTTCCAGTGTCTTTTCGATGAAGGGTAGTAGAGAGACTGGTCTGTAGTTCTTTAGAAGTGTGGAATTCAGCGAGGGTTTCTTCAACAGCGGGGTGATCCGGGCTTCTTTGAAAGCAGTAGGAAATGTGCCAGAGTTGAGCGATGAGTTGATGATGTGAGTAATTGCAGGAATGACCGAAGGAGAGATGTCTTGCAGGAGATGGGTGGGGATGGGGTCCAGCGAGCAGGTAGTCGGGTGATTCGACAAAATGATTCTCCCAGCGTTGTTTTCAGTCAACGGAGAGAAAAAGCGGAGGGAGGTGGTCAAAGGAGCCGGAGTATGGTCCAGCGGTGGTGGAGCGGAGAACTGACTGCTGATAGCGGTGGTCTTCTTCACAAAGAAGGATGCAAAGTCATCAGCTGTTAGGTCCAACGAAGGAGTAGGGTTGGGAGGACAGAGTAGAGCAGAGAAGGTCTTAAAGAGAGCGCGAGAGTCAGTTGAGCTTTTTACTTTTGCCTGATAGAACTGAATCTTAGCGACCGAGACATCCTCAGAGAAAGAAGAGAGAAGAGTTTGATAGAGAGAGAGATCTGCAGGGTCATTAGATTTGCGCCATTTTCTCTCAGCTGCCCTGAGCTTGGTTCTGTGTAACCGGAGGACATCAGAGAGCCAAGGTGTTGAAGGGTTGTCACGGGCTGGTCGAGATGTAAGCGGGCATAAATTGTCCAAGCAGGATGTTAGTGTAGAGCATAGGAGGTGAGTGGCATTGTCAGTGCTAAGTAGAGCAAACTGATCAGGAGGAGGGAGCATAGAGGAAACAGCAGAGGATAGGTTGAGAGGAGAGAGTGTGCGTAGGTTACGCCTGAAGGTAACAAGGAAGGAAGGGGAAGGAGTGTCGGTGGTTGTCACGTCGAGGTGAAGTGTGACGAGAAAATAATCGGATGTGGGCAGTGGTGTTACCTGAGTGTGATACGTGGAGCGGTAGCGTGAGTAGACAAGATCGAGTGTGTTACCGGAGTTGTGGGTCGGCGACGTGGGCATGCGATTGAGGTCAAACGATGCAGTGAGGTTGTGTAGGTCAGTAGCTGAGGATTTCTCCAGGTGGATGTTTAAGTCTCCTAGGATCACAAGAGGTGTCCCATCCTCCGGATAAGATGACAGGAGAACATCGAACTCCTCTAGAAAATGTCCAAGCTGACTTGGGGGACGATATACTACCACAAAAATGATATTGAATGGATGAGTTATAGAAACTTTGTGTGACTCAAAAGAGGTGTTGCCACCTGGAGGTGCAAGTGTTTTAAATCTCCATCCAGTAGGAAGAAGTAGACCGGTTCCCCCCCCCTCTACCAGAAGAGCGTGGAGTGTGGGAGAACGCATGGTTAGTAGAGAGGGCAGTCGGTGTTGTACTGTCCTCTGGTTTTATCCAGGTTTCAGTGAGTGCTAAAACAGAGAGACCGGAATGTTTAGCCATGGCAGGAATAAAGTCAGCTTTGTTGACAGCAGATTGGCAGTTCCACAAGAATGGTGAGTGCAGATGAGTCAGATGTAGGGATGGCACGCAGGTTATCAGTGTTGCGTGTCCTACGGCGTGACCCAAAGGGTTTACGAGTGTTAGTAACAGTGAGAATTTTGTGACACATGGTTAAATGGCAAATTAAAGAGGAGAGGAAATGAGAATAAATAAGAAGAAAAGAAGAGCTAAGAGCTAGTTCAGTAATTTAAAAGTACTTGAAACCAATAAAGGCAATAAGTGTTTAAAAATCCAAGCAAAAAATACGGAAACGCAGATTTTTGAAAGATAGAATAATACTCAGGTGCCCTGTCGGTGTCTCTGCTCGGTGGAGTCGCACAGGTAGAGTCGATGGTCTTTAGTCTCGTCTGTCTTTACTATATGAGTCGCACAGGTAGAGTCGTTGGTCTTTACTCTCGTCGGTCTTTACTATATGAGTCGCACAGGTAGAGTCGATGGTCTTTAGTCTCGTCTGTCTTTACTATATGAGTTGCACAGGTAGAGTCGTTGGTCTTTACTCTCGTCGGTCTGTACTATATGAGTCGCACAGGTAGAGTCGATGGTCTTTACTCTCGTCGGTCTTCACACGAGGAGGACTGCACACGAGGGCTGATGCTCACACTGACGCGTTAGCGCAGATACAACACTTAAATACTCACTTAATTGTGCAATCAGTGAAAAGAGCTGAATGCGCCTTGTAAATTATCACAACAATAGCCTCGATGGCCTGGCAATCATAAACCAATGGCTCTGACTGAAACCACAAATAGCTCTGCAATGACGAGTGCAACAGATTTAAACAATAACAATAACAATAACTTGATGGCTCTTTATGGCACAGCAATGAATTAACGAAATAAAACAAATTAACACTTGCTCAATGAAACTAGGACTGTATTTCTATCTAATAGCTTATACTTTCGTTAGCAACAGGTTGTACTCACGCTACGGGTAATTCAGTAAACAATGTTGAAAACGCAGATTCTCCTACAAGTGTACTCAAGCTGATCTACACGTTTCTCCTGACTTTACTGAGAGGTGACTCGGCTTAAAATCTCAACCGGTCGCCGAATGCGCCTTGTAAATTATCACAACAATAGCCTCGATGGCCTGGCAAACATAAACCAATGGCTCTGACTGAAACCACAAATAGCTCTGCCTTTTACCAAAGAGGTGAAGCAGTTATAGCAGCAAAGATTGGACTATCATCCTCTTGAACCTTATGGATTAGGAATAGGATGTCACTTGATTCATACGCGTGTCCGTGCAGGTGAGAGAAAACTTTGGCAATATAGTGAATCTCTCTTTCTTTCTTTTTCACTGTCTAGGCATGCTGTGATATTAAAGATATAAAAATGTAGTTTAATGAAAGGGAATGGTTCTAACAGTTTTTAGGGATGCAAAGCATCACACCCCTATCATTCCTGTTTTATCTAGCTGTATTAACACAATTGTTAGAAATTTGCATGTAAAAATTTATTACATTTTGCCAAAGAAACTAATATTCAATCTAATATTAGTCAAACTACTTTGCCAGCAAACCTTTAAATTAAGTTTATATTATATTAAGTTTATAGTTTGGCAAAAAAATCAGATTTTTTTGTTTCTAAAACTTGGTATACTTTAAGCCTTGATAACTGTCCATGTGGATCTATGAGGGTTTGGAAACCCAATGAAACAATCAAATTCCTGACTGGTGGAACTGGTGGTTTTAGAGCTCTACTAATGTAACAATCATTGTCAATACTTTTTGTCAGGAAATACCTTTATTGTCAAACACCTATTGAATACGCTGACTCATATCACAGTATGACTCATATCCCACTGTCACAACCTTTTTCAATACTTTTTGTAAGTAATTTACTTTATTGTCACACAACTATTATATAAACTGACTCATATCACAGTATGCAAAGCTGTTAGAAAAGCTTTATTTTAGCTGTATGACCACTTGACCAAATTATACTCATTTTCACCTAGGACTACATTTATTCATAAGGAATGTTGTGTCACTCCATCACATAACAGTAGACCCCATTATAGTTTCTTTTTTTCTATTGTGTTTTGGAAAGAGATTTTGTCAGCAGAGATACTTTAACTATAGTTACTAAAGTAATAACATTTATTTCGAAAAGACCTAGATAAATCAGTTTAGGGCTTGGCAAGTTTATGTTATTTTTTCGATCAATTCAAATTTGCACTTTTACAGATTGAATTTTTTTAATGGACAATCTTGATTTTAATACGAATTCTTAGCCAACATTATCAGCAATTCCAGGCAGAATTTTTGGAAAAGCTGGTGAAGATTTTTACATTTTTATTTTACTTACTCTGAATATACTTTTTTCAATATCTTTGGTCAAAAGGTGGTTCCTCCAGGAGGGGCTCGAGCACCAGCTTGCCCCATCCACCCTGGAAGTGCAAGTAGCTTTAAGAGCATATCATCACAATTTTGTTAGGACAATTTGGTTTGTCATGACCTGGTCACTAGGGTTTGCACCCTCTTAGCTAGGAATTAGCTTTGGTGTAAGGGGCTTCAGCAGTCCCCCTTCAAGCCCTTGGATCGAGCTAGTCTTCCACTTCTGACAATGAAGAGAGCTCTTCTGGGAGCGTTTGTTTCTATCAAGAGGGACCTACACTCTGTGTCCAGTGAGTGCCTAGAGATCGGACCAGCAGATTCTCATGTGATCCTGAGATCCTGGGCCCGGTTATGTTCCCAAAGTTTTCACAACACAACTGATTAATTTGTTTCATTTGTTCACACAAAACAAGGAGAATCTGCCTTTAGTTACTATGCAGTTTGCAGCTGGAACAAGCATCCAGAAGAGATCAGATGTTCTAAAACTTCAGCAACATTTATACATAAAATAATCAAAATTCATCCGTTTAGATTTGCATTTATTACATGAGCACTTTGCTTCGTCCAATCTGACTACACTATATGTCATGAAGAACAGTTGAATTCATTTTTTAATTTTATTTAGTTTTTATCGAATTTTAAATAATCTTAAAGGTTCATCAAATTCCTTGTTTTATTGTCGTGATTATTTTCTAAATCCTTTTTCTCTTATGTAAAGCACTTTGAATTGCCACTGTGTATGAAATTTACTGTTTTTAAAAAACTTGCCTTGCCTGCCTATTGTGAGGTATGTGTTGAATGTGTTTACTAAACCTCACTATTTGAAACCCATATCTCAACTGAGATGTTCTTGTTCTGAATAGCCCACAAACAATTGTTTAATTTGTATTTGTTGCCCAATAATTTTTTAATTAAAAAAAAATCATTGCATTTCTTTAACGTGGAAATAGATTGACATCACCAACCTACAAACGACAGCAACATTTCACCTTCAACCTGTTGTAAAAGTAAAAGGATGCCTTGTTATGGACGTCTTTTCAATGCCCTGGGAAAGAGCCTTTCACTTCTCAACCTGATCTAAATGTTATTAATATGTTTGGCAAAGACATCTTTTCAGTGATTTTAAAAATTTTGTTAGTTGGGAAACCTCAACAATAGTGAATATCATAAAAACTATTTAATTAACCAGATAAACTGCAATACATACTGGGAGTCATGAATGTCCTGTGTTGATCCCAAAAATGCATTGCTACATTAAGTTTTCTTTTGTTGATGTTAACCATTGTTAATACACTGTTAACTGCTTCTGAAGATTGACACACACCTGACTGACGCATACTGGATAAAGTACATATAAAAATATTAACATTTTAACTTTTTTTCTCTCTCATCAGACAAAACACAAAGACAACAATAATGTGGTTGGTATTTTTCTTTAATTGACAAAAAACATTAACATTTTGTTTACTGCATATGTTTCACTATATTTGTGTAATATTTTATATATTGTTCTGTTTTAGGAAACTGAAGGAAATATGAATTTGGGAAATACTTGCTTCTCCGTGTCTCAATTTAAAAGAAGATGCATTGTCCACATCATTCCCTTCATTCTTGTTGAATTTGATGTTTTTTGGTTGAACAAATCTAGTTATGTGGATGACCTTTAATATGATTGAGCAGTTATCTGCAAAAAAGTGCATACCTCAAATGTAAAATATTTTTTCTAGTCCCGGAAGGGATTTTTTTTGTAAATAATTGTATGTTTCTTCTCCAAAACCTACAAATATTTTTCATTTAACCCTCTGAGCTGGTTAAAGACTCTTTCCTGGAGCAAAATCACATAACATATAAGGAAAACATTTGTTTCAGTTTGAGGTACAATTGCTAGTTACCATGTAAAAAGTGTTCATAGTTATTTTTGTAATTAAATATTTTATTAATAAAATATATAATAGATTACTGCTCTGGCTACCATGAAAAAATAAATCTTTGGCTTTAATATTATTGTGATAATGTAAATGGATATGTAGTGTGAAAGTATGAAAAAAGGGTCAGATTTTTAGTCATTTTATCTAAAATCGGTGCTTTATTAATGAACATTAGCTTATGGGTTTTGGCACAGTAAGAACTTTTTTAAAATAATTCAACACTACACAGTATTATCACAAGATGTCGCTATATTATCAAAAAATTCAATTTACCACCAAGGATATCAAGTAATTGACAAACAAATAAAAATCAGATCAAATTACTGATATATTCTTGTTGTACCTTCAAGAAAAGCAATTTAGGATTGTAGTGTGACTAATAGAATTATCTGCACCATTGGTTTAATTTTTAAGTAGTGTCCCTTCAATTTATCATGTTAATGTGAATAAGATACGCACAATCAAATGATTCATTGTGTATTACACATTTTATTATACGGTTATAATATTTTATAAAAACAACAAAATCACAATTGTCATCTGTAGAGTATAAACATCCATCAAGAGGTCACCAACGGTTTGTGTACAGAGCCTACTGATTCTATAAGACAATCTCCTAATGCTGCAACCTCCACCCCCACATAAGAGTGATTGCTGGGGGGTTGGAATTGCCATGCAAGGAAAGCTGAAGGATACTTTGAAGGGCTGTATTTTGAAATAATATTAGTATTACCCCATCGATAAGTAACAAAATAAAGCGTAAAGCCCGAAAACCCATTAGACGCCAAAATTATTGTTCAACTATTTGACAGGCCTTGCTCGTTCATTCGATAAGATTGAGCGCGAGCTAACAAAATTTAGCTGAACGGCTATTGGCGACGGAGGAGGGGAGACTAACCGGGAGAAAAGACGGAAGGAGAAGGGTCGCCAGATAAAGCTCAACTCACTTAGTAGTATGCCGCTCTCGAGAAGTGATTCAAGCGTTGGATAAGCCATTCGATTGCCTTTCTTTACCCAACGGTGTGTTGTGATGTTTGGGCCAGAGCGGGGCTCCGGTGGAGGCGCGACGGCGGTGTCCCGGGGTTGGCCGCATACGGTTGTTTGGAAACTAAGAGGGTTCATTTTCCTCATACTCCTCGAAGGGGCCCGATGCCTCGACAACCCTAGCAATGCGCCAGGAATAAACAATCACAACAGACCTCATGTGAACGTATTCATGAGCGAAGAAGAGGTGAAGAAACTTCTGGGTAGGTATAATCTTCAGTTTTCCTAACATAACTTTAACTAGCATTAACGCAAAGCGACACCTTAGTTTTCTTTCTATTAAAGAATGACACTTTGTAAAAAAGAAAACTTTTTTGTAATCTTACATTGAATGTGTATTTATGTTATAAATATACATGAAGATAAACTTGGTGAAACTTTACAGGGTTAGCTCCACATGTTAGTGTTACAGCTACCGGGACATCGTATGCTAAAGAAATGCGCACAATTCACAAAAGTTTGACCAATGCGTAAACTTGCAGTTTAGGTTTATTATTCAAGACGTAAAGTTATAGCATTTTCAGAAATTAAGGAACTGTATCTCTGAGTGTATTGCAGTGCTTTCAGTTATTTACGGTAAGGCGTGAAAGTTGCTAAATTTAGCAAATTTTGCCCTCACTTTTGTTATCCTAATGGAAGTGATGCAGTACGTGGTGTCGAAATGAAATTAGTTAGTGCAGTTAATTTTAGCAGTGCTCATGTATTTAGTAAATCATATTGTGTCTTGTCTAAAAGGGTAATTTTGTGCTGAATGTTCAAGTTTGTTTGCTATACTAGTGGCCTTTGTGCTTTGTGTTTTTGAATAATCCATGTCATGCTTCCCTAGTACTTGGACATATATGGCTTTGTGATGCCTTTGTTAAATTCTGGTAACCAGAGACAATATTTTGCTGGCAGTTGTTTGAACTTGTTTTCAGTGGTAACGTTAGCCCCTTAAGTCTGAGCAATTTCTTACTCTAAAAATAAAACCCAAAATAAAAATCTGCAACTAATGCAAATTATACTAATGCTGAATATGTTCAGCTATAAACCTAACTTAAGCTTCAGTGACTTAAAATTGGAATCCGACTACATTGAATTTACTTTTTTTGAGACTATGGGACTCAACACTTTCTTCAGGTGGTGTCCTTAGAAGTGACCCTTCTATAAAGATACAATAGCCAGAGAAGTAATACAATCATTAGCTTCATACATATAAGAAATGGCTATAGAAGGGTGAAACACAAGGTCAAATTGTAGTGTATGCTAGTTTGAGAGTTGATGATAATGTATCTTGAGATGTTTTAAAGTTAATCTTTTTAGCTACATATGTTGGCTATGCTGAAGGTCTCTGAGCATTAACCCGTGGATTTTCAGAAAATGTACACAATGAATATAGCCATAAAAGGCAATAAGCTCTTTTTTTAAAATGCATTCATTCATCCGTCTCTTTTTATTATAGCAGAGTTCACATACACGAAAAAACATGGCAATATCTAATTTGTGCATTAATTGCACTCATATTAAATAAAGTTTATAAAATAAAGCAACTGAACACACGCTTCCTCTGCATTCTGTCATTTATGCTTCGTATGCTATTCGATGCGCAATCCTCTAACGGGCCATACGATGCATCCGATGATGGGAAAATGCTTAGATATCAGAACAAAATATGTGGAAAATTATTTATTGGTCTTAATCTAGTACATATACAGGAACTACCAACACCGCCATCTCTGTGGGAATACTTGATAATTATTTAAGGGGAAAATATAAAATAAAACTTATTTAAATGTAGAATGAACACAACAATGAGGATTAAAACTGCTGTAAAAAGAATGAGGATAGAGAGAACAAATTTAAGGATTCAGAGATCAAGAGTGCAACTTAGTAAAGTAGTAAAGTATATTTTCAATTGAAAGGCTAAAGAAGGATGCTTCACTACCTATGTTTTCA
Organism: Triplophysa yarkandensis; assembly: GCA_033220385.1. Lineage (NCBI taxonomy): Eukaryota > Metazoa > Chordata > Actinopteri > Cypriniformes > Nemacheilidae > Triplophysa > Triplophysa yarkandensis. Next base: position 12,171,097 of record CM065670.1, on the reverse strand, counting down.
TTCATCTCATATTTGTGTTTGTATGTATGTATGTTTATATATATAGAATAAACGCAACAAGGAGGCTTAAAACAGCTGTAAAGAGAATGAGGATAGAGTGCGACTCAACCAAAAGAGCTGAGGTCACCCAAGTGGGTCAGCCATAAAAGAAGAGAAGTGTGCCTGACTCTGAAAACCCTTTGGTTCCACAACAGATTCACATTAGGATCAGATTGTGCTCTTAACCAATCAGAGATCCCCTTCTGATTGGCTGGGGTTAAGATATAAATGAACGTACTTGTTTATGTCTGGAAATGGGCACACTGCTTCAGGTAGACATAGAGCTTAGGAAAGAACCTAAGTTTTTTTTAGATAAACAAGGTGGATGTAGGAGCCAATGTTTAGAGAAGATGAAAGTAACGATTTCCAAACTTTTTCTTAAAGAATGTAAAGTACATTTTGAAGTGAAAGGCTAAAAAATGGGTTTCAGTAGGGAAAAGGGATTTAAACTAACCTTTATGTCCTTGAAATGCACTGAAATGGTTGTCACAGAAATTTGCGAACATGTTAGACGCAATTAATAGTATAACTGAATACTGGCAGATGTCTATCTTACTTAAAGTTACTTTTATACAACCAAGAAGATTTTTTATTTGAAATGACACAAACATCTTAGAGAGGATGGAAAGACGATGTACAAGAGGCATCATCGTGGAAAAAATTATTACTCATCTTTTTATTTACATATGCAGAAAAAGTGTCATGTCCAAAATTATTCACACCCTGCTCCATAATCAAAGAAAAGCATTTATTGGCCATTACAGCAATCAAACACTTCCTGTAATTGCAGACCAACTTTTTGCACGTATCCACTGGTATTTTTTCCCATTCATCTTCAGTGATGAGCTCCATTACTTTCAGGTTGGAGGGTCACCTTGTCATCATCCTGATCATTAAGTCAGGACTCTGGCTAAGCCACTGCAAAACGTTTATGTTTTTGTCTGCATTTCCTCACCATTTTAGCTTTGTTCGTCGTCACGCCGAAAAGTCTAATGGTGCCCTAGGCCAAGTTTCTGCACATTGCCTCATGTTGTTGAGAAATGTCATATATTGCTCCCTTTTAATGGTGCCATTTACTGTGATTAGGTACCCTGGTCCGCCGGCTGAAAAACACTGGGTTCCCACGCCCATGTTTGACTATGGGGATGGTGTTCATAGAGTTGTAGGCTTTCTCTTTTTTACGTTAAATAGAGGCAATGTCATTGTGGCCAAACAATTCAATTTTTCTTTCATCTGACCTCAAAACAGAATTTCAGAAGTGTTCTACTTTGTCCAGATGAGCATTTACCAAGGCCAAGCAGCTTTTATGTGCCTTTTTCTGTAGAAGTGGATTCCTCCTTGGCCTGCATTCGCGGGACCCAGCGGTGTGCAGTGTCAGTTAGACTGTCTCCATTGAGATGTGGCCACCAACAGAACCTAGATTCATCTGCATTGCCTTGCTGGTGATCCTTGTATTTTTACCTCTCTCACTATCTTCCTGGCCAGCACGGGTGTCACTTTTGGCATCCGACCACGTCCTCTGAGATTTTTCACAGTGCAGAACACCTTGTATTTTTTATAATATTTTGCACTGTTGCCACTGGAAGTTTAAAACATTTAGATATAGTCTTATAGCCGTTTTATGACTTGTGAGCAGCCTCAATGCTCAGTCGCAGGTCGGTCGTCAGAGAGCTCCTTTGTCTTAGCCATGACTGTCAACAAACCAGCTTCTGTTTTTCACCTGTTGAGTTTACTAAAACAGCAGTTCATAATGATTAGGGTACTTAGGATGCTACTTAACATCCTTGAATATTTGGAATAGTATAGAAGTTTGGATTTTCCCATAGACTGTGACACTTTGCCAAGGGTATGAAAAGTAATGGACATGCCACTATTTTTTCTAAGGGATATCGAATGGAGTAATAAAAATTGTGAAAAAAAGAATGGAACAATGTAGAAGTTTCAATTTTCAAAATTTTATTCAGAATACATCATAGATTTACATTTACATTTAGTCATTTAGCAGACGCTTTTATCCAAAGCGACTTACAATAGTCGAGGAGACAATGAAGCGGTAAATAGCTGATACAACAATAGGTTAACAAGAGCTACAACAATGCTACCAAGTTACACAGAGAGAGAAGTTACAAAAGGTATATATATACTTTTTTTTTTTTTTTTTTTTTTTTTTTTTTGATAGATGACATATCAAAATTTTAAACTGAGAAAATATATAATTTAAGGGAAAAATAAGTTGATTTTAAATGTTATGGCATCAACACATCTCAAAAAAATGGGACAAGGCTGTTTTTACCACTGTGTGGCATCCCCTCTTTTTTTTTATAAAAGTCTGCTAACATCTTGAGACTGAGGTGACAAGTTGCTGAAGTTTAGCAATAGGAATGTTGTCCCATTCTTGTCTAATAGAGGCTTCTAGTTGCCCAACTGTCTTAGGTCTTCTTTGTCGGAACCTTACTATACGCAGCTATGATGTTGAAATTAATGCAGTTTATGTTCTGGCATTGTCATTTTGAAAAATGCAAGGTCTTCCCTGAAGAGGCGACAAATGGATGGGAGCATATGTTGTTCTAGAACTTGGATAAACTTTTCAGCATTGATGGTGCTTTTCCAGATGTGTAAGCTGCCCATGCCACATGCACTCATGCAACCCCATACCATCAGAAATACAGGCTTCTGAACTGAGCGCTAATAAAAACTTGGGTTGTCCTTGTTCTCTTTAGTCCGGATGACATGGCATCCCAGTATTTGAAAGGGATTTTGATTCTTTTGACCATAGAACAATTTTCCACTTTGTCACAGTCCATTTAAAGTGAGCCTTGGTCCAGAGAAAACTGCTGCACCCAGAGAAAACGCCTGTGCTTCTGGATCATGATAGATGCTTCTTTTTTGACCTATAGATTATTAACCGGCAACGGGGAATGGCATGGTGGACTTTGTTCACCGACAATGTTTTCTGATAGTATTCCTGAGCCTGTGTTGTGATTTCCATTACAAGAGCATGTACAGTGTAGGGCTGAAACGATTCCTCGATTACAAAAAAATGATCGAGGCAAATTCCCCTGCCTCCAAGCCCCTTTTAACTTAATTTAAAGCTCACGTCAGGTTCTGTCGCAATGATTTTTTAACGTGACACAACACGTTTACATCACCCACAAAGCGGAAGGAGACCCAAGGAGTCAGCGGTGTCAGCGATAACAGTGGCGATGAGCAAAGAGAAGAAATAGATAGGAGAAAACAACTCAAAATATCGCGCTATCCAACACTGGCAAAGCTGGCAAAGACCATGCTGTGTATTCCGGCCACATCCACACCCTCGGAGCGTCTGTTTTCAGCAGCAGGAAACATTGCTTCAAAGCGCAGGGCAAGCCTTAGTTCTGAGCATGTTGACATGCTTTACCTGTCTACATCGCAATCACATGCTCCTTTAAAGACTTGCACACATCAAGAGAGAGACAATTCTATTCTCATGAATATATTGGCTTAAATTACTCAGTATGAAACCATGCATGGACTCTTGTTCGAGTTCCTGCCCATGTGTTTTTGCCTCCTAAATGCTACAAAGCATTCTAAGACACTAAAGGCTTATATTCAGAAGGTTCTGAAAGTTAAGTTGCATGACTAAAAGGAAGTGTTTTTGTATTTTTATTTATTTAATGTATGCCTTAGTTTTGATACTTAAAGTAATTTGAAAATAAATTTGATTTGCTTTTGTACCTCAGAAAATGCTATATTTAAAACCCCAAATGAATGGCACTTAAATGCACTTAATTTATCTGTCAACATTATTTTCATTGTTCACAGTACAGACAGAGAAACAATGAGTAATAATAAAATGTTTATTTTTGATGTATGCATTGCAGTTTAAGCATTTAAAAAATAAAAATATTGTTTTCTAAAAAGAAAGCTTAGTTGTTAATTTTTAGAGACCTTATTAGAGTCTTATTTTCTCTTGTATATATGGCAGGTATTGGGTAAGATAACTGCTCCCTATTGGTCTTTTGCAGTTAAATACAGAACAATTTTCTGCTCTTATGTTATTTCCGTGCACTGTCAATTGCTTCATAAATTTTGACGTCTTGCCTGTCTTGGCAGCAATTATTTTATTTCAAACATTGCAGTCTGCTCTTACCAGCATTTGATTTGGGCAAATCAAGTATGATGTGTGTTAAACGGTTCACTAGTGTTGACAAGATTAAACCCTTAGGTATTAAAATTCTGTACAAAGGAAAAAAATGTTTTTAATAATTTGTTACTATCGAAAATCAATAGTATGGAGGCAATTCGGTCGGTGCATAAAAATAGTTAATCTCATGTTTAATTATTGATAAAAAAATACTGATTTAATTGTGACTAACTAGCAATTTCAGACATATCTACCTCCCCTTGAAGTAGATAAAACTATGATCTTGCTCTGACTGAAATGGAATAGTTTTTATATTTTTCATAAAACAAGCTTTCATATAAAAATATTTTTAAGTTAAGCCTAAATCTAACTTTCATATAGCGTGTGTCTTGTTTAGGCCATCTTATTTTTCTACAAACAAAAATCCTGCCTAATCCTGCAGTGGCAACTGGGGAGCAGTTGGGGGAACGGTACTTGGCTCAAGGAACTCACCTCAGTAGTGGTATCCCCGCTGGTACCGAGTATCGAACCAGTGACCTTGTGATCCCATGTCCAACACTCGAGCCACCAGGCCACGACTGCCCCCTTTATGCCCCTATAATAGGGGTTGTACAGTCTAGTTGACGGTTTGACTTTAATGCCACCATAATAGGGGTTTTACAGACCAGTCGACTGTTTGATTTAAATGCTCTGCCACTACACTTTTTGATAAATGTCGAGTACTCATGCTGTGCTGATCATGATCATTCTTTTTGTACATGAACATGAGCAGTTGCTGAAATATAGTATGTGAATATAACTCAACACGGCATATTCCCACCATGGAGAACCTATTGGAATGCAGTGTACAAAATGCTGTACAATGCTTTATAATTCTTGGAGACTTTAATCTGGCAAACTCACATTTGAGCTGCCTAAATTCAAACATCAAATTACTGGTGGTGCGCAGACTGACCACGGGGGGTGCGCCAGAGAATCTTTGTAATGGCGGAGAAAAAGGCAGTCTCTTTTTTTTTTTTTTACGTATTTAACTGAGGTAAACTTCTCATGCGAAAATTTTATTAAGATATAAAATTTCACATTACAAGCTATACATTACTCATGATTTAATTTCATTTAACAAGCACGTCTGTGTCACAATGGCCCGCCCTGTTCATATTAGGCGCTAACTGTGCGTTCACACCGCTCGCGGTGAGAGAGTCATGAGACGCTCCTGCCGTCCTCGCACCGCCTCTGGAGCAGAAAACTTCTCGACGCTCTGACCTGCTGCCGCCTGCTCTTTTATATTTTATTTAAAGGAGCCGCAAAGCAAACTAATTAAACGTGCTGACTAAATACATAGTACAAGTTAAATTATCATCATAAACTTAAATATTTTACACCAGTATCACTCTTTTGTGTGTTCTTGCACACAAACACACACATAGGGGGAGGGAGGGAGGGAGGGAGGTAGGGAGAGAGAGAGAGAAAGGGAGAGAGGCAGAGAGGGAGAGAGGGAGACATGTGTTTTTGCCTCCTAAATGCTACAAAGCATTTCAAGACAGTAAAGGCTTATGTTCAGAACTTTTACTTAACTTTTAGTTCTGAAAGTTAAGTTGCATGACTAAAAGGCAGTGTTTTTGTATTATTATTTATTTTAATGTATACGTAAGTTTTGATACTTAAAGTAATTTGAAAATAAATTTTATTTTTGTTTTTGTATCTCAGAAAATGCTTTTATTAAAACCCCAAATGAATGGCACTTAAATGCACTTAATTCATCTGTCAACATTATTTTCATTGTTCACAGTACAAGTACAGACAGAGAATGGGTAATAATTAAATGTTTATTTTTTATGTATTTTAAGCATTTAAGAAATAAAAATATTGTTTTCTAAATAAGGAAGCTTAGTTGTTAATTTTTAGAGACCCAAGAGTCTTATTTTCTCTTGTTTATTTAATATTGCACTTTTATTAAGCAAAAACACATTTTATCCGAGTACTTGATTAATCGATGGAATTTTCGGTAGAATACTCGATTACTAAAATATTCCATAGCTACAGCCCTAATTGCTACACTACAATAAAGATGCCTATTGCTCCCTCGAGCCAGCAGCTCTGGGACCCTCGTATCACTGCCTGGTTCACCTTTTACCATCTCACAGACAAAAGCTTCTAAGTGAAAAAATTAGCAAAAAATGCAAAGCCAGAAATAAAGATTGCAAAGAGATGGACCAACAAACAACACAGAGCAGATCTAACAAGCCTGTTTTGAATGCACTGACTGGTGTGTTTTGAAACCCCTGCGACCGATCTGGAAAAGCTCACAGGGACTGTAACATCATACATCAGTTTCTGTAAGCATTTGGGCATCCCTTTAATTAAACTATTATCCTTTAACAATGAAAAACCATGGTTCACATGAATGAGGTCAAAGAGGATGACTACAGGAGCAGGACGGATCTAGACTGAGAAGAGCCAAAGACCCTGCATCAGTGTGGAAAAGCCTGAAAGACCAACTACAAGACACCATCCCCCACCAGCCTCTCTGAAAACCTGCTTTGACCAGCTGGTGTCTATCTTCTCACTGATCTTCAGCTCCAGTGATCCAGTGAAAAGATAGACCCCAGCTGGTCAGCACAGGTTTTCAGACAGGCTAGTAAAACACGTCTGGGCCTGGTGCTTACCTTCTCTGTTGTTTTCTAAAGATCTGCCGCACATGATCCACAGTGATCTGAAGTGCAGGGCAGAAGAAGAAGAGGATAGATAGCTGTAGGTGTATGCTATGTAGAGATAGCTGGAGGTGGAGGTGTATGCTATGTAGAGATATTTGAAGTGTCCGATAAAGGGTCTAGTTGCAATAGTTTTGGATGCTGTGGCACAAGTCTGCATGTAATAGTAATATGTGATTTAGATGCATTTCATAGTGACAGCTGAATTTATCGTTGGAACACACAGTCGCATAATGTAAGTCATCTTTCATCAATCTCTGAAAGTAAGAAAAAATAAGGTATAGAAACGCAGGAGAGGACGTGCACACTATGCTAAGTGTAATGTAAGGTGACAAGACAAGTGACAATGAACATGGGAAACAGTAGTAAAAAATAAATATGTAACTTAAGCACACAATGCGACAAAACAGCTCCAGATGCAATTGAATTTGTTGTGATGTTTTCTAAATATACAATTTACAACCCCAAATCAGAAAAAGTTGGGACAGTATTGGAAACACAAATAAAAAAGAAATTAGTGATATTTTTTAAGTAACTTTGACTTGTATTTCATTGCAGACCATATGAACACAAAATATTTCATTTTTTGTCTGGTCAATTTAATGTGTGTTTGAAAATATGCATCCTTTCTTGTCATTCAGACCTGCAACACATTTCATAAAAAGTTGGGACAGGAGCAATTTAGGGCTAGTAATGAGTTAAAATGGTTAAATAATGATGTGATTTGAAACAGGTGATGTCAACAGGTGATTGTTATTATGATTCGGTACAAAAGGAGCATCCAAGAAAGGTCTAATCCTTTAAGAGCAAAGATGGGCCGAGGATCGCCAGTTTGCCAACAAATACGTGAGAAAATTATTTAAATGTTTAAAAAAAAAATTCCTCAAAGATAGGAAGAGATTTGGATATTTCACATTCAACAGTGCATAACATAATTAAAAGATTCAAGGAATCAGGAGGAATTTCAGTGCGTAAAGGACAAGGGCGCAAGCCTAAGCTGAACAACCGTGATCTCCGATCCCTCAGGTGGCACTGCATCAAGAATCGTCATTCATCTATAAGCGATATCACCACATGGGCTCAGGAGTACTTTAGCAAACCTTTGTGAAGTACCACAATACGTAGTTACATCCACAAATGCCAGTTAATACTGTACTGACCAAAACTGTAAAGACCAAGATGGCGGCGCGAACACATCGCAAGGCTCAGCGTCTCTCCAGTTTTTGCAATTTTGCAGTTTTATTCCTGCTCATCTCGGGTCTGTTCGTACAGAACAGCTTTGGTTTAACATCCTACAACAACAATTAGCTTTTGGATATCGGTGGAGACTTTTCAAGCAGTTTTATCACCGATCTTCTACTCATCCCTGAGATCGCAGGACACCCGAGGCTAAACACTCCACCCGGCCGGGCGGAAGTGTTCGCAGGCGGCGTCGAGATCGTAAACAAAGGCGGGGAAAGCACGAAGGTCTAAGAACTAAGCTAAAGGCTACACCATTCCGGCTCTCCTTACCCAGCATTTACCTCGCTACTGTGCGGTCACTGGTGAACAAAATGGATGAATCCGATTTCGCATCACAAACAATAAGACACTTTTCGAATGTAATGTCATGGTTTTCACAGAAACATGGCTACACAGCGATATACCAAACAATGCTATTGAACAAGCCGGGCGCTACACACTACGGGCAGATAGAACAGCAGAGGACTCCGGCAAGACAAGAGACGGTGGATTGTACATTTATGTCAACAAAGCTTTGTGTACGAACACTGTCACTGTTGGGAGTCATTGCTCAGCTAACCTTGAGTTTCTCATAGTTAAATGTAGACCTTTTTATCTGCTTCAGGAGTTCACTTAAACTATAACAGCAGTCTATATTGCATCTGATGCTAATGCCAGGCTTGCTTTGAAAGAACTTCATGCAGCCATTAGTAAACAACAGACTGCCCACCGGAAGCTGTTTTTATTGTTGCGGGTGATTTTAATCACTGCAAAATTGTGCTCCCAAAATTTCACCAGCATGTTTCCTGCCATACTAGAGGAGACAAAACTTTGGATCATGTTTACACAAACATTGATGGAGCTTACAAAGCGACCACCCTCCTCCACCTCGGACAGTCTGATCATCTTTCTTTGTTTCTCACACCCAAGTATTCACCCCTCATTTACCGTGTGAAGCCATCAGTGAGGACCATCAAAGTGTGGAAGCAGACTCTTTACTTCAGGACAGATTCAAACACACGGACTGGAGTATGTTTGCTTCTCAGGCTGCCGATGGCTCTCATACAGACATTGACACTTATACCTCCTTCGTACTGGATCACATCAACAACACCATAGATGATGTAACAACAGAAAAACAAATTACAACATACCCTAATCAGAAGCCATGGATGAACAAGGAGGTGTGACTTCTGCTGAAAAGCCCGCAACATCACCTTCAGGTCAAATGACGCGCAGGCCTTCAGTACATCCAGGGCTAACCTGAAAAAGGGCATCAAGAAGGCCAAGTACTGCTACAAGCTGAAGGTGGAGGAACACTCTGACCCTCGAGACATGTGGCAGGGCATCCAGGCCATCACTCACTAAAAATCCAGCAACACCACTACAACGGTCATGGACATCTCCTTTCTAAACGAGCTAAATGACTTTTAATGCTTGTTTCAACAGCGACAGCAAGGAGAGAGCCACCAAAATCTTACCCTCTGCAGACCACCAACCTCTTAAACTCACCTTCACAGATGTTCACACTGCACTGAGCCGGATCAACGCACGCAAAGCTGCTGGCCCGGATGGTATTCCTGGACATGTGCTTAGGGCATGTTCGGAGCAGCTTACAGGGGTCTTCACAGACATTTTCAATCTGTCCCTCATCCAAGCAACTGTGCCAACATGCTTTAAGTCCACATCCATCGTACCTGTGCCAAAACACTCAGCATTCAACACCGTTATCCCTTCCAAGCTGACCAACAAAACTGGAGACCTGGACATTAACACCTCTCTCTGCGAATGAATTATGGACTTTCTGACCAACAGATTAACACTTAACACCGGTTTACCATAGGGCGGCGTGTTGAGCCCATTCTTCTGCTCTCTTTACACCCATGACTGCAAGCCTGTGCATGGATCCAACTCCATCATTAAGTTTGCAGACGACATCACGGTGATAGGCCTCATCAGTGACAACGACAGCACCTGGTCTCATGATGCGCTGACAATAACTTGCTTCTAAACAACACCAAGACCAAGGAGCTCATTGTGGACTTCAGGAAGCAGAACACACGACCCAATCCACATAAACGGGATGGTCGTTGAGCGTGTCTCCAGCCTGGAGTTTCTGGGAACCACCATCTCTGAGAACCTGTCCTGGAACTCCAACACCTCCAGCCTGGTCAAGAAAGCTCACTAGGAAGAACCAGCTGTCTTCAGCCATCCTGGTGAACTTTTACAGGTGTGTGATCGAGAGCATCTTGACCAGCTGTATCACAGCCTGATATGGGAACTGCTCAGTGGCTGACCACAAAGCGCTGCAGAGGGTGGTAAAAACTGCCCAACGCATCACAGGAACAACACTTCCTGCTATTGCGGACATCCAGTGGAAAGGCTGTCTTTGTCGAGCTCGCAGGATCCTCAAGGACTCGTCTCACCCTGACCAAAGTCTGGTTACCCTCCTGCCCTCCCATAGTTAGCTCCAGGAGCCTCCGGACAAGGACAACAAGATTAAGGGACAGCTTTTTCCCTAAAGCTGTCTTCTTACTGAACTCTTCCCTCTGACACCCCTCAACCCCTCTCCACCTTACACAGAGACTCCTCCCCCCTCTACAACTCTACACCTGCTTATTACTCATTTATTTTAAATATTCATCACAATAACCAGTTTTTACATGCACTAATGTCTGTTCACTCAATAACACTGGAGCATCCATTTGCACTCTGTAAAATTCAAAATGTTCTTTAACATCCACTACAATACTGTAAATTATTTTCATAGTTCTGTCTGTAGTGAACATACACTTTTACACAATGTATAGGATGTTCATAACACACCTGCCTCTATATATGCTTGTATATTTAACCTGTAAATCTGTCCGTAATGCTTATCTATACTTAAATATTCTGTATCATTATTGTATATATTACATATATTTTCTGTACTTAATGCTTATTGCACTTCTGATAAGATGCTAACTGCGTTTCTTGCCTTGTATCTTACATGTGCAATGACAATAAAGTTGAATCTAATCTAATCTAATCTACTGTGCCAAAAGGAAGCCCTAACAGTGTCCAGAAGCACCGTCGACTTCTATGGGCTTGGATGGACCATCACACAGTGGAAACATGTACTGTGGTCAGATGAATCAGTTTTTCAGATATTTTTTGGGAGGAATGGGCGGCGTGTGCTCCGGACCAAAATAGAAAAGGATCATCCAGAGTGTTACCAGCAACAAGTCCAGAAGCCAGGGTCTGTCATGGTATGGGGTTATGTCAGTGCCCTTGGCAAAGGTAACTTGCACTTTTGTGAAGGCACCATTAATGCTGAAAAGTACACAGAGATTTTGGAGCATAATAATATCTTTTCCAGGGACGTCCATGCATATTTCAAAAAGACACTTTGCACACATTACAAAGTCCTGGCTGCGGAGGAAGAGGGTATGGGAACTTGACTGGCTTGCCTGCAGGCCCGACCCTTCTCCAATAGAGAATGTGTGGTGCATTTTGAAGAGCAAAAACTGTTGCCCACCTTAAGACTTGTTTGCAGGAAGAATGGGAGAAAATTACACCTGAAACACCTCTTTACTTGGTGTCTTCAGTGCCTAAACGTTTTTTAAGTGTTGTGTGAGGAAATGGCAACATTACAAAGTGGTAAATGCTTTACTGTCCCAACTTTTTTTTAAATGTGTTGCAGGTCTAAATGACAGGAAAGGATGCATATTTACAAATAGCATGAAGTTGACCAGACAAAACATGAAATATTTTGTGTTCATATTGTCTGCAATGAAATACAAGTCAAACTAACTATAGAAATCACTACTTTTTTATTTGTGTTTTCCATACTGTCCCATCTTTTTATGATGTGGAGTTGTATGTGTGAAATGTCCGAGGTAAGGTATCACTCACATTTATTTCACAGCAGGGTGTATATGTAAATATGGATGCTATTTACAAAAACTCTGACGAAAGTTGTGTATTTGCCGTAGACAAGACCCAACTCCAAAAATAAGGGCTTTCTGTTTTTTTTCTGGACTGGCCTTACTTAACATAACTTCGTTACAGCTATACCACATTAGATTAAGGTTAAACAGAAACTTTAAATTTTATCTGTGGTAGATACACTCACACTGTTGGTGGTAACAGTTTTTTAAGCATTCAGGTGTCTCTCTCTTACTCCCACTACATTAGCTTGTAAAGGTTTAGTTTTAAAAAGACTCAACACTGGGGAGAAAAATGTGTCCTTAAATATAAAGTCTCTCTCGCTCGCTCGCTCGATCTCAGCCCTTCACTTTAAATGCATTGCTTGAGGCTTTATGAAGGTCGTTTTGAGCAGTTAATGCTTTTTTAGAGTTTTTCCACCCTGCTCTTTGCTTTTATCTTTAGAGCATGCAGTTTGATCATAAAGGGGCTATCAAAGCAAAATGCATTTCCCCCACAGCATTGGTCTGAAAATGTTTGGTTTTAAAGAGACTCAACAATGGTGGGAAAAATAATAACAATTGTTTTGTTTGTGTCCTTAAATATACGTAAATCAATTAAATCTGTAGTTGGGTTTCAGCCGCTGCATCACCACAAGTGACAGGCTGACACATTATGCAAATTCAGGTGTTTCCGTAATGTGTCGTCAACGACTCGTTAGGACTTAACTGTTGATTGTTATGGTTAAGTTAGCCACTTAGAGAGGAAACTCCTTAAGCATTTATAAGTATCCACTTAGTGAGTGAACAGCAGTATGAATCAAAATCGAGTTCTTTATTTCTAACATACATATATTCTTTGCTGTTTATTTAGTTTGTGTAATTCTTTATGTGGACTGGTATCTTGCTTTTGGAGTATTTTAGAATGGTAGTGTCATTTGGAATGAAGCATTTCATCACAAGTATGAGCTGTGAATGGGTCTCATACAGAAAGATTGTTATCAAATAGGCTTTATCAATTATATTGAGGGATTACTTATTCTTATCATGGTAAAAAATCAACTTGTATATCTCAGACGATAAGCACCATCCATTTTAAACATACATCTAGACTTTAAAAGGAATTTTCAAAACAAGGAATTCTGTAAAGCATTTAAAATATTTTATGACGGTCAACAGCTCAGGAGTATTCTGGAGGCCAAGCATGACCATAGCAAAAGTTAATAGTTTTAAAACCAAAATGCAATTAAGTAAACTGACAATGTTTTTTGCCATATAGAAGCTGAAAAACACTGTGTCTACATTGAACTACACTTTGGATGGATTAAATGCAGAGCAAAAATTTGGTCATCAGACCACACTCACTTTCACATTGTATGTGTACTGGATTTTTCTGACTCCAAGACAAATTTCTTGTGTGTAAGCACACCTGGCAATACGGCTGTTTCTGATTCTAAACAGAGAGAGGATAAGCTGTGGTTTGACAGCCATGGTGCAATAGTTTTAAAATATCAGTTCCCCAAAAATAGAACAGTTCCCCAAAAAATAAAGTCATCCCTCAGTTACAAATATGTATAAATGACTTTGTTGTATCAGTGATTTTTTTCCTATTGTCAATTAGGGAACACTAAAACCATTTTTAAAGGCTGAGTACGATGCTTATACTTTTTTCAGGGTACTCGCTGATACAGATTTTTTATTTTAATAATTTTTAATTTAATAATTTTATGACGGCTTCTCAGTAAATATGAACAGCTGTAACTTAAAAAAAATTCTGCTTAACACAAGGTTGTCAAAGTACCAACAAAGTAAGTATCTAATAATTGCTATAACCATATCAATGACTGCTTTCAGTAGTTGATTGATTACTTCAAGTGTATATTAGCTCTTTACATAGCCATTTCTTCTAACACTCCCGTTAACTTGAAGAAGGCATGCTATTAAAAGAATGTTGAAAGTTTGTTTGATCAAGGATGTAAGAGCACCCAGGAACAGCAACTGAGGAATGCAATTCTACAAATATCAAATTTAATTGAGTAAAAATCATCAATTTGATACACAAACTTTGGTCCCAACAACATTTCGAAATGCTAAATATGGCTAAATCTATTAGGATCAAATAAGAATTTACCCCAATAAAGTGTTTTAAATAAAGCAATGAAATAGAGCCTAGAGGATAAAGGATAAAATGAAATAGTGTAAGAGCTTTGCAGTCATTTTGGAGGTAATTGAGCTCTGTATTCTCTGTGAAGCTGGTGCGTCTCTCTTTATAAATAAGCAAAATGATGGATAATTGTTGTAGTATTTAGTTATCGCTTTAAATTTTATATTTTTGTTTATATAATATTTTGAATATTTATTAAGTATTTTTACTTTTTGCATTTTTAAGTTTTCTTTCAGTTTTTCAGCCATTGGCTTGAATTTGTCCTTTAAGCTGTTTTCTTCTAAGTGGTTCAGTTTAATGCACTTTCAATTGTTAATTTATTTACAATTTACTTCGATTTCCACACCACACTTACAATAACTGTGTGTTTAGTATTTTTTTAAGAAGCAAAAGATGCGCTCAGTATCATGCATTCTGTGTCAATAATGAAATTACTCTGATACAAACTTAAATTAAAAAATAATTTGTGTTCAGTACAACAAATAAAGCTATACAGGCAAACATGGCTGTTATATAAGTTACTATTGACACATTACTAAAAAACTGAAGCGATACATCAACTTATTATCCGTATATCCTGCAAATAAGTGAAACATATCTAAAACATACATCCTATGCTATGATAAAATTTTTTTATATAAGCCTAATGCTGAGTTCACACCAGACGCGAATAGCTCGTCAGGCGCGAGTGATTTACATGTTAAGTCAATGCAGAGACGCGAATAGGCGCGAGGAGATTTCCTGCGGCGCGAATGACGCGAAAGGCGCGACGCGAATGGCGCGTTTCGCGCGTTGGACGCGAATTCGCGTGAGTTGAAAAAATTTAACTTTGGCGAAATTTCGCGCCGCGTTAACCAATCAGAAGCTTGCTTTATCTCAAACAAACATGGAGGATAAAATCATCAGGGCTTTATGTGGAAACACAGAGCTTTAAAAATACACATAATACTTTTATTATACTTTAACAAAGACAGGAATAAAAGTGATATTTACTGGAAGAAATTTAGTGAAGAAAAATATATTTTTTTACTCAATTTGAGCTTTATACACATATTGAGACTATAAATAAAGCCTTCATATGAAGTTTAATCACTTTATTTTACAATAAAAAGCACTTTTCCTCTGATAAATGGATGAGTTCCCCTGACAGAAGCCCCTCCCCCCTGCGTGAATGGCGCGTTAGACGCGAATGTTGCAAATTGTACACGCGAATGATTTTAAATGTACACACGGCAAACCACACCCGTTTGGCGCGGCAACACGCGAAAATTCGCATCTGGTGTGAACACAGCGTAAGAGGATGGATGGTTGTGTGATGATAAAGCTGCTTAACTGACTGTCTAAATTTCATACTTATGATTGTTCTTTCTTTATGCAGGTCTTGATGCTGAGCTTTACTATGTGAGGGATGATGTGGTGAATCATTATGCACTGTCCTTCATCCTGCCTGTGCCCAGTGACACCAACAGTTTGCATTTTACTTGGCATTCCAGAAGCAAGGTTAACATTGTTTATCACATTTACAGCTCATGTTGCTCTGTCACAACAATCCATTGTACTCTACACTGTTAAATGTGGTAGGGATGCATTATATAAATATTTCTTCATATAGCTAAGTATATTCGTTTCTGTTCGATATGCTGAGGCAGTGGCTCATCCTAGGGCTGGACAACATGGCAAAAAATTATATCACGATATACTTCTTAATTTCGGTCGATACAATAAAATTCCGATGTCGATAACGATAATATTAAAAGGCCTCAGGAAAAAACTGCAGAGGATACAAACAATGGATTTCTGTACCTACAAATGTCTGCAAACTGAATTTGCAAAGTTTATAATACCTCCAGACTCCAGCTATCAAAATTATATATATATATATATATATATATATATATATATATATATTTTTTTTTTTTATAAAAAAGTACAAAAAATAAGGTTCAGTTTTATTTGTTTTTTTGCCTTTACAAACAATACATTTGAAATAAACTATCAAATAAATAAAACTCTCAGACTTAGGTTATTAAAAAAGTATATATTTTCATTTTAATTAGAATAGGCTGATTATTCTTATAAATTAAAACAAACTGCCTCAGCCAGGATAAAGAAACAAAACTAATAAAATAAAATAAATAAAGAGTGATCAACAGTAAAAACACATTAATCTAATGGATTGGGGACAGGTTGGCTTAAACATTTATGATATTTTATCTTCCGACTCTCAGTATGATTCTAACAGGTGGAACTGCTTTAAATGATGGGATGATTTTATGTGTTCCCGCTGCTGGTCACCACCTCTCTCCGGCACATTCTACAGAACAATGAAACCTTAAGTTTATCCGAACTTAAACCCGAACTGCTTCTAAACCACTGAATTAGTCTTTCCTCTCAACTGACTTCTCACTTGTGGAAGCTTGTTCATCCACATCTGTATTTCGGTCATTTTGTCGCTAAAACTTCCCATGACGGAGCTTAACCAACTACAGTTGAGCGCTGGCAGCGTGTCTGTGATGTGACGTCATCACGCAACTCTGTTCTACTCTTCCTGACAGCTGAGCACTGAACATCATTCAGTGACAAATGCCAGTGTATAACGAAATTTATGGAAATTGGTTTGAAAGTAATATCATCGTTATTGAAAAAAATTATATCGCAATATATATTTATATCGAATTATTGTCCAGCCCTAACGCATCCTGGTTTCCGTCCTTAGCCAGAAATGTTAAGTGGCAATAGACTTGAAGGACACGTACTTCCACATCTCCATGCTGCCTCGACACTTACCACGGTTCACATTCGAGGGGCGAGTGTATCAGTACAAAGTCCTGTCCTTCGGGCTGTCCATGTCCCCCGATTCTTTATGAAGTTTGCTGAGGATGCCATAGCTTGTCTAGGTCCTCCGGTAAACTGAGAAAAGAGAGAGAAACTGAATTCTGTTACTATTGTTGCACAACTCACAAAAGAGAGTGCCCGGTCATTGCTAGTTTGTCTGGCTCAGGCCTCACGCTCAGTGGTCCCTCTGAAAACATTCCACAGGCTCCTAGGACATATGCCATCCTGGGCTTGAGTGATTGCCTTAGGATTTAAGCATATGAGACCACTTCAGGTGGTTCTGAGTTGCGCTTGGCACACTGGCAACAGACGGTTTCACATCGCATTGCAGGAGAATTCTCTCCCCTTTGTCCTCAGCAGCTGTCTAAGAGTCCCTCCTGGGAAGGGTTCGAGGCACTTTAGTTTCGACAGATGCTTCCCTGCACGGATGGGGCGCAATGTGTCATGCTCATGTAGCCTCGGGTCGATGGACAGGTATCCTACTATGTTGACACATCTATGCCTTGGAGCTGCCAGAAGTACACATAGCCCTCATGAGGTTTACACCTCTTCTTAAGGGCAAGCACGTGCTGGTTCGAGGTAGTTTATGCTCGCGGGTCATCAAGCGCTTGCGTGCTGTGCACCTCTCTGGGATTTGAAACGATATAGCTGTTTTGCTCTCTCGTCAGCAGCCGCGACCAGGAAGCTGGGAGCTAAATCTTTGCAAAGTCCAGTTGCTATGGGATAGCTTCGGCCAGGCACAGCTAGACCAGTTCGCCTCACGGGACAAAACCCATTGCCTGCTGTAAGTTTTCCCTGACAGAGGGTCCCCTCGGCACAGATGCCTTAGTGCATGACTGGCCACGCGACAAGCAGCAGGTACGCCTTTCCTCCAGTGAGCCTCATCGCAAAGGTGCTGTACAAGGCCTGGTCTCTAGGTTCCTGATTGGCCCGTTGCGGGTAAATCTACCCAGACCACGCTCCATACCCTCTTGGGACCTGACTGTGGCCCTACGGAGCCTCAGTGGTCCACTTCCGAGCCCTTGGATGGAGCCAGTTTTCCTCATCTGACAACAAAACACGTCTCCTTCTAGCGTTCCTTCCACAGGGTAAGGAATATACATGCATATTCTGTCCAATGAGTGCCAGCTTACTTTCATGATTTTCATGAGAACCCGACCCGGGTATGTGTCCAAGGCTCCAACCCTTCCCCTCCAGGGCCAGGTAGTGAGTCTGTAGGTGCTCCCCACTGGGGAGGAAGAACCAGCCGCTTCCATGTTGTTCTTTTTATGTGCTTGTGCCTGAACAGAGTACGCACACAGGGCTCAAGAATTTCTGAGTAGCCCTTGTCTGTTCTGGAGTCAGTGGAGGGGAGAGACATCTCCAAACAGAGACTAGCACACTGGACTACAAGTGCCAACGGCATATCGGTCTTAGCTTCGTCTCTGTCCATTGGAAAGGAGAGCACACCTCACTTGCAGTATAGCCTCCTTGTGGACCCTGGTGCAGTGTGTTTCTAAACCCTGACTTCCGCTTGAGCTCCATACAAAGTTGTTCCTCCAGAAGGTTGACCCCTCTATGATGTAATCTATCACTTAAGACTTCCCTAGACAGCAAGTCCAGTGATCTCGCTCAGGTGGGCCTGATATTGTTCCCATGTTGTTCACCACCAAGTTTGGCAGACCATGCGGTATCCTCCACATGATATCCCCCTTGGGTGGGATGTCATCTCCGCAACCTAGGCCCTCGATTAGAGGTATAACGTTTTCCCCACTGTCAAGAGACAGACGGTTTCGTGGCATGGTGGTTCAAGTGTTGGACCACGTGATCCCAAGGTAGCTTGTACCGAGTATCGAACCACGACTGAGGTGAGTCCCTTGAACAAGGCACCGTTCCCCCCAATTACTCCCGGGCACCGCAGCATGGCTACCCACTGCTCCGGGTGTGTGTTCACAGTTGTCTGTGTTAACTGGGATGGGTTAAATGCAGAGCACAATTACAAGTATGAGACACCATGCTTGGCCACACGACACGACACCTCACTTATTATTATTATTTTTTTCCTACCAGTATTGCGGGAAGGTCATACTGGTAGGCCGCCACGCGTCTTAAATTGGAAGGCCGCCACCTGTAACGAGTCTGTCATCTTCCAGTAGGAAACTCTGTGGTTACCATACTGGTCCCCACTGGAAGGTCATGACTCACGTAGAGCCTCTGTGTCTCCGCTTGACGTCAGGGCACAGCCGTAGTTGGTGTCCTAATTATACAGGAACCCCATTCAGTCTTAATACAACACTGAGAGACCGACTAAAAGGCAACGTCTTCGGTTACGATTGGTAACCTTAGTTTCCTGAAGGTGGGAACGTAACGTCATCCTTTCATGCCACAACACTTAACTACTGCTGAAGAATCTTAGGGAGATCATCTAGGTTTGTCAGCACAAAAGGTAAGGAATGATCTCTTCTGTCCCCTTATTACTTGTCATCACGGACAGGGAAATGATTTGATTCATCCACCAAATTAATTTGCTTTTTCAAAAGGCATAACAGGTTCTCAAGCAAAAATCCCATTCAGTCTCAACACAACATCTTGTTCCCTCCTTCAGGGAGCTAAGGTTACCAATCGTAACTTGATATGTTTTCCAACTGTTTTCCAACTGTTCCTTCACAGGTGGATTATAAGCTGGGTTTTAAGGTGGAAAACACATCAGTCATGGATCAACCTCAGAGCAACATCACTGCCCAGGGAGAGGTCCCTCGCACTCCCTCAGGTGAATGAAAAACATTTATTTTAATTTTTTTACTTTTTGTACCAATGATGAAGATACAGCTGCTAAGCTGGCCACGCTTACTAAATAGAAAATATGAGTGGCCCTGATTTTTAATTGTTTTGCGGTCATAAAACAAGATCAGCTCTGACTTTTTTCTAAAATATGATTCTTTACAGATCTATAAAAGATAGGGTCAAATACAATTTAATGTAATAAAGAAAGGGTTTAGTTTAATTTATCGAATCCTTTTTTGATCTATTCCTTTGGGATAAAAGTAATGCAATATACATAATTCGTATTTATGTAAAAAGTAAAATCTGAAAGGGTTATTTAGATCCATTCAAATCTAAAATATAGAGGAAAAATGTTTTAAATTATTTGTAATAATTTTACTAGCTATACTGTATAAAATAGGGCCTATAAGTTAATCAGTAAGTATGCATATGTTTCTGTATGTTTAGTTTTCAGAGTGGACCTGTTCTGCTCTGGTAAAGCGGATGGAGAGGCTGTTATAACTGTGCAGTTGAACCTGACTACTCTAGCCAACAACTTCACAATACTCAACTTCAAACGCAGGAAAATGTGTTACAGAAGTAAGATTTTTTTTCATCGGCTTATACCTTGAACTTTCCTTAATAAAGGGAAGAGTTTGGCAAATTGCAGTTCCTGGCAAAACTCATGCACACATAAAGCAACACAAAGACCTCTGTCATATGCTTCCCCAGTTGGAATGTCCAATGAATTTATATCCTGCTTATTCGAAGCGCATGATTCAAATTAGCTAGAGAAAAAAACTTGTTTATATATGCCCGGTTTCCTTTCCCTGGTACAAACTAGGTTAGTGTGTATGCTCAAAATATGTATTTGTTTGCATTGTGTGGGCTTTTATTAACAGAATTTAACACTTGTTTTTTTTTCATAAACTTCATAGGAATTGATCAGCTTGAGCCTCCTAGAAACATACCATTCCCAAACATGACTATACAAAAAATTGAGCGTGAGTACCTACTGTCAATTATTTAGCTTTTGAGTGAATGAGAAAATGTACTTGGAAATGTGATATTTTTTGTCTTTAGCAAGCAGTTCGAATGCTCCCACAACATCCACTCGTGTTTTCTACATAAGTGTATGTGTATGCTGCATCGTCATCTTTCTGGTGGCCATTATCCTTGCCGTGCTACACCTGCACAGCATAAAGAGAGTGGAAATGGATGACAGGTGTGTCTGAACTTGTGTTAATAATTGGCTTTGACATAAATCACATACTGTGACAGTTCATACTGATTTGGATGAATTATCTATCAACATCAAAGCAGTATGTTTACATAGTATGTGTGCTTGCAGTATTAATGCTTTTAAGACATACTTTACCTACCATGTTGCTAATGTAATGTGACCTGTTTGCTCTTTAACAGGTGTTGTCATAATAATAGGTCAAAATAATGTATGTACACATAATTGAACCAGCATAATACATCATAAAGAAGGAATTTAGTGGTTCTTACACAGAAACAGCCATCAGCCTTACAGTGTTCTGTTAATTTTTATTATTTACTCTTTATTTGGTGGTTACTTAGACTTCAAAATAAATGTTTCGGAGTGCCATAGAAGAACCCTTTAAAAGAGTTCCATTACAAGGCTTTAAACTCCTTTAAAACTTTTAACATCAATTGGCACAACAAGAAAGATTTTGTATTTTCATGATGCTTGCCAAAAAGGTACACACTTTTTCATGTGTTAACACAGCAGGAACACTGAAAATTATTTGTTTGCGAGAAGCTTCTTGGAGGATCACTTTAAATCCTTCTCAGAGACAGGGTTTCAACAAACGCTGATTGACCAAACTTATGTCGGTTGTCCATGTATTTCTGGTCTACTTTTTTGATAAAATTTCACAGAATTTTTTTCATTTACATAGATACATTGTAAACAATAAAAAGTATTTAGCTTAGACATTTGGAAGTACATTTTGCAGATCACCTGTTGGCCAGATGGGGTACGGTTCAACAACTCAACACAAGAGCTCCAAGCTGCCTTTGATGGTATTAATGACAGTATAAAAAATTCTAATCTATCATTGACGTTGAAGTCATAATTAAATGCGTTCAATCTTCAAATGGATCAAAGCCCCAATGCCCCACCCCTTACCTGGTAAAGTTTTACACCATATATAGACATAAAGAGAAGAAACCTAGTTATTTAAAGTTAGTTGTTTAGCAATGGTAACAAGACTAATCAAATCTTCAAACAAGAAAGACATTTTGCAAAGCTTGTAGGATCCAACATTAATCAATGGGGATGAAGCTTAGCCAAGGTTTATTTGGATTTAGCAAGTAATCCATTTTCATCTGTTCGTCCCTTTCAGCATAAGTGACAGTGGAGGCTCCCAGGGCCTATCTCAGCCTTCAACTCAGACGACTCAGTATCTGAGGGCAGACACCCCCAACAATGTTACACTTGTCACAAGTAAGACACGTTACAATCACACTTTTCTCAGCAACTTTGACCTCAGATCAGCTACACCTTGCAACATCAAACTGTTACCATCCTAGCTTACCATTTGCACTCTCTTAAAATAATAAAAAATATTTTCTTCTCCGGAAAATTACAAGTACCTTTAGAGCAGAGAAACAGAATTCTTTGATGTTAAGAATCAACATATTAAACGATTCTAATTTTTACACCTCTCTGCTTTTTGATTGTCCTGTTTGCAACGAATGAACATTCCTTTGTGAAATGAGAAAAGTGGAAGCGAATGGTCAAATTAGCTAAAATAGAATCAGAAGGTTGGAATAAACCGGCATGTAATTTCCATCTCCCGTTCACACATTTAACACTTTAGTATAGTATCATGGTTTCGCCTGCACAAATTATTTCTGTGTGATGGAAGCAATGTGTGCTGGGGGTTTGTGTGTGTAGGTCAGGACAGTCGAGGATTAAAAAATAAGAAAAATACAGTTTGTCCGGCTTTTGAATAGAAAAGCAAACTTGCAACAATGAATGTCCTATTTATGTAACACAATATGTAACACAATAATTGATTTTGCATCAATTATTAAAATAGATATCCTTAAACTGTCTATAACAACCTGCTCTTGTTGGGATAATTTTAAATTGTGACACCATGTCGTGTCGTGCTACACCACATCCGCGTAGACACAGTGTTAGACCCATTTGCTGACAAGGATGGGAAGCTAGCTGGAAACTAGTTTGATAATCCATTTTGTGACAAAAAGGCAATTTGAAGTTGTTTGTTATTTTCCTTTTTTCCAACAAAAACACAAATATATTGATATATGTAGAAAAGTTTTCTTTGGATTTTTTAGCACATTCTTCCACACCTTCCTTCATGTCACTTCTTAGACCAGTGATTACAAATGTTTAACTGTAGTGATTTTTTTAAAAGTAGGTTTCACTTGTAAAAGTAATTTGTTTCAGAATTATAAAAAAAAGGTAATGGTAATAAAGAGGGTTGAAGACATTCCTCATCATACTACTGTCATCAGAGATGTTGTCTCAAGTAAACATCATCTACACAGTGGTCCCAAATTGTAAACTTAAACCACAGTTTTAAATGTAGTAAGTTTAATTAAAAAATATGCATTATAATGTTCCTATAGCTTTGCTGGTAGAGAACTGTCAGCGCAATTAAATTGTTTAACCCCAATAAAAATGCATACTGTTAAAGAAATGCATCCATAGCACGTTAGACATAAACATCAAAACTGGCCCTAGAAAGTTTTCTACTCTATTTAGCCATTATATCTTGCATTATATTGCCTTATATCGACCTTTAGTATATGTTCTCTAAACCAGCAGCTCAATAAATTTCCTAATCACTGCTGTACAAATATTGTATGTATCACCTCCTGCTGGTCATACATGCTAAGTGTACTGTGTGTCAATCTTTTGCTACTCGTTGTCTTGTGTCACTAATGTGCTTTTTTGTTGAATAGCTGAGACATCAGCTACCTACCATGATTGTTGGTCCTTTATGCACCTCTCTTTCCCTCAACTCTCTTTCCCCGCCCTGTCCTTATTCATCCATTTCTTCCTCCGTCAGATGTTCACACTGGCTCTGCTCCCATTCTCCAGCTTGCAGGCGCCTCCTTTCCTCACCCCGGTGCCCACGTGAACGAACCCAAAAGTAAGTCCTGCCTCTTTGTGGCAGTGCATCATAAAATTTGCAACAATATCACATTCATTCTTTAACCTGTTTTCGTTTTCATCATCACCAATAATCTTATTTTTCTTTCTTATTGTACAGTGGTGCAGAGTATAGAGAGGTCTTTCGTCATCATTATAAAAGTTAAAGCGGAATTAGAATATATATTTTATCTTAGCAATGCTGTTTTATCAAAAAGTATTTCCGTTAATTATTTTTTTTTACATTTTTGCTGTTTTAATAAATATTTGATAACTGAGGTTTTGGCTTTAGTTATTCCGTTAATTTTTTTTTTTTTACATTTTTGCTGTTTTAATAAATATTTGATAATTGAGGTTTTGGCTTTAGTTAATGGAATGTGGAAGGATTTCGGGAGTTCAAGAAAAAAAAGTAACAAACTAAAGCTTATAGTGGTTCCGGTCAGCTGGGAAGGAAGCTTATTCTTGACATTTTAAAGACACAATATTGAACTTACTCAAATACCACTTAGTGGCAGCATTCTGTAGGATTAGAGAAGTGTAGTCCAAATGAGAAATTTCTCCCTTAGCCTCCAAAAACACAAGTTTTTTTTTGGTCTGTTAACTTAAGGATATATACATTTTATGGTGTACTTGTTAAAGTGTATTTAGATAAATATAACTTAAGTGTGTTGGTTACTACAGGACAGCCATTTAATTACAAATAAAGTGTGATTGTATACAGCATAAACAGGTTAACTTGACGTTGAAAAACTTATAATTTATATGTAGTGACTCAGTTTGTCCCATGGTTTGTTTAAGGTCACTGCTTGCAAGGTTAATGCTCGGTTTCTGATGTAAGAGAAAATAAAGCTTTTAAAAATAATATAGCATCATAAAGACCTATGGAGAACATCCTAACTTACTTAAGCAACTGCACATATATTGTACTGCCATTCATTCACTATTTAATACATGTGGGATACTATCAGTTATCTAACAAATTATGCAAGAAAGACACTGCAGTACTTGCCCACAGAGCTGTGTGAAGTCTTTGTAATGTAAATAATATGGTGTACCTATGTTGTTTGATTTTATTTATGTTTATTATGATTGGTTCACAGCTGCAAATAGAGAAAATTTAACATTTCTGCCTCGAATAAAATGTGACGTTTATATCTTATTTATGGTGATGATAAAATAACTACACACCACAACAAAAACTAATACATCTAGTTGGCAACATCTATCTTATTCCATTCTTCAAGATTGACCTTTTTTAGAGATTGGATGCTGAATAGGATGGGCAAGGGGTTTTCTTAAAATATCACCCTTTCATAGTCAACTGCATATTGGACACCGGTGTAATGAAAAATAAGACTTACCTGTGGCTGAAATCTCATTAAATTAGACAGTAGCATCCAAAAATGGTCCAGATACTTTTAATGGGGTTTAGTCATTTTTGCATTACCCGAATTTCTGCTATGGAAATAATAAAACAAGCTACAATATTACACTTTTCCAGAAAATGACTTAATATTAGTTAATAAAGAGTACATCACCCTAGAGAAAAATGCACTTTCCCTTTCACCTGTTATCATATGGTCTTTCAGCTGTTAGGTTACAATTAACAAATTTTGTTTGCTAATTAATTTAAAATTTTATGTTTTTATTAGGTTATCCCTCTCTACGGATAGAGAAGAACGACCTAAAGAGTGTATCGCTTCTTGAGGCCAAGGCAAAAGTCAAAGATATTGCCATCTCCAGAGAGAGAGTAGCACTCAAAGACGTCTTGCATGAAGGTATTTGCTTTGTAATAAGTCATTCCAAGGTATACAAAGCACATAGCAGCCACAACAAAGAAATAAATACATATGCTTTTGAAAACATTGTTTCCAGTATACTTTTAAAATGTTTTCCTCTCTGCATACTCATTTGGCTGATCTCTCTTCTTATACATGACATTAAATTTAGGCAATTAGCAAACACTTTTATCAAATGAGACTTTCAATGATCAAGAAGACAACTAAGCAGAAAATCATAAGAGTTAAAGATAGGCAAAAGGCATTAAAAGGAGGTAAGAGATGTTGCTGATCAAATAGATATGTGGAGACTTTTCCATCAGCAGAAGGTATAAAAGGCGAATGAGCGGGAAATTGATCTGGTGCCCTTTTGCGGAGAGAAGTTCACTTTAAAAAGATATGGGCTCTTTTAACCTCTGGTTTTATTGCCATTGACAGAAGACTGGCAAAAAGAGTGTTGCAGGTGTCCAGCCTTGCTGGTCTTGACACTAGCAGGTCTTTATACTTTTAGGTCTTTACACTCTTAGTTCTTCTCAAATGCAGTGCTTACAAAA
This sequence comes from Triplophysa yarkandensis, assembly GCA_033220385.1. NCBI lineage: Eukaryota > Metazoa > Chordata > Actinopteri > Cypriniformes > Nemacheilidae > Triplophysa > Triplophysa yarkandensis. The sequence goes on along the minus strand of CM065670.1, from coordinate 12,144,869 downwards.
GGGCTAACAGACATGAGCCCAAAGAGACACAAGCCCAAAGGGACCAGTCAATGGTGGCGGATTAGCCGATCAGTGGAAATGGGCCTTGTAAATAAGCAAATCAATAGCCTGACTTGGTTCAAAACAACAAAGTAATTGCTCTGCAAAACATGTTTACAGTACCTAAATCGACCAAAGTTGCGCAGCAATGTGTTAATGCGTTATGCACAAGATAGCACTGTCAACTAAAACTATATTAAGATAAATTAAAAAATGAACTGCTTTAACAACAGGTAGTGGTCAAACAGTGAGCCAGATAGCAAACACAGTGTGAGAAGCATTATGAGAAAAGTCAGTTTTCCTATTTTAATTTTTATTATTTAAAACAAATTGTCTCCAACGCTACTTTTACATTTAGAAAAAAAGTTAACTGTATTTTTAGCCAAATTAATTCTGTTTCTGATTTAATCATAATTCATAGACATGTTCATTTTATGTTTTGTTTTAAACAGCTGCACACATTTAAATTTCAGTCAAATGAAAATGTGGGTTTACTCCATCTTCTTTGGTTTCCTTCCACTAACAGGCAGTTTAGGTTGATTAGGTTAATACACTTTAAAGTGTTGATGTAAGGAATAAAGTGTTGATGTAAGGAATACATCATATCATTTTACCAATATAATTTTTATTACTTGGGAGTGCATTTGTGTGTTCACAATTTGCAATGATCACTCAAATCTAGTGACATTTCCAAACAAGTAAAATGACATGAGATGTTATTATCCAGTCTTACTAAACTTGTAAGGAATATCTTCTTAACACAAATAAAAAAATAAAAAATAAGATTTAAAAGTTTCTTTTTTATTTTAAAATAAGAAAAAGACAATATAACTCTTTAGGGCTGTGTATTGCCAATCCTATTGGCTACAAATTTGCTACTTGCAAACCAGTCAAGTTATTTCACCTTTATATAGCGCTTTAAACAAAATACATTGTGTCCAAGCAGCTGAACAACAATGATTAGTTAACAAGTGTGTCAATTATGCAAAATGGTAGTTAAAGTCACTTTATCCCAGAATTCAGAGATGTCATCTCTGTTTGGTTAAATAGTTATTGTGCATTCATTTCAATCAAGTCAATAATATCGCTGTAAATGAAGTGACACCAACTAAGAAAGCTATTGGGGACAGCGGCAAGGAACCAAAACTCTGTCGGTGACAAAATTGAGATAAAAACATATGAAACCAGCAGTTCCATTTCAGGCTGCAGCAAAAGAATCATCTGTTTCCAGTGGTCTTATCCTGATGGTCATATGAGTCAAGGTCTTTGTAGGGGATCTGTAACCGGCGCTGTAGAGGTCTATGTCTCCGCTGTCTTTCAGGGCTGTAGAGGGCTTTTCTAGTTCAAGGTCCACCATCTGGTCTGGATACATAATGGATCAAGGGGACTGACCTTCTAATTAAACAGAAATGTACAATAACATAATAATAATGGGTGAAGTGGGTAATAACTAAATAACAGGGCAGATTCTTACCAACAACAGATGTATAGGCAAAATGCTATTACTTAAAATTCAACTTGTATATTAGGGCTGGGCGATATGACGAAATATATCGTCTGGACGATAGAAAATGTCTATCGTTTTATATAAGGCTCTATCGTTTACGTCACGATAAGGCGTTTATGGCAGAATTTACGTCAAGATGCATCTCACGCCACGTCATGCCCATGCACGCTGTAATACATAAACAAACATTGAGAAATACGGTAGTACATGCAGTTCAGACCAGGGTTATTCTCAACTAGATGACAAGCCAACCCAAACTAAGGAGCTAAAAGAAAGACGACTTCTGTTGCATGGACGTGAGAGTCAACGAGCAACAACTGTTAGAGCAGCGCTGAGTGGTCTCCTGCGCTCAAACAAACTCCAGACACAGACACATATGCGAGTGCGCACTGAAGCATAATTATAACAACTATAGGAACATGAAATCAAAGTTATGGAATACAAATGTCATAATCATAAGATACAATGTCTTTTTATGTGATAGAATTGCACGGTTTTAAAAATTTTAACTGAGATGAAAATCCACATTATGCGATATATAAATTCATTTATAAAATGTAATTAACTAATACATTTAACTAGTCCTGTAGTGTACAACAGTTATTTTAGGCGCTAGGACTGTAGGTCCAAAAATATATTGAGGCTCCTGCAGTTTAAACTTTGAAGTTTACATTTGGTATTTTGCCCTGCACCATGTTCTTTAAACCTCAGAGTTTTCAGTTTGTTACTTTTTTATATCCAATAGGAATAGACAGGCCATTATCAATATTTGTGGTTGCTCTCTATTACCTGCTCTATAAGACTACTTGGAAACATCTTTACACCTACATAATGCTGCAAGAGAATTCTGGGTGGTGTTACTGTTAAAAGTTGGCTGCTATATGTTGAAATATTTTAATGGCAGGTGTTAACATTACCAACAGTCTTGCTTGAAAAAAAGGTTCTAAATAAAATAAAGATTTAGTCCATACTACCTTTATTTGTTTTGTATATCATTTAGACTGCATTTCCACATTGCAATTTTGTATAGACTATTCATAAACTGAATTAACAGAAAAATTGCTATATCGTTATGTATATCGTTATTGGGATATCAAATGAGTTATATCGGGATATGAAATTTTGGCCATATCGCCCAGCCCTATTGTATATTATTTCTGTTTTTAGTCTACTTTAATTCAATTACCATGTTTGTAAAAAAAACTAAAAAGTCTACTAACAATCATGCAAGCAGTACAAAAACAAGTAGCTTACATATTTAAACCATAGCTTAATACTTATTTTGGCCATTCATAGCAGAATAAGATTTATGTTCAGTGCTTCTGTCTTGATGGGAAATTCCGAGCTTGCCAGATTCTGTGCCATTCTGCGATGTGAGTAACATCACATTCTGTTAATACCTGCATTTAGCGATTTCTTTTAGTGTTTTCACATTGCAGAAATCAGAGCTCTATACATGTCCAGACAAGCTAAAGGGAAGGCAATTAACCTGCAGTTGTCAAAAAGGTTGAAACTGGAACCAGGAGAAGGGGAACAGGAGCCTGCTGGAGTCTGTTTTGTTGGAGGCTTTGGATGGTTTGGTTGTAAGACTTGGGCTTTGAGGAAGGGCCAAGATGTTTGGGAACATGGAACTGGCCACGATGCTTGGGCTGCGTTGTACGGGCCACAATGCTCGGGGGCATTGACCGGGCGCATGATGCTCGGGGGCATTGACCGGGCGCATGATGCTCGGGGGCATTGACTGGCGCATGATGCTCAGGGACGCTGAACGGGCCATGATTCTCGGTGGCGTTGAACGGGCCATGATACTCGGTGGCGTTGAACGGGCCATGATGCTCTGGGCGGAGATGGGCCATGATGCTCTGGGCGGAGATGGGGCCATGATGCTCTGGGGCGGAGATGGCGCCATGATGCTCTGGGGCGGAGATGGCGCCATGATGCTCTGGGGCGGAGAGGGGGCCATGATGCTCTGGGGCGGAGAGGGGGCCATGATGCTCTGGGGCGGAGAGGGGGCCATGATGCTCTGGGGCGCAGAGGGGGCCATGATGCTCTGGGGCGCAGAGAGGGCCATGATGCTCTGGGGCGGAGAGGGGGCCATGATATTCTGGGGCGGAGAGGGGGCCATGATATTCTGGGGCGGAGAGGGGGCCATGATGCTCTGGGGCGGAGAGGGGGCCATGATGCTCTGGGATGGAGAGGGCGCCATGATGCTCTGGGGTGGAGAGGGGGCCATCTTTGCGGTTTTGGCCGTTTTGGCCTTCCGTATGGCACTGCTGCGGCTCCAGACAAGATGATGGATCTTGTCTGGAGTGGCCTCACCCACGCAGAAAGACAAACCATTTGCCTCCAAGACAAGATAGATGAACCGGAGCTTGAATGACAAACACTAATAGGAGTCATTTTTCAATCCCTTTAAAAAACAAAATTTCAATCGAGCGCTCATCCCAACTCATCCACCAGCTGACGTCGAGGAAGTCCTCCACAAAACCTCTCCAGCTGAATTCTTTTATTTTAGGGATCAGGTATTCTGTCACAGATTATGCAGTTATCCACACAGAAGGAATCAAATGACAATGGAATATACTTCAAAATTAAGAACTTTATTATAATAATTGTAATCATTTTTTTATATATTAACTCAGAAGCATAACGAACATACACACCTATAACAATGACAAGACCCTACAAACTACAAAAGAAAGCACAGTGAATATGGAGTCTTATTGATCACGGGATTGATGACAGGTGTAGTGATTACAGACGAGGGACAGCTGTGGGAACTGGAGGGATCATGGGAAATGAAGTCCAAGGTTGAAAAACAGTCAGACTGGAAACACAATGGAGACAATGGGAACTGTGACATCTGGAGTCTGAGGACTTTTGGGGCCATTCAAAAGTTGTGACATACCTTGGTAATTTTTTTAGTACTTGATAAATATTGTTAAAATATGAGTAAATATGAGATGCTGTATTCAGCATTTTTTACAACAATTTTACACCAACATGTGAACATGGGAGCTTAAAAATATTTTAAAGTGACTTAAGTCAGGAAACAAAATAATCATACTCTCCAAGATTTTGAGTATTGGCTCTTGTATAATTCGTTAAAAAAAGTTGTGAACGCTATTCTGCTAACTGAATAAAAAAATATGTGACATCACCTGTGATTCACAGTAAAAGTCACAGAATGTATTTTTAAACAACAGCTTGTTTTTACATTGGATTTTTTCAAAACTTTATTTTCAGAGGCTTTTGAAATGGCCGTAATCGGTCAATATTTAAAATATCAAGATGATCTTTACTCTTATGTAGGATGATTTCATGTAGAAAACGGTCAAAAAAATGTGTTAAGCTGGGTTTTCATAGGCAGGATCACATAAAGTGATGTATTAATACATTTCAAATTTTGCTATATAAAAACCTTGACCTAATTTTACAAGACTACTGGCAAATTCACATATACAATGGAACAATAGCACTCACTCCGCTGGATGCATGTCACTACATGTTCATTATAGTAAAATTGTGTAATATAGGAATGCTCTGATAGACATAGTCACAAAGAAACCGTTCAGTGTCACAATCAAAGACTTATTCAAAAGTAAAAGTAAGTTATTCCTCAATGTATAGGCCCTTCCAAGGATCTGCTTCACTTTTGCATCCTGTAATCATCCAAACTACTACTGCTCACATGCTTATCACTTAAATCATTACAGTGTTAATCTCTTTCCACAGTGATATGGAAAAAGCACTGCTGTAAATTTTGAGTATTAAATGCTGACTTGGGAAACAAAGTTAATGTAATAACACCAAGGGATATAATTGTATTAGACATTTTATGGGGAATATCAAAATAATCCCTTCCAAAAGGCCATTTGCCTTTTGACCTTCCCAAAGACTTTATTTGAACGACCAAGCATACATTTCAAAGTTCATTCACCCATTAAATATTTGTTAATACTGTGTGGTAATACTAGTACCAAAAAAAATTTAGCAAGTGCACCAATGCATACTCATGTACAGCTAAACATAATATGCACTTTGGTACGACTGGAAACAACCATCAGAACTCAATATAAAATTTAAGCTATGTCTACAGATATATTGTTGTAGAGGTAACTTGCTATAGATGTTAAATAACCAAAAATTGAAGACAGTTTTACAATAGAATGTTGAATCAACAGTTCTTAAATATTAATCTTGCCACAAACGTTTCTTTGAGTGGTGGGCAATTCCAATGTAATAGAAATAACTTTTTTTCGTTGTGGTTGTGAAATATAATTATTACCAGTAAACATTTTGCATTATTGACACATTGGTTAACTAACGAATGTTGTTCAGCTGCTTTGACGCAATATACTTTAAACCGCTATATTACAATTATTCATTTGGCTGACGCTTTTATACAAAGCATCTTATAGTATTATGCAGTAATAAATCATCACTGCAAACATGGGTGAGGTGTCTTGCTCAAGGACTCTTCAGTCATTGTCTGCTGACCCTGGGATTCGTAGCCGCATCCTTCCGCTTATCAGTCCAACTCTCTACCACAAGTCAAGGGTTTACCCCTCTATATAAATAAATAAATAAAATAGTGACTTGACTAAACTGAACCAGTTCATACTGAACTCCTATTGATAATGTTTAAATATCAGAAAAAATTCTGTCTTTTGCACAAGTTCCCCTGGCACTCACCAGAATATGAAAACCATGCACTAAAAATAAAAAATATTCCATAATATTGTCAAGCGAGACTCCACGGGTATTTTTATCACCGGATGTTGACATCTGTGTATATAAAAGTATATAAAAACTAAAAGTTTGTAAAAACGTTATATTTTCATGGTAAGGTTGACATTTTCATAGAACTGCCAGGTATATTTATTGTTATACCAGTTCAGTGTGTAATTTTGGGGTTATCTTAAAAAACACTTGAGACATTCAGATGATACCAAAAGGCCTGTGATGGTGGCAATTTTTATTACTGCAGTGGGAAATCTTTAACTACTTCCAATGGTTGTGAAGTATATGTATCCAGTGGCGTAACTTTGCATTGAAAAGTGACGGAGAAAATATAAACGTGTTAGCAAATCAATTGACCCAAAAGCATTCAATCATGCTATAAAATAGTCAGTGACAGAATATTAAGTACTGCTATTGTTCCACTAAAAGCGTTTTCCTAATTCACTGTAACTTGCAGTGGTAAAAATTTGATTTTTACAACCAAAAATTATGTGTAGGCTTTGACACAGAAAGTCTAATTAGCTGTACCTGTGAGCAGAGAAATTGAGAAGAGTACAATATCGACTCTAGCAACAATGTATCACCCTCCCCAACCACAATTTATGCGCCTATACCCAAGATGCCTAACTTGCCTAACATTGTCCAGTTGTTTAAAACCAAGTTAGAATTGATGAAAAGATTTCTAATTGGTCTCTTCTAGTAAAAAGCATGTTAACCAGCACACAGTCCCTTAAGAAGAATTACACATATATTTAGCAGACACTTCTGGCTGTCCTTGAAAGGCACAATGATTGATGATCCTAGTTGAATAGAGATGTTGCTTTGGGTTGGCGGGGATGACAAGAAGCTCTTCATCCATAGCTTTCACTATGCATGCGAAGACGCGAGCAGAAACCGTCAAATCTTCAGGATCGAACGCTGTGAACCTGTGTGTCATCCACATAACGGTGATAGGGAAAGCCATGCTTCTGAATGACTGATCCCAGTGATGTCATGCAATTCGAGAAGAGCAGTAGTCCAAACACTCAACTAAGATGTACACTGGTGCTAAGATGTTGCGATTCCGAAACTTCAACTCTCCACGAAACCTTGAAAGATATACCTCAGAGTTATGACTGGAGCCACTGAAGGGCTGTGTCAGAGACACCTATTGCTTTAAGAGTCCACAGGAGAACATGATGGTTAATGGTGTAAAAAGCAGCAGAGAGGTTCAGTAGGAAGAGAACTAATGATTGAGAGGCTGCCCTTGCCAGCCTTAGGTCTTCAACAACTGAAACCAGCGCCCTCTCAGTTGAGTGTCCAGTCTTAAAGCCTGAATGGTTACTGTCCAGGAGGTTGTGCAGAGTAAGGTAGGAGGAAGACCTCAGGTTTAATCCAAGTTTCAGTTAGTTCTAGAACAGACAGACCAGAGTGCTTTGCCATGGCAGGAATAAAGTCATCTTTATTGATGGCAATATTATAAGCCTAGGGGTATAGAAAGTGTGGATGATGTAGATGTAGTAATCCCCTCCAAGCTGACCACTAGACTTGGAGACCTGGACATTAAGTCTTCCCTCTGCAACTGGATCATGGTCTTTCTGACCAACAGGCCTCAGCATGTTAGGTCAGGCCACATTCACTCCACCAACATCACACTTCACACCGGGGTACCACAGTACTAAGTGCTGAGGCCATTCATCTACTCCCTTTACACCCATGACTGCAAGCCTGTGCATGGACCAACTCCATCATTAAGTTTGCAGGCGTTACCACGGTGATTGGCCTAATTAGTGACAGCAATGAGACTGCCTACAAGGAAGAGGTACAGCACCTAGCCACATGGTGTGCTGACAATAACCTGCTCCTGAACACCACTAAGAGCAAGGAGCTCATTGTGGACTTCAGGAAGAAGAAAGGACGCATACATGACCCCATTCACATTCACTGGATGGCTGTTTAGCGTGTCTCCAGCTTCAAGTTCCTGGGAACCACCATCTAGGAGGACCTGCTCTGGAACACTAACACCTCCAGCCTGATCAAGAAAGCTCACCAGCACCTCTTCTTCCTCAGGACACTGAATGTCTACAGCCATCCTGGTGAACTTCTTTAGGTGTTCGAGTGAGAGCATCCTGGCCAGCTGTATCACAGCCTGGTTTGGGAACAGCTCAGTGGCTGACAGCAAAGCACTGCAGACTGTAGTGAAAACTGCCCAACTTATCACAGGGACAACACTTCCTGCTATTGCAGACACCCAGAGGAAACGCTGTCTTCATCGAGCTCGCAGCATCCTCAAAGACTCGTTTCACCCTGACCATAGACTATTTACCCTCCTGCCCTCCGGAAGGCGCTTCAGGAGCCTTAGGACAAAGACCACAAGATTAGGGACAGCTCCCATCAGCTTTATCCTTACTAAACTCTAACCTCTGACACCCCTTAACACCAACCCACCCACCACTTACAAAGACTCCTCCGCCTTTTCAACACTAAACCTGCTTATTTCTTATTTATTTAAAATACTCATAACAACAACCATTTGTTACATGCACTACTGACTGTTCACTCAATAACACTGAACAATCCATTTCCACAATAATATTGTAATATTCCAATCCACTTTACCATCCACTGCAATACAGTAAATTATGTTCTTATGTTCATAGAGCTGTCTATAGTGTACATACACATTTACATAATGTAAAGTATGTTCATAGCACACCTGTCGGTATATCTGCTTAGTATTTCAAACATGTAAATTTGACCATAATACTTTTCTATACTATCTCTTCTGTATAACTATTGTACAAATTACATAAATATTCTGTACTTACTGCTTATTGCACTTCTGGTTAGATACTAACTGCATTTCATTGCCTTGTACCTTACATGTGCAGTGACAATAAAGTTTAATCTAATCTAATCTGATAGTATGCTGATTATTAGTGTTGCGTCTTGTATGACGTGACCCAGTTTACGAACTTATCATTTTGAGTGTTTTCTGGCTCTTCATTAGTAATATGCATTATTTCTTCTATGAGTTTGTTTCTATTAACTTTCTCTTATAAATTATGTTTGTATCTATAGGAAAGAAAAAAGTTGCGATATATAGAGAATACGATTATACAAATCTCCTCTTTAAATAACCTTTTCCAGGAGAATCAATGGCGATATATTTTTGCAGGATTCTCTGCTTATATTGACCCAGGGTTCCAACAATTTCTGCCAAAGCTGTATTTTTTTGCCACTAATACATGGTCCAAAGTAGAATTAAGACTACTGAGGTGAATATTATCATATTTTTTAATAAATAAATGTCTTTATTTCAATTTTCAGGGACTTTTGGGCGCATTTTTCACGGTGTCTTGCTTGATGACAAGGACCCGAGCAAAGAAAAACAAGTCTTTGTGAAAGCAGTAAAAGGTATATCCTTATTTGATGGCCTCCCTTGAGCACAATATTCAAAAAGTAAAATCCTTTTAATTAAACATTATTTTTATTAAACACAGTTTATGTTGTTTTTGTTAATTTCTTAAAAACTATTGTGTTTTAAAATCATGCAAAGGATTGGAAAAACACATGCTGTAGTCTACAAATATAATAGTCTTTTCTTTGCCAATCACTTTGGTTCCCCTCTGGCCTATGCCCAGGACACAGAAAACAAAACACTACCCATATGCTCCAAGAATTCATCAAAAGCTGGTCTCGGAGATAAATTCTGACCTCTGTGAACTTGATCACAGTGTGTTCACACATATGGCTGCTATAAGACTCTCTAATGTAAAACATTAAGGGTTATTGAGGATATGTATGCTGCTTTTACTAAGAACTTTTCAGAAAAAGCAATATAGATATATGATCCCAAAGAGCATTTACTTGATGTACCGTGACCTTGATTTGACGAGATAAAAATATGTCACTCTTTTTGCTTGAAATTTAGTAACAGTCTTTATTTCCAAAGGTTTTAAAGACTCATGTCTAACTTTTGTTTGTTTGTTGTATGATGCTGTGAGACTTTTCTGGCCTTGACTTGTTCATGTGTTCGGATCAGATAATGCTTCAGAAGTTCAGGTGACCATGATGCTTACAGAAAGCTGTAAACTACGAGGGCTTCACCACAGGTTAGTCACAACCGTCTCATCTTATGATTGTGTGTGTTAAGAAAAAGGGGTCATCAATGGCATTAAGATGAAACCAAATCCAACCTTTTAATGAAACCACTTTATCTAGGTAAATTAATCTGACTGGATTACAAAACAAAAACTACTCTATTTACCTCTCTGGTTAGTTGTGTATTTTTTGTTAAGTCAGTTGCATAAAAATGTAATCCAATTGAACACTTTTGTTCTTATTAATTGCTAGTCAATGAGACTAAGTATTAAGACACACTCTATATATAAAAAATACCTTTAACCTTTTTTCTCCCTAGAGGTTTCATCTCGCTTTGTGTAACTTGTTAACCTTGTAGTATTTGTACACCTATTGTTGTATCGGCTATTTACCGCTTCATTGTCTCCTTTACTATTTGTAAATCGCTTTGGATTAAAGCTTCTGCCAAATGCCAAAATGTAAATGTAAGATGCTTTCTTTATGTAGCTGCCTCCAATGCACAAATTTTAATAACTGAGGATGTATGCATGTGCTTAATAAGATTCGCTGTAGCCTACTATTTACACATGTAATTAGAAGTCATTAGTCATTAGTTAGTTATATTAAAATTTTTATTTATTGTACACTGTTAACAAACATTGTATAACCAGACTAATGGATATAATTTTTTATTTATTTAAAAAGATAACCAATTAATAGAGCACTATTAATAAATAACATTGCAGAGCAAATTATTTATCGTGGGGAAATACAGTAGGATGGTCTTTCTTTGAGAAAATTATGTAGCAATCTGAATTTTTTTCCTTTATTTTTTTCTTAATGACTGGTGCAAAGCAAAATCAGGGGGCGCAACATGAAATCATAGTCAGTAATATGAGACTGAAGGTACATAGTAAATAGCCATTTGATTTGTGATATAGCATAATGTACAGTATTAGCACCACTTAGCTAAAATTTTACCTTTAGTAAGTGCTAATTTGGGAGCACTTTTAGATATTAAACAAGAAAAGCTAAATACTTTACTTACAACACCACACAACTTCTGTAGACAGCATTTGCTTTTAAAACGCTCATGTTGCGTATAGACAATATCACTTAAAATGGGTTAATCTGCTTTTATCATGTCACATAGCTTGTGTCATAGATAGCATCACTGACAACTGATTACATGATTTTGATTGAAATATATACGCTGCCTTTAATTTAATCATATTATCCCAATGCACACATACAGATTGGACATTGTGCTGATTTGTTTACAAAAACAGCTTCACAATGCGTTGCCCTGTGATTCTGGACAGGGACGAAAAAGTGGCATATTCATCCTTAAATATCTGCATTAAGGACCAATTCCATTTCTGCCCCTTTGGTAAGAGAATGACCCTCCTCAAACTAATATATTCCGTGACCTAACTTCAAAAAATGGGGTGTGAAGTTTACGACATGGCTTTCCATGTGAGGATAGTGCAAGTCTTTTTTACACATACATAAAGATTTATGTATTTATTTTACGTTCAATCCTGTGTTCGTGTTTACGATCATGTAATTTAAGCAAATAATTACAGGTAAATCATGCATCTACTTCTCTACTATTCCTGTGTAAGATTTATAATGAAAAATATCCCTACAAACATCAAATGTAGATGCAAGCTGAAATTATCGGAGTTCAAGTCGGTTCTACAATTTATTAGACAAACTTTTTCAATGACAGTATCTAAATGGTGCATTCAAAGATTCGAGAAAATCTGAAAAACTGCATTGGAGGAGTTTTAAAAAGTTACGTTTTATAAAATTCAAAATAGTAGGAAAATAATATTTTTATTTGGGTCATTTCATAAGACATTCATCAAGTATTCAGTGGAAAAAATTCAGTTACACCTTTGATAAGACCTATGACCAGTATGAACTAGTTGCATATTAGCATGCTTATTGGCTGTATATTTGTATGTATAAATTACATACATGCCTTACCCGGAATGATCTCATTTTACATCCCTTAATCATTCCTTATACCTAAACCAACTACCTCATAATCATTTTTTAGGAGTTTACTGAGGCAACGGTGGTAGTTATAGTTACAACTTTCTGTATAGTTAATAATGAGAACTTGGAACAACATTTTCTTCAAAACATCTTCTTTTAATAACGTTCCATATAGAACCAGTTTATAACTTATCTTTGATCAGAATCTGTTTCCTGAAATTAATATAGCTGCAGCACAAAGAGCCCTGGAGTCAAAGCGAATGTCAATGTCACCTTTATTTATATAGCGCTTTAGACAAAATACATTGCATCAAAGCAGCTTATCAACAATAATTAGTAAAACAGTGTGTCATAATGCTTAATGTTGTTTAAGGCAATATATTATTGAATTCGGGGACGTTATCTCTGATATCTCTGAATGTTAAGATTTTTTGTTTCCCCCACTTGGTTGCATTTAGGATGGGCTCAGACTTGTATCTTGTCATCATTTTTGTCATGCAGGCTCTCTGCCTGAAGTAAAAGGGTTAGTGCGATTCACTGCATTCATTTATCCTTAAATATTCATATAAGGACCAAATATCATGAAGCAAACATATTGCTTCCTGTTGGTTTGTGCTTTGTCATAAAATCCTCTTCTTAACCAACTCACTCTATATATAAAAACTTAACCCTTTCCCCCCTACAGTATTTATTTTGCCTTGTGTAACTTAGTAACCTAGTTGTAGCATTTGTTCACCTATTGTTGTCTCTGCTAATTACCGCTTCAATGTCTCCTCAATTCTTTGTTAGTCGCTTTGGATAAAAGTGTCTGCTAATTGCAAATGTAATGTTAATGTCATGAGTGTGATTGCATATTATTGTACACTACCAGCCAAAATTTTTGGACACATTATGCATTCATATTTTTGTCAAATTTTTGTATGGAACTGTATAGGAACTGTAAGAACTTAACATCTCAACAGTCTTGATTTCGTTTAATTTTTGCTAACAAATCTGTCAGTATTAGAAAAGTATATTGACAAATTAGTTATTCTATTCAATAAGCTCAGTATTGTTGTTTAATTAGAAATGATTGATATTTTACTGCAGTCAACCAAAAGTGTTTAACGTAAAGGTTTTCTTTCTGCTAACTCAGAAACCTACTGCCTATCAGTCATGTATGTATAGAAGATGGTGAGAAGGCCATGGTCCTGTTGCCATTTATGAATTGGGGAAATCTTAAACTTTTCCTGCGCCAGTGTAAACTTGTGGAGGCCAACAACCCACAGGTAAGACCAAACTTCAACTCCTACTTAATATATAAATATATTTCAAATACTTCATAAACCCTAAAAATAACGTTTAATTTTATATTCCCCTTTGTTATTCCCTTGTATTTGTAAGTGCATTTTATTAGGATACATATCTTAAAACACTTTACCTTTTAAATTAATTTCATTTTAAAATCAAACCACTTGGCCAAAACGCTGACACTAGTTTTAACTAATTAAAACCTGCATTCTCCATATAGGTTGATTTTAGGTTTACTGTACATGTGGATGTTGTTAACATGTTGCAAGGACTAATCTGGAACATTTATATGTTGCTGTCAAAGAGCAAAATATCTCTACTTCTTATGTTTGTAATAAATCGTTCTGAGACATGTGTTTATGTTATAAAGAGTATGCTCTTGACCTGGAGTGTTCTGATTATCCAGATTTTAATTGGTTTTCCTCAGAACAATGATTTCATTGTTAAGATGCCATCTACATCAAGTGAACAATTCAGTTGTTTGGTATATATAATCATGCCTTGTCTCAAGGGTATTTCTGGCATTAAGAGATAGGATCATTTCAATTTGATTGGTAAACTTGACGTTACATGAGCGCTTCAGGCTAAGAAAAAAATCAAACATGTGGCAGATGCATTTAAGAAATGTGAGCATTGTTGTGAGCATAATATTGGAAGTGACAAAAATAATGATAAAGCTTAATAATAATAATAATCATCATGACACTTCAAGAACAGTTGCTCTCAATATAGGGGTGCTCATTTTGGTTAATTTTTCTAACCAACAACCGCAGGTCCCTTATATGAACATTAACCGTTAACCATCAGATTTGCATCCTTAACACATTCTTAAATTTCCTTGAACCTGCAGCGTTTCGGACAACAGAGAACAACAACATACTGTTAAAAACTGTTAGAATTAATCAGTCAAAGTTAATTTTTTCAGTTACAGTTAAATGATCAATATGAGCATCCCTATCTCAATATTCAATTTTTTGGTTGCTAATCTAGGCCTAGCCATATTTCTACACAGTTGCTGGATATAAATTAAAACTCACTAGTTTTATGGTCACTGCTTCTTCCTTTTGCCAAAGATTGCTTTAATACATCACTATTTACTGTATGATCTGTTTTGTACATTAGGTACAAGAAGTATAGGGTTGCATGCACAATTCCTGTAGATCAGTGGTTAAAGCATGACGCTTGAAGATCATGGGTTCGGTCCTGGGGGTTTCACATGCTTCAAAACAGATGTATAGTATATCTGTTAAATGTATGCATTTAAATACAATCAAGCTTTGTTAAATATCTTTGGTAGACAATCACTATATTCAAATACGTAGAGCAAACATGAGTGAACTTGCACCTTAGTACACGTCTGACACCTGTGTTTGTCATAGACTGCAATTATTTTGTTCTAATCTGTTATGTGCATTCCTCCAGACAGAGGGATTCAGATAGAATGGACTGTGTTTGACCCTGTCAGTTATCACCCTAGGTTTTTCTTGTGTATGAATCAATTTCACAAGCTACGTAAAGTGTAATTTGAGTCACTCCATGCATAGAGTTATAAACATTTTTAGCCATATCTGCTTTGTGTCTCAGTGTAGAGGGTGATTGTTACCTGAGGTGACTTTTGGAAGTAAGTGAATAATAAGTAATAACAATAAGTGAACGCACACACATCGTCCACACACCCGGAGCAGGTGTCAGCCATGTTGCGGTGCCCGGGAAGCACATGGGGGAACTGTGCCTTGCTCAGGGACATTCTTCAGGCCTGGTATTGAAGGTGGAAGAGAGTGTTGGTTATTCAATCCCTCCACCTACAATCCCTGGTACCGAGTATTGAACCAGAAACCTTGGAATCATGAGTCCAACACTCAAACCACCAGGCCACAACAGGACCTTAACACATCATTGTTTGTTTCCTACAAACAAAGATACAACTATACAACTTGGAACAAAGGAACTTAGTTAACTTCCCACTGAAGCAACATGACCACAAGTGTCTGGGTTCATATTGTCAAGTGTTGCCATCCTTTTTTATCTTCGGTTTCAATTACAGCCGTTCTTAAGTGTAGCTCTGCACATAACCTGACCAGTGTTTTTATACATTTTTTGGGGTTTTCCAACCAGGCTATCTCTCAACAAGACCTAGTGCACATGGCAATTCAGATTTCATGCGGCATGAGCTACCTGGCAAGGAGAGAGGTCATTCACAAAGATCTGGCTGCTAGAAACTGTGTGTAAGTGACCGCATCAATGACCTGCTGTTTTGTTATATTTGTTATATCATTGTCTCCTCGACTATTGTAAGTCACTTTGGATAAAAGCGTCTGCTAAATGCCTAAATGTAAATGTTATATAAAAACACTGTTAAAGTGCTTAAGGTGACAATATCCATTTCGATTAAAGATCGTACATTACTGGATATTAAAACCAGAATTCACAGACAAGGCTAAAGCTAGGAATGTCTTAGTTATATGAGCAGAAGAACAACACATACAAATGAATTTATGTGTTATACTTATGTATTATAGTTAATGAATTGTGTCTTTGTTTCTAAACTATTTAAATCTATCAAATTGTAAAACAAAATATAAAATACAGTATGTCTTATTAGTAACTTCAAATTCTTAGGTTACATTTTTACTTAAATAAATACACTAGAGCAGAAAACATTATTTTGTAACGCTATTACCACAAAGTATATCAGAAATTGTTGTCAACTACCAGTATGAGACGACTATTACTGTAGACCATAAATGGAAAAACAGGCCGCTTTATTTTTACATTGGTTTTTTTTTTAGAATTGACAATAGTATGCAGGTGAAGATCACAGACAATGCGCTTGCCCGCGATCTCTTCCCCATGGATTACCACTGCCTTGGAGACAATGAGAATAGGCCTGTTCGTTGGATGGCTTTGGAGAGTTTGCTCAACAATGACTTCTCTAGTGCCAGTGATGTGGTAAGAATTGCGGCACCTGTTTGTCTGTTTTCAACATGCTGTCATTTATACCAACATAATGTATTGCTTCGAATTGACAGCTGATAATCTCTAATGTAGCTACATTTTAGCTAGTTACTTTGAATTTCACTGGTTAAAGAGACGGTTCACCACTTTTCCATGTTAAAATATGTATTTATGACGCTGATAAAACTAGAACCTTTCATTTCTTAAAGGTACTGGCTAGAACATTTTGTATTGGGTAACTCCTTTGACATCATACAGTTTTGTAGTGATAGTGCTGACAGTAATTGTATTTTTTAAGATGCCAATTAATATGTTAACGCTTTGTGTCCTCTTACAGCATTTATTATTTGTTTTTATTTTTATGAATATAGCCCGGATATAGATCACAAGCAATTGATTAAATACAATACAGTAATTCACTAGAAGAATTTTGTGTGTGAATTAGAATGCTTGTTTCCATTTGGTACATTACCATTTTGTTGAGAGTGTGCCTTGAACAGAGTTCATTTGTGGACAATTTCTATCTTGTGAAAGTGCCAAGGATGAACCATCTTAGACACTAAGGAAGTTCAGATTAGCTGCTTCATGTAGACAAAAAACAGGCAAAAACCTATTAGACATATGCAGAATACCAAATAAAGGCTGGTACTGCCCTTATGCCAGAGACGTTAACTAAGGTCCTATTTATTATAAACTATACCATCTGCAATGGTAATTCCTTTTATTTACTGGGATACTGTTAATATTCACCATAGTAACTGTAAGACCGTATAGTGCGGTACATCAACCACCCAGTGAGATGGTATACCAAAGACCACATCTTTAAGTAACCTGTTTACAGTTGTGCCACCTCTTCTCTCAAAGGCTGCAACATAAATACATAAAACATCCTTAAAATGTTGTTAAAAACCTGTAGCTATAGCAGGACGATAAAAAAAAGAATGTACCCAAAAATCCTGTAGACTTTTGAGAGCCTGGGCAGAGGCTCTCTGTTTTGTTTTGTTTTGTTTTGTTTTGTTTTGTTTTGTTTTGTTTTGTTTTGTTTTGTTTTGTTTTGTTTTGTTTTGTTTTGTTTTTTGAGTGGTCAAGGCTCTTAGCAAGGATTTTGTAGAATCATTTGATGCACAAAATTTGAAGAGACTGAAAGGCCCATTAGAAAAATGCACTACAAGTGAGAAAAATGCACTACAAGTGGTTGTAAGACTTACCTCTGGGGGGAAGGGCCATCCGAATTCCCACATATACTGCAATGTGAAAAGTTTACAGATCGCAGCTTAGAGCAAGGATTTTGTTGAAACAAGTGAGTCACCACATTTAAAGAAACTGGCAGGCTCCCTTAAACTTAATCTACCTCAGATAAGGCTTATGAATAATGCTGGGTTAAACATTGAAGCTTTATAAATGAGGTGAAATGCATACAAATGTATCTTACCATAATTGTTAATTGTTATTCACAATGGGTATAAGATGCACCCCTGAGTTGTAGGAGGATGCATTCATTTTTACTCTGGGATACCAATCACTATCCCATATCCCATTCCCGTCTTAAAGCAATTAAACCACTCCCATATCATGCTAGCAACCGATCACATAGACTTCAACTATAAAAGGACTAGATGAATATCTTTGTTTATCAATGTCATAGAGAGGGGAGCTCATTCTACTCAGACAACAAATCACTATGCCATAATCCTCATGAAGTAATGAAGCTACACCCATAAGAACAAAACAAAAGAACTTAGCAACCGTTTAGCGAGACCTGTATCTCTGCATAAAAATGTTGTAGAATCATGGTGGTTGGTTTATTTTACTTGTGACTTAGAATATTATTAATTTAAATATCCCAAGCCACCCCCATAGCAACCAAACATATAAGCCTTGCAACCGTATAGGCAGACGTATATCTCTGCATCAAAATGTTGTAGAATCAGGGGGGTTGGTTCATTTCACTTGTAAGTAAACTTTGAATATCATGCTGGAAATGTGTTCATTGCATAAGTATATATTTAGTCATATGAAAGAAAATACCTTGAATGGGCCGATTGGTTAGAGATAATAGAAAGGCAACAGTGATTCATAAAACCAGTTGTTTAAACCAAAGTATGCAGAATTTAATCTCTGAATGCATAAAATGTCAAACCCTGAAGTAAGGCTGGACAATAATTTGATATCAATATATATCGTGATATGAGTTTTTTCAATAACGGTGATACTATTTTCAAACTAATTTCCGTTATTATGATTCATTTGCATATATATATATATATAGCCGTCATAAAGAGCAGAACAGAATTGTGTGATGATGTAAATCCCAGACACGCTGCCATCGCTCAGCAGTAGTTGGTTAAGCTCCTTCGCGGGAAGTTTTAGCTACAAATGAGTACCACTGACCATCAAGATGTGGATGAACAAGCTTCCACAAGTTAAGTGAAGGTCATGAAGGTCACACACTGTAGTGAAGTGAAGTGACGTGACGTATTGCCAAGTATGGTGTTCCATACTTGGAATTTGTGCTCTGCATTTAACCCATCCAGTAAGTGAACACACACACACTGTTAACACACACCCGGAGCAGTTGGCAGCCATGCCGTGGCGCCCGGGGATGGTGCCTTGCTCAAGGGACTCACCTCAGTCGTGGTATTCCCGCTGGTTACGAGTCTCGAACCAGCAACATTCGGATCACAAGTCCAAGACTCGAACCACCAGGCCACGACCACCCATAAGAAGTAAGAAGGCAGACGAAATAATTGATAAGAAAGAAAAGACTTATTCAGTGGTGTGGAAGCGGTTCGGCTTTTGAAGTTCGGATAAACTTTGCTCTGCACAATATGCCAGAGAGTGCTGCAGACTAGCAGCCGGAACACATTAATCTGTTCCACCATTTGAAGCAGTTCAACCCAATAGAACATACTGAGAGTCAGAAGATTAGACATCATAATGTTAAAGCCAACGTGTCGCCAAACCATTAGATAAATGTGATTTTGTTGCTCACTCTATTTATTTTATTGTATTATTTTTGTTTCTTTATCCTGGCTGAAGCAGTTTGTTTGTTTCAATTTATATGAATAATCAGCCTGTTCTAGTTTAAATGAAAATATATTATAGTTAATAAGCTGAGTCTGAGAGTTTTACATATGTGATAGTTTATTTTAGAACAGGACATAAAGACTACTGTTCACAAGGACTTACCGAAGTTGGACAATAGAAGTTTGGAAAAACCGTTGTCTGCTATGATTAGTCTCGTCATCTAGATAACAATGCTAAACAATGTGGCTTTTGTGTACTAAGTTTCAAAAATGTTTAACGTACCAACTTAAATAATAAAATACACTTACTGGTTGTGGTCACTAAACAATAAAGGGAACTACTCCATCTTTCAAGAATAATCTTTGTGTAAATCCAGCATTAAAGTAACATAAAAAAATTCTGCCTAACAACCTGTTAAAAAGCGAATTAGTTCCCAGTTGACCTGTTAAAGCTTGCAGGGCTTTACCTTAGGACACATGATCAAAGTACTACAAGACAACAAGAATATTTGTTAACAATATAGACTTATTTTATCCACCCTATTGTCCATCAGGCTTGTTTAACCATCTGGGGTCTGAGGGTGTTTTTGAGCCCTGAAGAAGTTTTGACATGTCCTGACATTTGTACTTATTTAAGTTGCTTATAAACATACAAATAGCTCACGTCTGATATCACTGCGTGCAGCACAAAGTGTCATAATATGTGAGGTGCATGCATTTACATGATTTTGTTTTTGGGAAGGCAACGTTTATGCGTGGTTCATAGAATTTTTTTTCTAATGTCACTGAAAAAAAGGCCATCAAACAAACAGAATATTTATTTACAAGACTTTTGAGTTCTAGATCTTATAGCTAAGAGGTTTAGCTTCATTCACTCTCAGAAAACAATATATTGATTTAAGGTTTCTAAAACACTTTTTGGCTATATGCAAGGGGCTTATAGTTTATTTAGAATATAATGATCTATCATCTCAAACACTGGTATATAGCCTTATATACTTTGAAGAGGCTCATGAGAGTGTTTGAATCACATAGTATTAGCAGTTATCCAGATTCCTGAGTCTGTCTGTGGAACACTTCACTCTCTGCTTTCAATGACAGTCTGGAATGATTTTTGCCTTTGGATGTCTTTGCAGTCCTCACACATGAAATACAAAAATAAAATTAATATATAAGCTTCCATTTACACAAAAAGCCAAATCATTAACTATATTAGAGAAACTAAATTATTATGTTTTGATGTTTACTGATACTTGGATACAAATTTGAAATACAGATATATACAAATAATACCAAATATAATAATATAGAGGCATTACAACACATAAATGATAAAGAGGAACAGACACAAGTTATCATTATTGGTTTAGCTTGCAGGAAAACATTAACGCTGAATGCTAATCGCCTCAAACTAACTCAAAGTCAAGCAAACATCAAAATAATACACAATTAACATCAGGATTACAACAAGCAACACTTACTATCAATAAACTGTGCCATAATAAACTATATTGTTGTTTTATATTGTGTCATTTATCGTGTGCATTAGAACAGCACAAGTGGTTACATTACAACTTTTGTTACATTAAACCTGTCTGAATAGAAACACTTCACAACATAATCATACAAACAACACAGCAAATTTCACAACAATATACTTAAAAACGTTATAGCAATAGGTATAAAGACTTAATAAAGACTTACTCGTCAGGTACATCTTCCTCTGGTTTTGTCCAAATGTTCTGTCAGGGTTTGTCCTCTGAATTGTGTTGTTTTGGTTATGTTAAGATAAAATATTCACCTCTGTCCAGATCCAGCTTAAGTTTATTTACCTGTGTAGTCTTCCATCATTAAAATCGTGTGGATAAAGATAAATAAATTTTATAATTAAGTTTGATGTTTGTGTCAGTATTTTGGGAGTGTGAACATGATGAAGTGTCTGACCTTAGATCATTTAAATATGAAGAGCGAATTCTCACTGAGAGGCGGCATAACATTACCTATAATGATGATATACAGGAGAAATCATTACGCCTTACTTTTATAAGGATCATATTAAAATAGATTTATTTGTTTTTCGATGTGAATTTCGCTTGTTTAAAATTGCAAATTCCAAGCTTTTCATGCATATATTTAATATTAATGTGAGACAAGTATTCACTGAGATTCATGTAGTTTATTTGCGTGTTTGAGATAAAACTTGACAGAGACCAAAACAACAAAAAGCACTTAAAAAAGAAAAAAAAATTAATATTAATATGAGTGTATGCATGTTAAAGTAGACCGTTTACTGATTCTGTAGATGTATTGATTGTATCTGTATGATTACGGAGATATTTACTGTCTTTTCCGCGTTATAAAAACAGCAGCGTTTGTCGACACCTGAGGTTTAACATCAATAAACAACCACAATCTGGTGTAAATTGATATATCCACATCAAGAATTCGTTAAACAGGAAAAACTGAGAACTTGCCTGCATCAATTGGTTTAAGAATCAAATCATTTTTCTGGTTTTGTCATTTGTGGCTAACTCATGCTTTAATATGTTCTTTCTCTACAGTGGGCTTTCGGAGTAACCCTATGGGAGCTTATGACCTTGGGACAAACTCCATATGTTGACATAGACCCCTTTGAGATGTCTGCCTATTTAAAGGATGGCTACAGAATAGCACAACCCATCAACTGCCCAGATGAACTGTAAGTTTCTGCCTATTAACACCTGGCATCTGGCATTTCTATATTTTTTATTAGAATAAATGTAATTTCATTTTTATGCCGGTTGCAAATTTCCCAGCTGCTTTAAGTAAATATAAAAACTCCTGTAAAGTTGTGAAAATTGTTTTTGAACAACTGTCAATGTTCAAAATTATAAGTAGCAACTTTTTTCCTAAATTTTGATTGTTATGCAGAGGACCGGCTGAATATTTAGAATATTGTTATTTTGTAAAATCTAGTTCCAAACAGACAGTTCTGTTCTGACCTTATCAGCATCCTGCAATTGTTAGCGAACCAGGCATAGTGCTTAAACTAGCCAAAAAATATAAAGCAATGAAAACATTTCACTGTGTCAGTGACCCAAACACAGACAGATTTATGCGTGTTTGCGGGTGTTACAGATCAACTGGGGATCGAGTTTACTTGGCACATGCTTGCACGCTTGTCATCTTCCTTATTTTTCAACTAATGTTAGACTGTGAAATTGGCAAGTGCAATTTTCCCATGAGTACTGAACAAAACGGGCATCAAAATAGATGTAAACTACATCTATTTCAACTTAAGTTAAACTACACTGCCAATGTGATGCTTTGTAACGCATGCATTTCTTACCTTACTGATAGGTAAAGAGAATCTAAATGTAGATTTTATTTTAATTTACTAGCTATATGAGGTGGTTCCTGAAGCACAGTTGGTAATTGCACTATCCATGAAAAGGTTTGTAAATGTTAGACAAGTGTTTTTTGCTAGGTGTTGAACAAAGTCAACCATTAATCCAAATATGCCTTTAGGGATTTCCAAAAATGTATCACAATGCATGTTACAAAACCTTCAAATTGTGTGATTTTCTCTGAAACACAAAGAATAATGGATAATGTTTTATAAAATTGTTGTAAAAAATTACAACAGTGTGGCCCTTATTTGTTACTGCCACAATAATTGGCCCTTAATGTTTATGTTAGGAATTGGGTCTTTATACATAATATAGCTTTGTTATGTTTTAATCAGTTTAAATAAGGGAAAACATGAAGGCAAAAAAGAGAAAAAACTCAACAAAGAAGGCTTTAGATAACCCAAACGGGCGTAGCGCAGGGCTACATGCACACTAACTACTCGGCCATTATGTTAATACCATTTTTCAATATCAGAACTGCTTTTAAATAATATTGATCCAGCTTGCTGTGCACAACAAGTAAACTATTGAAAATCTTAAAAACAGTGTTAAATACTTCAGAACAAACATAGAGTAAGCGCAACAGCTATTTATAACAAAACTTATCAGCACTCCCTAAAAATTTCTCTGTGTAAATTTTGCTTGAAGATCAGGGTTTGTCCAACTTAATACAATCCCCAATTGATCCAGTTGACCAAGTTGAACATCAGAACAGAGTTTGGTGGATGCAGTAGATGCTAATTAGTGTTGGATCATAACTTAACACTTTTCTCTAGAGCAGGAGTATCTAAACTGGGGCCCTTGTGAATCTTATCTAAACTGGGTCCCAGAGAATCATAGAGGAAAACTGAACATCGTTTCTATTTCATTTGTCACGATCACAGGGGTTTGTTATAAAGTCCATTTGTGTAAAGATTTAGTGAAAATTTATACAATATCAATTCATTTGTAAATCGTCCCTCTTAATGCAGTTAATTGCAACACATTATTAATCCAATATAGTTAAATGCCTCTTTATGAAAAATATATATAGTAACTATATTAGGAAAGGTTTCTTCACAAAAGGTTCATCATATTTGGGGGTCCCTGGCATTGTTAGGTTTGAAAACCCTGTATTGTTTCTCAACGAGGCATACATTTATAATCTACTATAGATTTATAAGTGCTTATTAAAATTGTTCTAATGAAAATGTTTATGCTTAATGACATGATTTGCTCTGTTTGATGTTTCAGGTTTGCAGTTATGGCATGTTGCTGGGCTTTGGATCCTGAAGAGAGGCCAAAATTTCAACAGCTTGTCCAGTGCCTTACTGAGTTCCATGCAGCTTTGGGGGCATATGTTTAATCTCTCACCTTGCTCCATCCCAGCAGCACAGGGTTATTAAACAGCACTATTAAAAAGAGTTCTAGTTTAATGAAATGTCGGGCTTCATAAGAAAATGAAACATAACTTGTTTGGGAGGTTCAACTTTTCCATGGGGTAAATTTATTCTTTATATCAATGCTGCACAGAATTCATCTTTCCCATACTAAAGAAGATCATCCACCACTGTACAATTTTTGTCATGCTAGTATCAGGGTGTCAACTGGAAACTGTGTTTCTCTTTGTTTGTTTCTTTTCTAACAAAAGAGAGGAGAAAAGTACCATACCAAAAAGTTCAGAAATTTCCTTTTGGATATTCTCAGTTATTGCTGAGGGATATAGTTTTATAGACCACAGTGGGGGAACCTCACCTCTATTGCATTTTTATTTTATTTATGTAATGTGTTTTCACTGCAAGTCAGCACCAATGACAAGTGGTACCTTAATTAGACTCACTAAGATGTGGAAGATGTAAATACTAAATTTCTTGTTGTTCCAATCCCATCAAACAGATAGGACTGAAAATGGCAGAGCCCTACTGCTGCTCATAAGCTTAAACATTTTAATTTTGTGTTGGCTGCCAGTGTTTGGTGGCAATTCGGACTTTGGTATGGTGTTTGTAAAATTCCTAAATCATTCGATATATGACTGTTCTGTGTCAGAACAATGATTTCGTTCTTTTTAAACTGTGTAAGTACATAGAAGAGTAATCAAAGTGTGATTATGTTAAGTGAATGGGCTGAACATCATTTTTATGAAAAAGATTTATTCATAGGCTCTATTATTCCTCTGATCACTGCATGTTGTTTTTAGGGTTTTGTGTAAACTTTTCTGAATTCATACCTTTCAATTAAGCAAGGCCTCTTATTAAAAAAGTATCAGTATTGAGTTCTATCACTGTGTTTCTTTGTATTTTAACAAAGTTCTGGTAACTGGGAACTGCTCTTGTAACGACAAACTGCTTTTGCTGCATTTGGGTGTTCTCTAAAAGGCTCTACAAGGCCAGTAAATTGCTTTCATTTTCATTTAGTTTAATTAGGCAATAGGCGACTAAAACATTTTTAGTTAAAAGAGATCATATCCATATTTATTGTACACATGTACAATATAAGTTAACAAGATACAGAAAGCATCTAACCTGGAGTGCTGTAGCAGCAAGTGAAGCAAGAATATATTTTTAAAATATGTCTCAAAACAAAGAGATTTGCCAATGGCTGTTCAGTTTTGGCTTGCCAATGATTAAGTTAGATGCAAAATATGTTATTATGATGCAATATAATTTCATTGCATACCTGCAAACTTGTCGCTTTTCGGGACAATAGCCGTTTTCATTGTCAATTTGATCATTCACGTGAATCATGTAGAACCGGAGAGTTTTTTTGGGGGGGGTCATGCGTTAATTCACATCTAGGTGAATGACTCAACTGAACTCGTGCAAGTCAAGAGAGGGAGGTGGGGGTGGGGGTCAGCTTGCATGCCATGTAGGCCATTATTGGACAGTTCTAATAAAATAAATACTTTCTGGACCAATCGGAATCTCAGAGCTTGCTTCAGGATATTAAAACACACTGCCATCAGTGTTTGCGCTGGTCATGGACACATAATGTGGAAACTAAAGCTGCTTTCACACCAGACGAGAATAGAGCATCAGGCACGAGTGATTTACATGTTAAGTCAATGCATAGACGCGAGAAGATTTCCTGCGTATCGAATCGCGCAAAATGTAACTTTGGCAAAATTTTGCATGCGTTAACCAATCAGGAGCTTGCTTTAGCTAAAGCAAACATGGAGGAGAAAGTCATCAGGGCTTTATGTGGAAACACAGGATTTTATAAATCCACATTATACTTTAATTATACTTTAACAAAGACAGGAATAAAAGTCACATTTACTGGAAGAAATTAAGAAAATAATTCTCTTTAGTCAATTTGAGCTCTATACACATATTCAGACAATAAATAAAGCCGTCACATTAAGTATTATCGCTTTATTTTACAATAAAAATTTTAAAATAAATTGATTTCCCCTGCCAGAAGCCCTTCCCTCTGCGAGAATGAGGCAAATTGTACACGCAAATGACCTGAAATGTTCAAGCGTCCTATACGCGTGTGGCACGTCAACACGCGATTATTCGCGTCTGGTGTGAACTCTGCATGAAGTCCTGATGAGTTTCTCCTCCATGTTTGTTTTAGCTAAAATTCCTAATTGGTTAACGCGCCGCAAAATTTTTGCCATAGTAAAAAAAATTCAACTCGCGAGATTCGCGTCCACCGCGCCGCAGTAAATTTTCTCGCGTCTCTGCATTGACTTAACATGTTAATCAGTCGCGACTGACGCTCTAAATGCATCTGGAGCTAAACATCAGATATTTGTTTGCTCAAGTCAAATAACGTCAGATAGCGTTTTATTCCACAAAGTTTCAAGCAATTGCTTAATAGCAAGCTATACAAGCAGATCCAATGCTAGAATTTCAGTTAGCAAGATAGCAAATTATTAGCTAGTTTAAATAAGTAAGTATATAGCATTTCAGATAGCACCTTAGGTTGTAACCTTATCATGAGCCCCTTACTTAAGCCAGGTGTTCTGCCCTGAGTTCTGGCTACTACTCCAATTCTGAGCTACCCCGATTTACGATAAATTATGGAGCTTGTCTTGTCATTCAAGTCAGCTGTTGGTTGCCCAAGCATTAAAATGAATGACTTCCGGACGCTCTCCCATGCGGTGGTGTGAACATACTGTAATGCACCAAACTAGCCGACTGCTAATTTTTCTATAAAAAGGCAAATTTCTGTATAATGCAATACATTTTGCATCCAAAGCTATTATTTGAAATCTTTGCATTACAGCCTTGTAATAAATTATCATGTTAAAAATAGTGACAGCATGAGCATCAGCACTCTGAGTCCATCCAAACTGTGAAACACACCATGCTGACCCAAAAGAAGACTGCAGTAGTTTTTCCAGTGGATCAGAAGCTGTCAAAACATCCTGTAGGCTGGAAGTAAGGACAAAGCTTTAAGAAAGCAAGCAGCCTTGAAGCAGATGGAGAGACTGAGGGTGTTCGACTGCCAGCCATCCTCAAGCGCTGCCACAGCCAGAAGAAGCAAGGCAGAAGAGGAGGTTCTGGCCAGAAGGAGGTATGCGGCAAACCAACGAAAGTTAGCTTGTGAAACCCTTGTCCAGGCTAAGAAGAAAATAAAAGAATGTTTCTCAGTAAAACATGCTGTTTCTCTCCATGGTGTTTGTGTGTGTGCGTGCGTGTTTGTTTGTGAATCCCTTGTCCGGGATAAGAAGGAAAAAATAAATGTTTTTCAGTATAATATAATTAGTGTTTTGGTTCTTTTGTTGTTTTCTTATTTTAGTGTCATGTGCCTAACACTAGGTCTAAGCCCTTACTCGATATCAAGGACATTATTTAAACAATCCTTTATGGGCACTACTTATTTGTATCATGCATAAAGGCAAAATTTGTATTAACTTGCAGTGAACGGTTCAGTAATTTTTTGCAAATTTATACAATATTAATCGCAGTGTGACCGTTTGTGGTCTCGTTATCGAGATAATAGTGTATATTTGCATGTTTTTTTAGTTTGCAATGGCATCTGACCCAGAAGCAGTTTATGACCCTTAATATTTGGCAGTGTGTGACATCAGGCTTAGCAAGTAAATTGAGGTAAAAATATTCTAACACGAGTTGAATAATTGAGGAGGAACGTCAGTTATCTACGGTGTTTGTGTGCTGCCTGATTACAAATTTGCATCTGTATTTGACTGTCCTGTGGTTAAGTGGTTAGAGCATGTTGCTTACAACACCAGACACATGGGTTATATCCCAGGTATTGCACATATTCATAATCAAATGTAATAGTATAATGCAATCTGGGTCACTTTGGATAAAAGCTTCTGCCAAACGCATAAATGTCAATGTCAAATAAAAATGTATAGCCTGGAGCATGCAGTTTAGCTTTAAAGTTGATATTGAGTGTCCATTTTTCTTTCCTTTTCAAAACTAGCTGAGGTCCCAAAAAACTTTTTTAGGTGCTTTTCTTAGTTAATGATGAAGTTGCATGCCAAGGTCACTTTATAGTTCGATGGTTGTAAAACAAAAGTATTTTATAAAGCAGTTGCAAACATAAACCCTCTTTCTAGAATTTGCATCAATGAAATGTGCAACATTTTACCTTCAGCTACAAAATTATGTGTTATTTTTGTTCTAATACTATTGTAATATCTATTCAAACTTTTCATTAGAAAGTGTTCTGATACATCTCTTGATTTCATAGCAACAAGTCTGATGATTTATATCGCGAACAAGATGTATGAGGGTTTTAAAACCACTCAGAAGCATTAATCAAGTGTTTTGCTTTAATGTTCTTAAGGCACTGCAATTTGACAATTTAAAGACATATTACAGTCCTGCCATGCATTTCCTGTGTGTGCACAATCTCAAGTGGTCACGACAACAAGTGTGGGTATTTGGATAAATCCAGAGTATGTCTTTGCCAGCCTTGCTTCCTGTGAACAAAACAAGTTGGATGTTTATAGCCATAAAGGAATGGACAACAGGATTTGATCCCCAGCTGATTTACCTATATTTGATTGCTGACAAAAAAAATCTATCTAATTCTAATGTTATTTTTAATAGTGAGATACAGAATTGAAAAAATCCAGAAAATGTATGTCAAAAAAGATAGGATTTGCATTCTAATAAGTTAAATATGTAGTTTCCCCCTCTGCAAAAGATGACTTTGTACTGTGGAAAATGATACAATCTTATGTTGCATTAAACAGCTTTTATGATTTTATGTTTTATTAACCAATGCTGTATTAATCATCTTTCTAATACAATATTATGCTCTTATGTTTTATTAATTGATGTTTTATTAACCATTCATTAGCAATAAGTGCATTAAAATATAACCATATGTCTCCTGCTATGAATTTCTCAAAGCTGTGTGCAACTAAGGATGTGCTACAACAGGAATGTGTGTGTGAGTGTAAACGGGAAGAAAGCTAAGGCCTGTAATGCATGGAGCTGACCTTAAGCTGACCTTAAGAACTAAACAACAAGATTTAAGGTGCACCTATACTGAGGGTGTACTGATCGGAGACATACACACACATATTCCATACCATATAAGACAAAAAAAAGATGATGATATATTGTTTCCGGGAAAACAGAGAAACTTAGTTGTTTTGCAGAAACTAAAGGGGAAGTCTGCCATTGACCAAAGGAGACAAAGGACTGATCAGCCATTGGTGGGAACCAGGGAAAACCTCCAACCACTCCGAAGATAGAACGACGATACATACTATAAATATTGTGTGATTTTGTTACTGAGTTGTTGGTCAGTGTGGAAGTCGTGGACTGACAACCCAGCGCTGTATTCTGATCAATAAAGTTTCAACTTATTCGATAAGTCTGATCTCCGATTTTTGAACACGTAAGGACATTTTTTCCTAAGGTCCTTCAGTACCTAGTGGAAACTATTTTTTGGCAATCAAAGAGGTCAGACTTTTCTTGTAGTTGGCCACCAGGTTTGCAAATTTCTAAGGACAGATTGTGTCCCACTCCTTTTGGCTGATCCTCTCCAAGTCATTGAGGTTTTAAGGCTGATATTTGGAAACTCGAACTTCAGCTGATTTTTTTAGGATTAAACTCTAGACTGGCTAGGCCACTTCTGAACCTTAATGTACTTCTTCCTGAGCCCCTCCTTTGTTGCCTTGGCCATGAGTAGTGCTGGAAAACCCATCCAAAGAAGAATGTTTCAACCTCCATGTTTCACGATTGTGAAGGTTTTTCTTGGGGTCATATGTAGCATTCTTCATCCTCCAAACATGGCAAGTTGAGTTTATTCTGAAGAGCTAGATTTTGGTCTCATCTGACCACATCTGAGTTATTCAGGTGTCATTGAGATGTTCTGTGGCAAACTTCACACAAGGACTGGGGTTTATTATTTATTGAAAAGTAATCGAAATCGACATTAAGAATCTCTAATCTGGAAAATTTTCCCTTACCTCACTTTTTTTCTGAAAATAGCAAAAGAGACCTATTCAACTTCTGGTCCTACAAATATACACGAACAAAAATATAATCGCATCACGTTTGTTTTTGCTCCCATTTTTATGAGATGAACTGAAAGATCTGAAAGGTTTTTCACATACTAAAAATAAACAAATCTGTTTAAATCTGTGATAGCAAGCACTTCTTCTTTTAGATAATCTATCCCACCTCACAGGTGTGCCACATCAAGATGCTGATTAGACAGCATGACTACTTCACAGGTGTGCCTTAAACTGGCACAGTATGCTGACTGCAGGAATGTCACCCAGAGCTGTTGCTAGTGAATTGAATGCTCTTTTTTTCTATCATAAGCCTGTCTCCAATGGTTTTTCTGAGAATTTGGCTGTATATCCAACTAGCCTCACAACCACAGGTCAAACCTTTTGCTTTCAAGTTCTGATGGCACCTTACCGATGCTTCTAGAGAAGAAGGGTCTGACTCAGGTAGAGTGATTCTCTTGACATACCCAGGGCCTGTCAGTCTCATTCCCCTATGTTCAATAGAAGCAGCCTGGGCGTCACAGAGTGATTATACAGGAACCCTATTTATTTGACACAACTTCGAGAGATGGACTGGCATGTCCTTATGTGCCATAACAACAGGCTGCTGCTGAAAAGGCCAGTGGTTCCTCAGCTAAAGAGGGTAGCAACCATATTGTCTCGAAATCACCAATGCCGCTCAAGGAATCCGTCGACTGTGCCGTTGCAACAGCCAGCAGACTACAGGGAGCTGAGGAAGTGATGGCTGATTTCAGGAGAAAAACGCCACCTGTGACGCAAAGTCTGGTTGAGCACGTCAGACTCATGAAGTTTTCCACAGCACGCTGCAACGCAATATCTGAGGAACAATATGCGAATAGTCCCATTTACAAACTTGTCTGCACACTTAATCCACAATCCCTGCCGCGAGAACTGCATAAAATAAATAAAAAAACATTTGAAGCGGAAGGTTCAGCACGTCTACTGGATTGGAGCCTTGCAATAGCGCACAGCCAGATGATGAGACGTCTCGAGAAGACGGGTGAGAAGAGCATAAAGGTTGATGAACGATCCGCAAGGCTTATGCTGACAGAGGATGTTCAAATTTCTCCCCATATCTCCAATGCCTGCGGGAGGATCAAGGGCATATCGTGCTTAGAAACGTTCCGCTGTACCAGAACATACCAAGCAAACCATATTTCCGAAGAACAAACGGTGATACATTTAATCAGTTCCCTTTTATACCAAGCGCAAGACATGAATTCATTCATTCACCAAATTGATAGGCTCAAAGACAAACAGGTTCTCAAGATAAATCCTATTCAGTCAAACACAACAGTGAGTGATTGACTGAAAGGGAATAGTTGTTAATGGTAGCATAAAGTAATGCCTTTTATTTAGGTGTGCAGTATTATTACTAGGTTGAAAGTGATTTAAGAGGAAAAAGCACCCCTTCCATTTGTATTACTGAAGAATTTATCTTTCATAAATTTTGGGATTATAAATTCACTTTCAGCTCTGACCTTTGCATTGAGCTGGTGCTGGTCCCTTTTAAGTCACCCAAATTAATATTTTCTTTGTGGAACAAATATTCACTTTTAAAATTTATTGCATTGAAAAGAAACAACTGAATTGCGTCATGCCTTTTGTGACTCACTGGATATACAGTACAAGGCAGTTGATATTAAACAACATGTTTTCATTTTGATAACATATTGCACCTAATTTGTGAATTCAATAATTATAGTAGTGCATACTTGAATTTTACACCTCTACACATATTACAGAGTATTTTTAACAAATTTTAGGGTTGTAACTGTTAATTTTGTATGTTTTCTATGTTTAATGTTTAATAAGTAAATCAAATTCAAATCTATAAAAAATTTATGTATTTAAATTGTATATTTAAACTAAGTGTCTTGATTTCAAGTTGATTATCTGCAAATACTCTAATCATTTTTCTGAGCTGAAATCAAAATTGAATCAGTGTTGGGTTAGTGAACCAATACTTGCCAGAGACCGTTACGGATGTAACTGGATTCACATGATGTCAGCCTCATCACTGATGGTTGTGCAGTAACTAAAAGCCAGTTGAGCAATAACAGTTGACTGGACCCTATGACCAAGTCAGGGACAAAATGTGAGTGTTTTTCAGACAGGAGGAAAGATGCAAAGCTACAGGGTTTAATAATAAACTAATATTGTGTCTAATAGTTGAAGATTTATAGGCATTTATGTGTAGTTGAGGGCAATACAAACAATCTTTAAACACATGTACTGTTACAAGCAGTGCCAATAAAATATATATCAGTCTATATATCAGTCATCACTCTTTGTTTCCACAAATGCTGCCCCTGCCTATAACTTGCATCTATGATAGTCCAGGGTAAGTGAATATACTCCAAATTTAAATTTGGGGGTAGCTATCACTTTAACATGGGTTTAATGTACCTAAAAAGTGACCAGATAAACCCAAATTTCTGTCAAACCTTTTGTTTAATGTCAATGTCAATGTAACCTTTATTTATATAGTGCTTTAGACAAAATACATTGCATCAAAGCAGCTTAACAACAATAATTAGTAGAACAGTGTGTCATAATGCTTAATGTTGGTTTAAGGCAATATATTATTGAATTCTGGGACGTTAATTCTGTTCAGTTTAATGAACATTTTAATACACACTAGCTGCTGCCTCTTTCTTCCCAATATTCCTTTGCAACAAAGCATTGAACCAACTAAAAACTATTTGTCAAACTTTCCCTTTAGTCACTTTACAAAAACACCAAAACTTAATATAAAAATATTAACTCATTATTTTGCTTCTGTAATGCATTAAATTTAAATTGATAAAGAATTATGCTGTAGTTACTTCGTGAAGTATGCAGGAAATCAATCCCTGTTACAAAAATAGATAACACCACCAAAACAATTGTGCGAAGAGTAGAAGGCGGTGCTGTAGAAAAGAGGAAGAACCTTATAAGACGACCAGTCTCAGCGATATACTCCCACACAGAAGATCAGAGCTGTAGAAACGTCTCTTGTTCATTCATGTTGTAACAAGCCTTCACAATTTTACAAGAAACCATGGAGATACACGCCGAAGACATCAAGAAGCACAAACCAGCATTGTTTTGCAACATTAAGGTAAAATTGTATTGGATCATAATATTTTAATTACATTTTTAATAGTATGTGTTAGACATATTTAAAGCAAAACTTATTGGCAATAATTGTTTAGTAAACATTTCTTTTTTTAGAACCATCAGACACATTCCCTTTTAAAAGCCATATACAGCACGCTATTTTTATGACATATTTTTAATGTCATATTAAAGCACTTCCAAGTTACCATTTTGAATTGTTGCAGGGTTCAGTGTTTTATTAAATATCATCAGTCAAACCTAACAGAAGTACTGTTTCATTATGTCTTTAAGATCACCGCAAATATAAATGTATACCCATTGTCCTGTATGTATACCACATTCATAAAATCATAGTCAAACTGGATGATAAAAAAGAATGCAAAGCATTTGACTTTATTAATTATTCTGATTTTACAAACTGATATTTGGTACCGAAATTGGTATAGAGAGATTATCAATTCAGGATGAGATAAGTCAAGGGGCTGCCTTATGAATTTCCGATGACTTGCCATGAATTATGCTTAGTAGAAATACAGCATAGAATTTTATAGTTTTCTAGCAAGTATTAGTGGAATGCGGTTCTGTTAATGGTTGCATCTTCTTCACATTAGGTATTTTAAGACCTTTAAAAATTTATACAGGCTTGTCTTATTTAAGAAAATGTCAAACTATTTCAAAATGGCTGTTTATATACTTAAATATCTGTTGACTTCTATGAACAAATAAAACAAAATGATTCTTTCAACATGACAAATGGCTATTTAAACATTTGCTTGTTGATTTTTGTAGTGACTGATTAATCTCTAGCTAGCTTTATATTTCCAGCTTTAACTAACAGTTTATCTAAGTTTGTGTTTAACAAAATCACCTCTTATACACCAACCCATAGTTTTTAAGACCCACAGATTAATTGTATTTCTTTGTTTGCCGTGTTATCACCCACTTTAAATCTGTTGTGAGAAAGTATTTCTGAGAATGTAATGTTGTACCCATACAAATTAGTAATGTTCATATTGCAGATGCAAATTAGACTTACAAGTGCCCTAGTTTTAAGTGGTTGTCATATGGGATATTTAGATTTAGAGCCTTATAATTAATAATAATTGTGTGTGTGTGTGTGTGTGCGCGTGTGTGCGCGTGTGTGCATGTGTGTTTTGTTCTCCTGGGGTGAGTCAGTCAGTGAAGACGTAAGAAAAAGGAAGGTGTAGAACATGCTGTTCGGTTTTTGGCCCTGTTTTCACTCCCTTACACTATGTTGAGGTTAAGTTGGCTTATAAGACTGACCAAAAAATATTGCTAAACCGCTTTTTATATCTTGTTCTTCTGCTATTCCTCATGAAGCTTATGCATTTCTGATCAATGGACAAAACCAAGTGTTATCACATTTTAAGCCTTAAACAAATTTAGTTTAATGTTGAATGTAGGTTTAAGTTTCGAAACAACATTGTTTGCTTTCCTCATGTTTAGAGAGAGAGAGAGAGAGAGAGAGAGAGAGAGAGAGAGAGAGAGAGAGAGAGAGAGAGAGAGAGAGAGAGAGAGAGAGAGAGAGAGAGAGAGAGAGAGAGAGAGAGAGAGAGAGAGAGAGAGAGAGAGAGAGAG
The DNA here is from genome assembly GCA_033220385.1 of Triplophysa yarkandensis. Lineage (NCBI taxonomy): Eukaryota > Metazoa > Chordata > Actinopteri > Cypriniformes > Nemacheilidae > Triplophysa > Triplophysa yarkandensis. The sequence goes on along the minus strand of CM065670.1, from coordinate 12,109,706 downwards.
AGAGAGAGAGAGAGAGAGAGAGAGAGAGAGAGAGAGAGAGAGAGAGAGAGAGTGCACCATTATTTGGAGTATAGGTCAACACAGACCATATTAATCTTGCATATGTCTTACATGAGTCCACATTTTTATCATTCACTGATTGCTCTTGGCAGTATGCAGACTGTGTTGCATCATGAAGATTATTTTACTTTTACTAGGAATTGTTATTCATTCTTCTTTCTTACTGTAATGTTTCTTATAACTTAAATTGTTTTTGAAATATGTAGTGTCCATTACCTTCAGATAGTAAAATTAATAGCCAAACTTTAATACAACAATTAAAATGAAGCTTTCAGTGTTTTCTTTATGATAAATTGTGGCACTAGATATGTTGTATGTTAATTAGCATATTTGTGACATATTCACAAAGGTTTCAGTTAATTCAAACACGTTTTTCACTTATATTCACTTCTACTCACATTACACTTTCCATATTTAGTATTTGACTTTTGGTTACTTCTCATTTTACATTTCCCCTGTTGTGTGTGTTAGTACCTGAAAAAACCTGTTACAAGTTGCAAATCCTAATGTTTACGATAAGGCGAGTTAAAAGAACGAATGACTACAGCAAACGGCAAGATTGAAGGCATCCAGTGTTTTACAGACAGGATAAAACAGGTGACGCTCTCCTGTTTCCTGTTTGCTACAGATGTGTTTCGTCACACCACAGCTCCGCCAGAACTCCACCGAAACTTACTCTACATATATATTAGTGGTGGGCATAGATACATTTTTTTAATCTAGATTAATCTCACTGTAAACTTGGAATTAATTTAGATTAATCTAGCTTAAAATGGCTAATTTGATTCTGTCAAAGGCATTTAGAATAGGTGTGCTACCCAAATAATGATACACTACATGCGTGTAGTTTTACGCTTGAGCATTTATGTTCATTCGCTTATACAATTTACCTCCAATGCGTTATTCCTGCAGGAGGAGAGGCTTCTGTCAGGGGGAGGGGTTTCTGTTAGGGGAACTCATCAACTTATCAAAGGAAAAGTTTTTAATTGTAAGATAAAGGGATTAAACTTCATGTGACTGCTTTAGTTATTCTCTCAATATGTGTATAGAGCTCAAAATGAGTAAAGAGAATTTTTTTCTTCACTAAATTTCTTCACGTAAATGTGAATTTTATTCCTGTCTTTGTTAAAGTATAATAAAAGTATAATGTGGATTTATAAAGCTCTGTTTCCACATAAAGCCTTGGTGACTTTCTCCTCCATATTTGTTTTAGATAAAGCAAGCTCCTGATTGGTTAACGCAGCACAAAATTTTGCCAAAGTTCAATTTTTTCAACTCACACGATCAGGAAAATCTTCACGCAGGAAATCTACTCGCGTCTATTCGCGTCTCTGCATTGACTTAACATGTAAATCACTCACGCCTGAAGCTCTATTCACGTCTGGTGTGAACGGAGCATTAGACTTTTCAAGGTTTCCATTGGGAAGTTTCTTAAAAATAAAGGTTCCCTGAAGCAAACCGGGCACCTTCACAGGTGTATCCATGTTAGCACGTCAGGTGTGATGAGGTCATTTCACATTAGGCATACACACAGGTTAGAAGACTCGCTCTCGCCCCCAACTTTAGCAATTATGTTAGGTATACATCCGCGTTAGAAGATCAAGGTTATTTACACTTGTTGTCACATGAATAGTTTATCTATCTCTGTCGCTGATGAGGGATTCACATGTGAAAAATGCAGGTAAATAGTTAGGCTGACAGAGCCGATTTAGAGACACGCATCCAAACTTTAATTGAGGATAGTAAGAATGTTAAAGATACAGTTTTGGATGACCTGGCTCTGGGTTTATTACACATTGTTTGGTTCCGGTAACAGAGCCCGTGCAGCAGGGCAACTGGGTGACTGTGAGACGGCTTAGTCGTGGGTCAAAACACAGCTCCTCTGTTCCAATGAAAACATTAAACAGGTTCTCCCCACTCAATGATGCAACCACTGAGAAACCTGAAAATGAAAGCGCTCTAGTTATTTTTAATTCTATTGTACGGAATGTGAATGTGTACAACAGCCACCATAGTCAAATGTTTACCGGGAGCCAGTGCCAGTCAGTTCCCCGAAGAACAAATGTGTCAGGATCAGGATTTGAGGAGTGGAAGGAGAGAATCCAAATGCAGGCACGTGAAGCTGGAACAGGGGGAATGAACAAGACTTTAATACAAAAAAACGAAACAATAACCCATGATGGGGAAAACAGCACATTAAGACACTACAAAAATGGCAAATAAAAGACTTCCCACGAGGGGGCACAAAACAAGGTATTATCACAAAGTAAAAAATAGGGAAAAACAGGCAACGTCCAAACAAAGACGAAAGCTACAAACACAGACAAGAACTTCACTAAACACATTTTCTCTTGAACACAAGCACTACATGTAATGCCACGACACAGGACAGAAAATACAAGGGCTTTAAATAGGGGAAACATAACAAGGGATAACGACACGGGGCAGGTGTGGGGAATGAAACAATGATGGGAACGGTCCCGGAGGACTGCGTCCTGGCCAAGGCCACATTTGGGGGCCCAGCTCCTCCCAGCACCAGCGCCGCCAGCTCCCTACTCCCCGTTCCCAGTCCTCCCGTTTCCCCTGTCACCGACCGAGGGAGACGATCCAGAGGGAAGTCCTGGGACTCCCCGTTGGATTCCTCGGGACTTCAGATGGGACCAAGGCCTCTCACGGATCCAAGGCCTGTCCCAGCGCCCGGTCCAGCCGGCATTCCACACGGCTTCAGCGGTCCAGTCGGCATTCCCCGCGGCTTCAGCGCCGGTCCAGCCGGCATTCCCTGCGGCTTCAGCGCGGGTGCAGCTGGCATTCCCAGCGGCTTCAGCGCCGGTCCAGCCGGCATTCCCCACGGCATCAGCGCCGGTCCAGCCGGCGTTCCCCACGGCATCAGCGTCCTCGGGTGCATCAGTGCGCTCAAGCCCCGGGTGCATCAGTGCACTCAAGCCCCAAGAACACCCCTCTGTCAAGTACCCCACAACCTGGACTTTTTGTTCCCCCTCCTCCCATCCAGTCTATATCGTTTTTGTTAAGTAACCCCAGCCCTTTTATTGTCATGTCAGTTTTGCCTATGATTTGTTCTGTTATGAGTGTTAGGTTGATGTCTCTGTCTTTGTCCTTGTCTGCCGTGTACCCTAGTACATGTTCCCCTTAGAGTCGCCAGGTGCCACTCCCTAAGGGTGGGTATTGTCATTATCCGGTTCTTCTTGTGAAAGATCTTGTAGTCTTGTAGACCGGATCATGACATTACCATGTCCGCGTGTTTGTATTTTCTATATGACCCTTTTTTTCTTGTAATGTATTTCTGGTCTTGTCATGGTCTTTGTTTTTGTGTCCCAATTTGGTTACTTGTAGATGTGTGTCCGTGTACTTAGTATCCTGGTTACCTGTGTATCCCGTGTAGTCTAGTTCTTGTTTTGTTACTGTTTTCCCCATCGTGGGTTTTTGTTTTAGTTTTATTAAAGTCTTGTTTCATTCCCCCTGATCCTGCTTCATGTGTCTGAATTTGGGTTTTTCCTCACCATATCGTGACACCATCAAGATAAGACGACAAGACAGATGATTCTTTTCCACTTTGCAGCAGCCTGGAATTGAACTGCTGGTTTTGTCCCAAGGGTTTTTCTCCCTTCTGTCACCGCTGGAGTTTTGGTTCTGTACCACTGTCGCCTCTGGCTTGCTTAGTAGGGGTCAGTTCATTTACAAGCAATATTGTTGACTTGATTGAAAATGAAGCACAGACACTACTTAAATTGAACAGAGATGACATCACTGAAATCAAAGATGAACTGGATTTAACTATCATTTTGCAGTATTGACACACTGTTTTACTAATAAACCTTGTTTAGCTGCTTTGACACAATGTATTTTGTTTAAGTCGCTCTATAAAAAAGATGACATTGACTTGACTTCACTTGATTTTTTATTCATCCTCTCTGTAAGTGTTCATGGCATTCATCATCATCCTCATCATCATCTTCTCAATTGTTCCATCACCAAAGCATCATCCTCCTTTACTATCACCAAACCTTTTATCATCAATCACCTACAATATTACAATTATAAGGACTGTGTAACAATCATAAATACTTATCGGCCATGAATACAATTTTCATTTTTACCATCATTGAATGCCCATAAAGTCTGTTGAAAAGTTCCTACAATTGCCTTCCTAGTATTGTGTTACTCCATGCATACATCCATCTGTTTCCTTTAATGGGGTTCCTTAAATTCCTTAAATCCTTACATTTATCCCTCCTAGAGGGTATCAAGAGATTTTACATCTTAAGTCATATATATCGGATACATTATTTGTCAACTAAAAACGTTTTTCTAAGGATGAGATAAAAAACAATCGTATTACAGGAAAACTGGTCTTTTGCGTCATACTGTCTACACATGACAAGTGCAGGGATGCATGAAACAAGTCAAAACTTCCCCTTATTCTCTATACCCAGCAGGATTCTTGATTTAGAACAATAGCCTATAGGGGGGGGTTAAAACAATGTGATTTTCTTTTAAAGTTTGCATGTTTTCTGTATTAAGATTTTGAATCCCTTGCTGAATCTATACAAAATTATAGCCCTTTTACTGCATGTCAAAGCTTCACAAGAAACTGGGCACCATGCACTGGATGCATTGTAAGTGTAGTAATTTAATAATGCACAGACTAATGTTTATTCAGTTGTTTATGTGTAAAGTTTACATTGAATATGCTTAGATAAAAACTAGTGAAAAGGCTGTATTTGAAAAATACTTTTAGATAACAAGTATTCTTGAATATCATGTATGTGTTTAAACGGTAGGACCATAATTATATTTACATGACATGGCATTACATACACTTTAAACTAAAGCAACAATGTATAATATATGAGCAATAAATCTTTGTGCTCTACCAGTTAAGCCACCGAAATGAAAACTCAGTTTATATCAGTTATTATACTTAGTTAGAATACTGGTGCTGGGATAACTAAAGTAAGAAGTAAAAGAGTATGCCAAAATAGAAAATAAAAGTTTTAAAAAAGTATTAATTTTGTGCAGAGAATAAGAGAAACTGTTTAGCCCAGATGTGAGCAGCATTCATTTATTTTGTAATATTAAGCAAGAAAACAGTAACTAGAGTCTGAATTTTGTTATAATCTGTATTTAATAATACAAGGTTTCACAATTTTTACTTTTCTATATACAGTAATATACATGCTGGGCCCTGAAACTCCAAACGATCAAATCAGTTTGTATAATTTAAGGAAAAATTTACAAAAGCTGTTACTGGGGCAGTATCCTTTAAATGCATACACCTTTCTTTTAAATAGACCTTAAAAGGCATAAAGGTACCTCAAAATTACACATTGGTAATTTTCTCCAGATCTAAATAGCATATGGGTTAGCTGTGGTCTGGTAGTTAGAGAGTTGGACATGTAAGATGGACATGTAAGATTGTAAGTTCGAATCCTATGGCCAGCAGGCAATGAAGAAAGTGTCCTTAAGCAAGACACCTGTTTGCTCTGTAGTGATGATTGACCACAGCATAATATTGTAAGTCGCTTTGGATAAAAGCTTCTGCCAAATTAATAATTGTAAATGAAAATATGGGTAACAAAAATGTTGGCAATATGACAAAATTCAAAAATTTGTTACAAACAAAGAATATTTTAAAATATTTAATAATTCAATTCAATTCAATTCACTTTTATTGTCACATCACCACGGCACATGTGCCCTGGTGAGGGAAATTTTTAGGAGCTTGCTCCAAAAACAGCGCAGTACAGGGAACATGTAACATGAAACATATAGTGCAGACATAAGACAGTGTGCAATATGCACATACATATAATCAGTACACACAGTGTACTATAGACAGACACAGTCGAAACATTCAACATACATACATTTAGCACGAGAAAAACATTAAACACTAAACACAGAGTGTGCACGTTCTGCATAATGTAAACAAGATGTGCATTAAGATTTTTAAGGTGCAGCAGAGTGGACGTAGTCCTAATACAGTTAGTAGTTGTGCATAGGATGAAGGTAGACTGTTCTTTAAAAGTGCAGTGTGTGACATATTGTGTGTGGGACTGTATCAGTTCTGATTGTTCATGAGTCGGATAGCCTGAGGGAAAAAGCTATCCTTCAGTCGACTGGTGCGGGAGCAGATGCTGCGGAGACGTCTTCCTGAGGGCAGCATAGAGAGCAGTCTGTGAGATGGGTGGCTGGAGTCCCTGATGATCTTCCGGGATTTTCTTATGCACCGCCTGGTGTAGATGTCCTGGAGGGAGGGAAGCTCACCTCCGACGATGTGACTGGCAGTTCGCACGACCCTTTTCAGAGCTTTGCGGTTGCCAGCAGTGCTGTTTCCAAACCAGGCAGTGATGCAGTTCGTCAGGATGCTCTCTATAGTGCAGGTGTAGAAGGTTCTGAGGATGCTGGGGCTCATGCCAAACTTCCTCAGCCTTCTCAGGAAGAAGAGGCGCTGTTGTGCTTTCTTCAGCACCATGTCGGTATGAATGGACCAGGTGAGATCCTCGCTGATGTTGACGCTGAGGAACTTGAAACTGCTCACCCGTTCCACAGGTGTCTCGCCGATAGTGATGGGAGTGTGTTCTCTGCTCTGTCTCCTGAAGTCTACCACCAGCTCCTTGGTCTTGTCCGTGTTGAGTGATAGGTGGTTCTCCTGACACCATTTAGTCAGGGTGCTCACCTCCTCTCTGTAGGCCGTCTCATCGTTGTCGGTGATCAGGCCTATGACGGTTGTGTCATCAGCGAACTTGACAATGACATTGGAGCTGTGAGTGGCTGTACAGTCATGCGTGTACAGGGAGTACAGGAGTGGGCTGAGAACGCAGCCCTGAGGAGCACCAGTGTTGAGGGTCAGCGGGGATGAGGTGTTGCTGCCCATTCTGACCACCTGACTTCTGCCTGTCAGGAAGTCCAGGATCCAGCTGCACAGATCTCTGTTCAGTCCAAGATTCTGGAGCTTCTCAACAAGTGTGGAAGGCACTATGGTGTTGAATGCTGAGCTGTAGTCCACAAACAGCATCCTCACATAGGAGTTCTTGTTTTCCAAAAGGAGTTCTTGTTTTCCATAATGTTGATTTTGTTGAACTAAAAAAATATAAATATCAAGATTTTTGGTTAAACTTTAACATCTGCAAATGCCAAAAAAATTTGATGGATTAAAAAGTACTCCATAATAAATTAAAACAAATAATTTATCTTAAAAGATAACACAATTTTTTGATCTCTGAATATAATTTTTTACTTGCTTTTATCTATTGAGATATGTCTTTATAATATTTGTAATAATTTATTTTATTTAAAATTATTTTAATACACCATACTAGATGCTTTTTGTTGTAACATGTTAATTCACAGCATGTAAACTTACAAAGAATTGAGGAGGCAATGAAGCCGTAAATAGCAGAGTCAACAATAAGTGAAAAAGTGCCACAACGAGGTTACTAAGTTACTTATGGTGGGTAAAAACCTGTAAGGGCAAAAAGAGAGAGAGACATTCTGTACATTCTGTATCATCTGCAGATGTTTGGTTGTGCACATCGCAAGTGGCACCTGTCGGATAGCCTGAGGGAGCCCTAGCCTGAGTGATGGTATCTGGGACAGATGGTCACAGCTCACTCAGGATTTCCTCGTCCCGTGGACCAGTCAGTGGCGTAACGGACTGGCCCGCAGGGCACGCACTGCGGGGGGCCCCCCGTTGTGGGGAGTCCCCCCAAAATTGACTTGAATAAATAATTAAAGCGTTTTTATAACGTGAACGTATAGGACTTTTATTTTGGTAGTAATTGCAGCCTACCGTGTTTGGCGATTATGACCATATCAGTTGTCCTTGTTATCCAATCACGTTTAAAAATTTCCGCAACTGTTTAGAGAGTGAAGCTTATGAGCTCAAAATGAATGAAAAGGTGAATCCCCATCTAATTGTGCGGTGAGGGGCCCCGCCTCCACTCTTGCGGGTTGGCCAACGCAGTATGCGCTACGCCACTGGGACCAGTATGGGGCAATCAGGACCACTTGATGCAACCTGTGCAAAGAGCTTCACTGGGGGGAAAGGCGTACCGTTATACAAAGTGGCCGGTGGGAGGAGTCCATCGAGGCATCCAAGTCTCCCTGTGCCTGGCCGAAAACTCCCATATCAGCTGGCGCGGGGATAAAGTCATTCAGCGCACCTCAGACGTTTAACCCCCCATTTCTCCGAATGAGAAGGAGCAAGGGGAGTTGTTACATGCAGAGAGCGTACACCACAACTGATTTTGTACACCACCCTTAGTTTTGTATGCAATGTCTGTGGTGCTGTTCAACCTGACCAAGGAATGTTTTTCCTGCATCACAGGTCAGAGCCTCCTGAGGGCTGGCAGCATTGCCAACAACTCAAAAGCATCAATGTCCTGACGTAGGCGGGGACCTGTCCAACGACCTGAAGCTACACCCTTACACACAGCAACTCGGCCGTGCAGGGAAGCATCTGCCATACTTCAATCTGCCTCATCACCTGATGGGGCAGTGCTTCGATCGTAAGAAAGTCACAGATAAAAAAGGAGCTAGGATGCGACTGCATAGAGACATGAAGGCATGTCTGGTGCCGGTGTGACATGGTTCCTCGAACCTGACTCTGGGGCCAGTGCTGTAACTGTCTCATATGCATCAACTCAAGGGGAATCACTCCAGGCAAGGATTTCATATGTCTCAGGAGCCTCTGAAAGACCACTGAATGCCTGGAATGAACCAGGCATCTTAGCACCGCCTGAGCACGCTTGTGAGCCGTGCAGGATAGCAGAATCAAGTCCCAAACGAGATCTTAGATGCTCTGCCGGGGGTAGAGCTAGCTTTTCTCTCGGTTGACTTAAAGACCTAAGCAGGCTAGGTGTCTTAGCACCATCCTCCATGGAGACGCACGGGCCCAAAAAGCAGGACCTTGTACTGATATGCTCCCTCAGACATAAAACTGGATTGGTCGATGAAAAGGGAGAATCTACATGTACGAGTATGGGTCCTTCTGGTCGATTGCCACGAACCAGTCTCAGTTTCTCTAGAGTATGGTGAAGTCCAGGCTGGGGAAAAAGTAGGCAGGAAATCAGGTAGGAAAGTAGGCGGTTCTGCTCGGGTCGGCTGGATGCAATGTGGGCTCAGACTGATAAAATGTGGGACAACCAGACAATGTCCTTTGGAGAGGGATATAAGTCATGTGTTAGGAAGATAAATCTTTTTGACAAAATGTGGGTTCCCAGCCCTGCGTGAGGAGGGACAGGGCAGGAACTATCCCGCTCCAGCCATGTGGAGATGGTATTTACAGGGTCGACTTGGTGTTTTCTTAATTCTCCTTGTGCTCCTCCGATCATGGCTGCTTTAAGACAAGCATCAAGTGCTGCTAGTTGCGCCATAAAAGGTAATAATATTACCGAACCCTTCTGTGCTGCATCAAATATGTGCCCTGTGCCTCTATCTGGAAAGCTTTTTTTGTTTTGGAGAAAAGCAAAGGGTAAAGTTGCAATTCACAACAACACCAATGGAGCCGATTTCATTTACAGAGCACTTTTGTCCTAGAGAGGAGGGCTGATCCATAGGTTGCAAATTCCAAAATTGACTATAGTGGCCTCTAAAACTTGCATAATAAACCTTTAATATTTTCTTTGATAATTGCTAGGAAACTGGGCAAATTCAGGCAGAATTTTGAGGAAGTTTTTGGTAGTTGAAGTAATTGTTGAATTTGTTCTTGACCCATTAACACCCATGGTGTCGTTAACCTCTTCTTCTTTCCCTACCCTTTTCCCACTCTTTAAAAAACTTTTTCACTTAGCTTTGTACACTGTGGTTTATCAACTTGGACTAGTAATATTTCACTTACATTAACATTTGATACATACTATAAGGCAGATGCCAGATGCTTTTATAAAAAATGAGAGAGAGTGGGTAAGGAAATAGGATCTTAGTAGGTTAGGTTTAGATGTAAGGGATGAGTTTTTAGATGTTTTTAAAGATAGAAACTGACAAACATATTATTATGGGCAAATATTTTTCCACCATCCAGGAACCTATGCAGAGAACGAAAAGAGGTGGAGATTAGTGATGTCCATTTGTGGTGATAGTAAAAGCCAAACAATGGATCCTTATGGTGGCATTTAGATTGGGAAGGGCAGAGGACCATGCACTGAGCCCTGAAGTACCGATGTTTAGATGTTGCGATTCTGAAACTTTACATCTCCCTGAAACCCTGAAGGATCTACCTGAGAGGTAAGACTGGAATTACTGAGGCACCGTGTAATGGTTAAAAGTGTGAAAAGCAGCAGAGAGATCCAGTATAATGAAAACTGAACTACAGATCGATGTCTCTCCTGCCCTTCATCAGAAAAACCCTGGAACATGAATTCTTCGAACAATTCTATTCAAATGAGTAAGAAATCGCACTCTAGCATCTTCTCTGCATCGGTTCCTCAATGGTGGAAATATCTGCCAACAAGTTTTGCGGACTCAGTGTTTAAAAAAGGTTTAAAAACGTATCTTTCCTATCTACCCCTAACCCACTTAAACCTTCCCAGCCTACTCACTCTTTAAAAGAATTTCCCTCCCTCTTACAGGTGTTTTCTTGCCTTGTGAAACTTAATAGCACTTGTTCACCTATTTTTATTTCTGCTATTAAACGCTTTATTGTCTCCTGAATTCTTTGTAAGTCGCTTTGGTTAAAAGTGTCTGCTAAATGCCTAAATGTAAATGTTAATGAAGATTGAGAGGCTACCCTTGGTCTTCAACAACTGAAAGCAGAGCAGTCAAAGTCCTGTCTTGAAACCTGTTTTTTTGCTGTCCAGGAGGTTATGCAGAGTAAGGAAAGAGGAGAGTTGGTCAAAGACAAACACAAGGCAGGAGGGATACCGGCCTGTGGTTCTTTGACAGTAGGCTGATGTGGGCCTCTTTAAAAGCTTCAGGAAATTCAGACTTAAAAGATGATTTGAGTGAGAGCCGGGAAAACCGATGGAGGGATGGCTTGAATGAGATGGTTGGGGATAGGGTCATGCGGTCAGATGGTTGGTTAGAGGTGATGAGAATTGCAATGTTGTCCTCAATCAAAAGAGAAAAAAGTGGCGAGAGAACGTCACAGGAGTTGAAGCAGGGACGAAGTTGAGAATTGAAAGCTGATGGCAGTAGTTCCTTTTCCGTCAGTCTCTCAACGTTGTGAGACTGACTGGGGTTGTACTTGAGAAACTGTTTATGTCTGAACCTATTAAAATGGCCAATTAATTTATACCCGGAAGACGGGTATAAAAGGGGATAGAAGAGATCATTCCTTACCTTTTGTTCTTCGGAACCTAGATGCTTGTGTCTGGTACCTACAAAACTTGCTGGTGTGACGACGTGTTGCAGCGGATGGTCCTGGACTCCCCTTTGCATTTCAGCAATATTCCCAGAGGTTTTTATGTTTCAACTGTGGGTACAGCGTGTGGTCCTGTAATGGGACGCCGTTGTTCTCTTGGGTGCAACCGGCATCCGCCTCCAGTGGCCAAGGCTTGGGACGACTCGATTCCGGAAATGGCCCCGCCTGCACTCCCCGTCTCGCGTCTGGATGAATTGTATCTCGGTGGCGCCCTGAGCGATAAGCCCCGCCCCAGCACCGTTCTTTCCGGAAGAGCATGAGGAGCTTGCCAAGACGTGGAAGGCGCCCCTATTGGCCCGCCTCCGTTATGGCAGCTCCCACGCTCTCACTTTTCTCGACGGATGTGCAGCACGTGGCTATGTCGACCTTCCTCCAGTGGAGCGCGCAATTGCTTCACAACTGTGTCTGCAATCTGCCACTTCCTGGAGGGATCGACCTAAGCTCGCCTCCAAAGCGTGTAGGTTTTCCTTGTCCCTTGTGGCGAGAGCCTACACAGCCGTGGGGCAAGCTGCATCTTCGCTCCACGCCATGGCTATGTTGCAAGTGCATCAGGCCAAAGAGTTAAAGGAGCTTGATGAGGGGAGACTCGACCCGCGTACAGTACGTGAGTTGAGGACTGCGACGGACTTGGCGCTGAGAGCGACCAAGGTCATTGCGCGGTCTATTGGTCGAGTTATTTCCACCTGTTTGGTCCAGGAGCGCCACCTCTGGTTAAACATTGCGCAGATGAGTGAGGCCGGGAGAGCACGCTTTCTCGATGCACCCATCGCGCAAGAGGGGCTGTTTGGAGGCACTGTGCAGGACTTTACCCACCAGTTCTCCGCAGTGCAGCAGCAGGAGGCGATGCAACATTTCTTGCGCCGTAGGGGTCCGGCTGGCCGAGGTCAGCCCCGACCCCACACTCCTCATGCTCCCAAACAGCCACGTCCTTCCTCGGCCCCACCCTCGGTAAGAGCAACCCCTACACAGCCGGCGCCCGGTAGGAAGCCAGCTCCGAAGAAGCAGGCTGCGGGGACCCGTCAGCAGCCTCCTCGCAAACGTGCCAGGAAGCGCTCCTGACGGACCCAGCCTGGAGGAGTGGATAACATCTGGGACGGTTCCTGCCCTGTTCCACTACCACAACGGCTCTCTTCAGGGCCACCCTATGTGGATAAAGAAAGAACAAATCCACCCACAGGCAAAAGTTGCCGTGTTCACCCTCTTCTAGACGGTGCACGGCTGGCAGAAATGCCATCCCGCGGCCCTCGGCGCCCTCTGCAGGATGGCGCATTGGCCAGGGGTATTCGGCAGGCAGCTCGGGACCCCGTGTCCCCCCAGGACAATCCTGGCCGGACCCCGGACCCGGCAGCCACAGATCACCCTTACCGTTTGCAGTGAAGCAGATCAGTCCTTTGGTCCCCCTGGCGTGCAGGGGGCCGGCGTGGTTACGCCGATGTTCCCCGTCACTGTGGCTCGAGAGGACGATCCGTCTCGGTTATGCGATCCAGTTCGCCAGACGCCCACCCAAGTTCCGGTCCGTCACCTCGGTGCGAGGTCGGGACGCGTCCGTTCTTCAGGACAAGGTTGCCACCCTTCTGGCGAAAGATGCGATCGAGCCTGTTCCACCAACCGAGATGCTCAAAGGCTTATACAGCCCGTACTTCATTGTACCCAATAAAGGCGGAGGGTCGCGCCCCATTCTAGATCTGCGCACCCTGAACAAATATCTGCTCAGATCGCCATTCAGGATGTTGACGCAGCAGCACATCTCGACTTCTATCCAGAGTCAGGATTCATTCGTGGCAATAGACCTGTAGGACGCGTACTTCCACGTCTCCATCCTGCCTCGACACCAGCCGTGCCTATGGTTAGCGTTCGAGGGGCGAGCGTATCAGTACAAAATCCTGCCCTTCGGGCTGTCTCTGTCCCCTTGGGTCTTCACGAAGATTGCAGAGGCCGCCATAGTGCCCCTAAGGGAGCCATAGTGCGGATACTAAACTATATTGACGACTGGCTCGTCTTGGGTCACTCGCCACAGGTAGTCTGTATGCAGGGGGATCTAGTGCTTAGGCACCTAGCCCATCTGGGTCTTCGGGTCAACCGGGAAAAGAGCCAGCTGCCCCCTACGCAGAGAATCTCTTATCTCGGCATGGAACTAGACTCACTATCACTATGTGTCCACGACTCACAGAAGAGCGTGCACGGTCATTGCTGGTGTGTCTGGCTCAGGCCTCACGCACAGTGGTCCCACTGAAGACTCTTTAGAGGCTCCTGGGGCATATTGCATCCTCGGCTGGGGCTTTGGCTGAAGCTTTGGCTACAGAGTCGGGTTCCGAGGAGCGCATGGCACACTGGCAACAGACGGATTCACATCACGTCGAGATGGCGAAGTCTTCTCGCCCATGGTCCTCAGTGACCTTTCTGCGGGCGGGAGTCCAGCTAGGGCAGTTCTCGAGGCACGTCGTTGTGACGACGGACGCCTCCCTGCTCGGCTGGGGCACAGCGCGTCACAGGCACGTAGCTTCGGGTCCATGGACAGGTCCCCGACTACGCTGGCATATCAATGCCTTAGAGCTATTGGCAGTACACATGGCCCTCATGAGGTTCTTACCTCTACTGTGGGACAAACACGTGCTTGTCCGCTCGGACAGCACCACTGCTGTAACGTACATAAATCATCAAGGTGGCGTACGCTCGCAGACACTGTCATTGCTCGCCCGACGCCTCCTCAAATAGAGTCAGCGGGTCATCAAGACCCTGCGCGCTGTGCACCTCCCTCTCTTGTCAGCAGATCTAGTCGATATGCATGCAGTCCGGTCGATATGGGTTCGCTTCGGCCAGGCACAGGTAGAACTGTTTGCCTCCCGAGACGACACCCATTGCCCGCTTTGGTTCTCCCTGATTGAGGGTCCCCTCGGCACGGATGCCTTAGCGCACAACTGGCCACGAGACAAGCGGAAATACTCCTTCCCCCCAGTGAGCCTCATTGCGCAGGTCCTGTGCAAGGTAAGGGAAGTGGAGCACCAAGTTATCCTGGTTGCCCCATACTTGCCCAACCAAACTTGGTTCTCGGAGCTGAGGGCTCTGACGATCACTCCCCCTGGCTGATTCCCCTGATGAAGGACCTTCTATCTCAGGGGAAGGGCATGTCATGGCACCCCAGACCAGACCTGTGGAAGCTCCACGTCTGGCTCCTGGACGGGACGAGGAGCTCCTGAGTGGACTGCTACCAGCGGTCGCATGTTCAATCGCTCAAGCTAGGGCCCAGCCACTCTGTGTCTTTACAACTTGCAGTGGCGCCACTTCTCGTCTTGGTGTTCCTCATGGTGTGAGGGCCCCCGGAGATGCGAGATCTGAGTCGTGTTATCCTTCCTACAAGAGGGGCTAGATCAACAGCTCGCCCCCTCCTCCTTGAAAGTGCATGTAGCCGAAATAGCCGCTCATCATGATCAGGTGGATGGGATGGACGCCATGACCTGGTCACTAGGTTCCTGAGGGGCACATTGCGGGGGAACCTGCCCAGGCTGTGCCCCATACCCTCTTGGGACCTGACTGTGGTCCTACAGGACCTCAGCAGTCCCCTCTTCGAACCCTTGGATCGAGCTAATCTTTTTCACTTAACGATGAAGACAGCTCTCATGGTAGTGCTCGCCTTGATCAAGAGGGTCGGGGACCTAAACACATTCTCTGTGTCCAGTGACTGCCTTCAGTTTGGGCCGGCTGACTCTCACGTTATCCTGAGACCCCGGCCCGGCTATGTGCCCACGGTTCCCACCGCTCCCTTTTTGGGACCAGGTGGTGAGCCTGCAGGCGCTCTCAACAGAGAGGAAGACCCAGCCTCATCCGTGCTGTGTCCCGTGCGTGGACTGTGCCTCTACGTGGAACGCACGCAGGGCTTCAGAAGCTCTGAGCAGCTCTTTGTCTGTTTCGGAGCGGCAAAAGGGGAGAGCCATCTCCAAACAGAGGTTAGCAGACTGGAATGTAAACGCCATAACAGAGCGTATCAATCCCAGCTCATCCCTGCCCACTTGTAGTGAGTGCATATTCCACTCGGGGTGTAGCCTCCTCGTGGGCACTGGCTCATGGTGCTACTTTAGCAGACATATGCAGAGCAGCGGGCTGGGCTACGCCCACCACTTTCGCGAGGTTATATAACCTCCCAGTGGAGCTAGGTCTCAACTCGGGTCCTAGGTGGCTACACTTAGGATCAGTGTGGCGTACGCCTGCAAAAGCGCCATCTCTCCTACATAGGTGAGTAATTGCGCTCTCTTTTTAGCCCCTCTACTACCCCTCTTCAGTGCGAATATGGGAACCCTATCCTTCACTAAGCTCACTCTATAGTAGCAGGCCGTGCGGAGCGGCCCTTTTACTCAGCCAGTCTCAGGAAGTGTTCACCCCCATAGGGCTGAACCCTGACTTGAGCTGGAGCTCCGTATGATGTGGCTCCCCCAGATGGGCAACCCCGTTACGATGTAATATATCACTGGGGACTTCCCTATATGGCGAGTCCGTTGAACTCCCCCAGGTGGGCCTTCACCTAAGAGCTCTGCGCCTCGCAAGTGGATCCTCACGCTATCCTCCCATGATATTCTCCCCAAGGTTGGCGAACCATGTGGTATTCTTCACATGATACCCCCCCACATGGGTGGGATATGATCTCCGCAACGTAGGCCCTCGATTAGATTTCCCCAGTGTCACCAGACAGACTGTTTCCCCACCAGCATGGTGGGATGAAAGGCCGCCGCCTGTAACTCCTCGGTGTGAGTCTCTCAACTTCCAGTAGGAAGCTCTGTGGATACCATACTGGTTCCCACTGGAAGGTCATGACTCGTGTAGAGCCTCTGCGTCTCCACTGACGTCAGGACACAGCTGTAGTGTGTCGCGTGATTATACAGGGACCCCAGTCAGTCTCACAACGTTGAGAGACCGACTGAAAGGGAACGTCTCAGGTTACGAATGGTAACCTTAGTTCCCTGAAGGAGGGAACGAGACGTCGTGTCCTTCATGCCACAACACTCGGCTGCCACTGCAGCGTTCTAGGGAGGTACCCTAGGTTCCTCAGCACAAAGGTAAGGAATGATATGTTCTATCCCCTTTTATACCTGTCATCTGGGGCGGGGTCATGAATTGATTAATTCGCCAAATTAATTGGCCTTTTTAATAGGTTCAGACATAAACAGGTTCTCAAGTACAACCCCAGTCAGTCTCACAATGTCTTGTTCCCTCCTTCAGGGAACTAAGGTTACCATTCGTAACCGGAGACGTTTTCTTCACAGAGAAAGATATAAAATCAACAGCCGTAAGGATCAAAGAGGGCAGATGAATGGGGTGACAGAGGACAGCAGAGAAGTTCTTGAAGAAGTCCAGTTTCAGGAAAATCGTCAATTCTAGCTGAGTAGAATTGAGACTTAGTGGATGAAACATGCGCAGGGAAAGATGAAAGAAGAGACTGGTAGAGAGACAGATCAGCAGGGTCTTTAGATTTGTGCCACAAATTGTAAGAAGAGAGAAACAGACTAATATTAGCGTAGATGCCATTTTCCTAAAGTTATAGCAAATATATTGAGTCTTGTGGAGAGTATTCCCGGGTTCCGGTTCCTTTAACTAATTTGAATATTGGAAAGCATGTTAGTTTTTATGTGAAAGCCAGGTTAAAGAGATGGGTTTTCATCTAGTTTTAAACTGCAAGAGTGTATCTGCTTCCCGAACACTATTAGGTAAGTATTCCATAGTTTAGGCACCAAGTAGGAAAAGGATCTGCCACCCGCAGTTGATTTATAAATTCTAGGTATTATCAAATTGCCTTAGTTTTAAGAACGCAGCAAACATTGGGGATTATAATGTAACAGGAGATAATTCATACTTAGGTGCTAGACCATTTAAGGCTTTATAAGTAATAAGCAAAGCATGGTTTCCCACTGCTCAGGGTGTGTGTTCACAGTGTTTGTGTGTTCACTTACTGTGTGTGTACACTGGGATTGGTTAAATGCAAATCGCAAATTCCAAGTATGGAACACCATCACTTCACTTCACTACAGTGTGTGCCATGACCTTCAAATTTTTTAACCCCTCCCACATTGTTTTAAACCAAGGACATTAATCGTTGACACAACCACATCTTCTTTTGTCATGTTAATTTATTGCATGATTGCCTTGATTCACCCACCTAGCCTTTGTGCTTACCTTGTCTGTTGTCAGTCTTTGATAATGTATAAGTGTTCATGTTATGTCTAGTCCTATATTACCTTGGACATGTCATTCCTTTGGGAATATGTTGTTGTTTGTTTGATTGTTTTGTGTCTTTATTAAATCTTCCATACCGCATCTAGATCCAATACTTCTTTGGATACTAACCTTTACATTAGTACTACTTAAGGCAAAGAGTCAACATTTTTGAAAAAGGCTATTTGCTGTGGTCACTTGTGTGGTCAGTTGTGGTCAGGTGGTTAGATAATTGGACTTGTAAGCAGAAGTTGCACGTTTGAAACTCAGTTCCAGCAGACAATGACTACAAGGTCCTTGAGCAAGGCAATTTATCCCCATTGCTCTGCAGTGATAATTGGCAACTGCATTATACTTGTAAGTCCCTTTGGATAAAAGTGTCAGCCAAACGAATAA
The DNA here is from genome assembly GCA_033220385.1 of Triplophysa yarkandensis. Taxonomy (NCBI): domain Eukaryota; kingdom Metazoa; phylum Chordata; class Actinopteri; order Cypriniformes; family Nemacheilidae; genus Triplophysa; species Triplophysa yarkandensis. The sequence goes on along the minus strand of CM065670.1, from coordinate 12,091,669 downwards.
ATGTGTTCCTCTTTTTAACCTAAAAGCAGCACTTTATAGTCCCCCCCTTAAAATAATGTTTCTGAATTAATTTCAGTGGTAGAACAACTCTTACCTGGATGAATTATGCCGCCACACATGCAACCTCCTAGTATCTACAAACACACTCTGTACTTTTTGTTTTTGGGTACACGTAGCCCTGCCCATCCTCTGTCTGAGGAAGATTACAAAAGGCTACTTTAGCTGATCGTTGGACATGGTTTCCAATTATTTTTTTGTCGATTCCATCTGCTTAATCAAAATATCCATTTGTATTTTTTTTATGGTCTTGATTTGGCTCTGTCTCGATTGTCTTTGGTTTTGGTCTTGTCTTGGTCAAAGTCAAAGTCAAAGTAACAGTCACCTTTATTTATATAGCGCTTTAAAGAAAACACATTGCGTCAACTGAACATCATTGATTAGTAAAACAGTCTGTCCATAATGCAAGGCAGTTCATTATTGAGTTCAGATTAAATAGTGTCAGTGCATTAATTTTCAATTCAGTCAACGATATCGCTGTGAATGGAGTGACCCCAACTAAGCAAGCCAGAGGTGGCAGCAGCAAAAGACCAAAACTCAATCGGTGTCAGAATGGAGAACGAACCTTGGGAGAAGTCAGGCTCAGTTGGGGGGCCAGTTCTCCTCTGACCAGACAAAACCAGCAGTTCAATTCCAGGCTCCATTCCTATTTTCATCTCATGCAACGTCTATGCAGGGGATCTGTGTCCGTGGCTCTAGTTGTCCTGGTCTCAATTTCATTCAGGGCTGTAAAGTGCTTTCCTAGTTATCGATCCACCATCTGGTCTGGATACGTTCTGACTCAGGGTGACTGCAATGTCCCTCTGATCTGGGTATAGCCTTGATTTAGTGGATTGGGGGAGAACTAGGCGCAGTTGGGGAACCAGTTCTCCTTCGACCAGACGAAACCAGCATATAAATTCCAGTAAAGTCGAGAAGAATCATCTGTATCCTATGGTCTTTCCCAATGGTTGTCTGAGGCAAGATCTTACAGGGGATCTGTATCCAGGGCTCCAGCTGTCCTGGTCTCTGCCATCCTTCCGGGCTGGTTGTGACTTTCCAGTTTCCGATCTACCATCTGGTCTGGTAACGCACTGGAACCAGCAATACCTTCTGATCTGGATCCAGGTTCGATCTGGTAGCTTCGTTTGAACTCCGAAAAAATAAAGAAACAGACTAATATTAGCATAGATGCCATTCTTCTAATGATGTAGCAAATATATTAGGTGTTGTGGAAAGTATTCCCGGTTTCGGTTTACCTAATTAATGCAGCCTAAAAATCCATTAATGGAATTGGGTATTAGAAGCATGTTAGTATGTTATGTGTTAGCCAGGTAAAAGAGAATGTTCTTTAATCTAGATTTGAACTGCAAGAGTGTATCTGCCTCCTGAACACTTTTATGTAGGTTATTCTATAGTTTAGGCGCCACGTAGGAAAAGGATCTGCCATCCACAGATTATTTTGATATTCTAGGGATAATCAAGTTGCCTGAGTTTTGAGAATGCAGCGAATGTGGAGGATTATAATGTAACAGAAGCTAATTCAAATACTGAGGTGCTAGACCATTTAAGGCTTTATAAGTAATAAGCAAGATTTTAAATCCATACAATGTTTGATAGGGAGCCAGTGCAGTTTTGAAAGGACTCTTTCTGCAGCATTTTCAACTAGCTTTAATTGCTTACTAAGCATACAGAACATCCACCCAATAAAGCATTACAATAATCTAACCTTTCTGCATGTGACTTTGAGAGTGTAGGCCCTAATTTGGATATATTTTGAGATGGAAAAATGCAGCTTTATAAATGCAAGAAACTTTTTTTTTGGGAAAGATGTCTATTCAATAAAACACCTAGGTTCCTAACTGATAACGAAGAGTTTACAGAGCAGCCATCAAATCTTAGACATGGTTCTAGGTTGTAACATGCAGAGTTTTTAGTTCCTATAACTAACACTTCTGTTTTTAGTAGGAAATTATTTGTCATCCAGGTTTTATATCAACAAGTGTCGATTTTAGAAGTAAAGTATTTCATAAAGTCATTACTGCTATGATGCTGGGAAATGTCGACACTTGTTGAGGCTTTGTTTTTGGTTAGGTTAGTTTAGATTAGATTAGATTAGATTCAACTTTATTGTCATTGCACATGTAGGATACAAGTCAACGAAATGCAGTTAGCATCTAACCAGAAGTGCAATAAGCAGTAAATACAGGATATATATGTAATATATACAGAAAAAATACAGAAAAAATGGATAGAGATAAGTATTATGGACAGATTTACAGGTTAATATACAAGCAGATATACATGCAGGTGTGCTATGAACATCCTATACATTATGTCCAAGTGTATGTACACTTTAGACAGAACTATAAACATAATTTACAGTATTGCAGTGGATGGTAAAGTGCATTTGGAATTGTTTCAGTGTGCAAATGGATTGTCCAGTGTTACTGATTGAACAGTAGTGCATGTAACAACTGGTTATTGTGATGAGTATTTTAAATAAGTAATAGCAGGTGTAGAGTTATAGAGGGGGGAGGAGTCTGTGTAAGGTGGGGGGGGGTTGGTTGAGGGGTGTCAGAGGGAAGAGTTCAGTAAGGAGACAGCTTTAGGGAAAAAGCTGTCCCTTAATCTTGTTGTCAGTTTAGACACTGTGTTGAATAAATACTTGGGGATATGTTTGTTTTCTTCAAAAAGAGTAGAAAAATAGTCAGATCAAGCTGTTTTAAGGCTTTTCTGAAGGATAAGTTACTTTCCTACCAAGCAACGTGAAATGCCTCTAATTTTGTTTTCTGCTTTTCTTGATTTTCCTTAAACTTAAGGGAGCATAGAATTGAAAATGCTAGAAAAGAGAGAATCCATAGTTTAAGTTACATCATCGAGTTTTTCCCTGAGGTTTTTGATATGCTATGGAATTCGAATACATTAGGAAGATAACTTATAATGTCGTTGTGGTAAAGGTGATGATTCTACCATACTTGTAACAAGAAGTAGAATTAAAAGATTTTGGCCTCATGAAGTTTGCACAAGACTAAATAATGATCAGAAATATTATCACTTTGCTGTATAATTTCAACCATCAAGATCAGTTCCATGTGACAATATTAAATCCGAGAATGATTTTAAATTTTAATTAGAGAATGATTTCGACAATGAGTAGGTTTTGAAACGTGTTGTCTAATCCCAATAGACTTCAGAATATCTGTAAAGACTGATCCCAATGCATCATTTTCATTAGCAACATGTCTGTATTAGATCAGATTTGATTCAACTTTACTGTTACTGCACATGTAAGATACAAGGCAACGAAATGCAGTAAGCATCTTACCAGAAGTTAAATAAGCAGTAAGTACATAATATGTATGTAGTATGTACAATAATTACACAGAATGAATAGTATAGATAAGTATTATTGACGGATTTACAAGTTAAAAATACAAGCAGATATACAGGCAGGTGTGCTATGAACATCTTATACATTATGTAAAGCATATGTACACTATAGACAGAACTATGAACATAATTTACAGTATTGCAGTTGATGGTAAAGTACATTTGGAATATTGTCCAGTGTTAATGAGTTAACAGTGCATGTAACAGCTGGTTATTGTTATGAACATTTATAATAGATAAGTAATAAGAAGGTGTAGTGTTGGAGAGGGGGAGGAGTCTGTGTATGTGGTCAGATGCTGTACCTCTTCCCTGTAAGCAGTCTCATCCTTGTCACTGATGTCCCTGATCACCGTAGTGTCGTCTGCAAACTTAATGATGGAGTTGTATCCATGCACGGGCTTGCAGTCATGGGTGTAAAGGGAGTAGAGGAATGGGCTCAGCATGCAGCCCGGTGGTACGCCGGTGTTAAGTGTGATGGTGGTGGAGTAGGTGTGGCCTGACCTAACATGCTGAGGCCTGTTGGTCAGAATGTCCATAATCCATTTGTAGAGACAGGTGTTAATGTCCAGGTCTCCAAATTTAGTGGTCAGCTTGGAGGGGATAACGGTCTTAAATGCTGAACTGAAGTCAACAAACAACATTGTAAGGCTCCCCACCCACTGGGCCAACGATGAACTCCAATGGCAAGGGTGAAGGGTTCTCGTGTTTTATCTCTATTTCCAGTTTCTCTGTAAAACAATAGTTTCAAACTAGTTTGTTACAATTTCATATATTTTTATGACTCTATGGGTATATCCAATCTGACTCCAAATTAAATGTATCTTTAACATTGAGATTACTTTGCTTTTCCATACTCTAAAGTTATTCTATCATTGTTAATCTGTGTCATACAGAGGCTCAGGACAGCCATTCTATATGCGTGGATCTCATGAACATAAAAACTGCTCATCTGATTTAGTCAGAGGCTGCCGGGTATACTAAATATAATAATAATAGTTTTAGTCACGATCATGCAACTTGCTAATAAGATGATGGGTATCTTTTCTGATTTAGTCAGAGGTTGCCTGGTATACTAAATATAATAATAATAATAGTTTTAGTCACGATCATGCAACTTGCTAATCAGATGATAAGCATCTATTCTGATTAAGTCAGAGGTTGCCGGGTATACTAAATATAATAATAATAGTTTAGTCACGATCATGCAACTTGCTAATCAGATGATGAGTATCTATTCTGATTTAGTCAGGGATTGCTGTGTATACTAAATATTCTAATAATAATAGTTTTAGTCAACTAGTCTGATTTTCTCAGTACCTTATTAGATTTTGTGGTAACATCAAATTCATCTTAAAAATAACGGTCTTTAGAATATAATTAAAATCAACAACAACAATTTATTATGTCAGGCAGGTACAACTTAAATTCAATCAAAACAATGCATTTTAAAAGAAATTTTCCAATTCAACATATCAACATAATATAAAATAAAACCATAGAGTCTTGTCATACCTGGCAATTTAACACACGCGTATAGTGTGGGAAGTTCTGGTTACAGATGCTGGGAGAAAATCAAAATATCATCAAGGTAAACAAACACAAAACGATCAATCACGTCTCTAAGCACGTCGTTAATGGTGGTTCCGTTTCGGCGAAAAAAGACGAGCAAGGCCAATCTGCATCGGTTCCTCCCCAGGCAGAGTGATTTGAGGTGGTGTTGAGGTCTGTACGATGGATGACAGCTTGGAGTGCGCCTCTACTACAACCCTTCTGTGATGGGGTGACCGGAGGGTCATGCGGAACTCGACCCTCATGGCAAGTTCAATAGGCTGATCTAGCTCTGTAGGGAGTTCGAGAGAGTAGATATCATCCTGGATGTGCCCACCCAGCCTGTAGAGGAACCGGTCCCAAAGAGCCTTGTCGTTCCAGTCACTGGATGAGGCGAGTGTACAGAACTCAATGGAATACTCGGATACTAATCTAGAGCCCTGGCACAGGGAGTGATCGGGCCGCCTCATTGCCCAGAGCCTGCCTGTAGAAGACCTTGCGAAGCTCCTTGGAAAAGCGCTTGTACAAGTTGCAGCACTCACTCTTGTTGTGCCAGACTGCAGTTCCCCACTCCCTTGCAACTCCAGCCAGGTGCATGATGATGAACGCAACCCTGGACTGCTCAGTGGGGAAGCAAGAGGGCTGCAACAAGAAGGTGAGTGAGCACTGTGATAAGAAGGAGGGACAAGTGGTGGGCTAACCCGAATATGGAGACGGCGGATTGAGGCGGGGCTCAGAACGGCGTAGAGGGAAGTCCTCCTCCCTAAATGGTTCCTCTTTAGCTGGAATCTCTAGTGGGCTGGCAACAATATGATCGAGGCATGGGTGACCACTGTGAGCTGTTGTGACAGATTAGTCATTATCTCACAAGTGGCATTCATCTCCTCTTGTTGATGCCCCAGCATGGGCTCCCTAGTTGGCGATAGCTCGGCGGATATCCAGATCTCCCGCTGGGTCCATTCTTGGTTGGTCTGTTCTGTCACAAAGCTGAAGGACTCAAAAGCAGCTTGGAGTAAAACGTCTCCAGTTACGAATGGTAACCTTAGTTCCCTGAAGGGGTAACAAGACGTTGTGAGACTGACTGGGGTTGTACTTGAGAACCTGGTTATGTCTGAACCTATTAAAAAGGCCAATTAATTTGGCGAATTAATCAATTCATGTCCCTGCCCCGGATGACGGGTATAAAAAGCGAATAGAAGAGATACTTCATTACCTTTGTGCTGAAGAACCTGGGTGAACTCCCTAGGACACTGCAGCGGCAGCCGAGTGTTGTGGCATGAAGGTCAACGCTGTGAGACTGACTGGGGTCCCTGTATAATCACGCGACACACTACGGCTGTGCCCTGACTTCAGCGGAGCCGCAGAGGCTCTATGCGAGTCATGACCTTCGAGTGGGAACTAGTATGTTATCCACAGAGCTTCCTACTGGAAGTTGAGAGACTCACACAGACTAGTTACAGACGGAGGCCTTTCATCCCACCATGCTGGTGGGGAAACCGCCTGTCTCGTGACACCTCTAATCGAGGGCCTACATTACGGTGATCACATCCCACACATGTGGGCGGGTATTATGTGAAGAATACCGCATGGTTCGCCAACCTTGGGGAGAACATCATGGGAGGATAGCGTGCAGATCCACTTAGGGCCCACAGCTCTTAGGTGGAGGCCCACCTGGGGAGATCACCGGACTCGCCGTATAGGAAACTCCTCATTGATATATTAACTATATATTATATATTATATTTTGTAATGGGGTTGCCCTTCTGGGGGTCCCACATCATACGGAGCTCCAGCTCAAGTCAGGGGTCAGCCCTATGGGGGTGAACACTTCCTGAGCCTGGCTGAGTAAAAGGGCCGCTCCACACAGCCTGCTACTATAGAGTGAGCTTAGTGAAGGATAGGGTGCCCATAATCGCACTGAAGAGGAGGAGTAGAGGGGCTTAAAAGAGAGCTTTCACAGACGTAGGCCACACTGATCCTAAGTGTGATCCACACTGATCTCTATCCAACTAGGAGCATCAACCATTGTGCCCTCCAGGTCTGCGAGAAACTTGGGAGTAATCATCGATAATCAGCTCAACTTCACAGATCATGTTGCCGCAACTGTCAGATCCTGCAGATTCATGCTTTACAACTTCAGGAAGATCAGACAGTTTCTCACAGAACACTCCCCACAAATCCTGGTTCAAGCTCTGGTCCTGTCCAGGCTGGATTACTGCAACGCGCTGCTTGCTGGACTCCCGATGTGCACAACTAAACCTCTGCAGATGATTCAAAATGCAGCGGCAAGAGTGGTGTTCAAGGAACCAAAAAGGACCCATGTAACACCTCTCTTCATTAATCTACATTGGCTTCCTGTAGCAGCTCGCATTGAATTTAAATGTCTTCTCATTGCCTACAAGACCACCACCGTTCAGCACCCACTTACCTTAACTCACTAATGCAAAGGTATAGGCCCTCAAGATCTCTGCGGTCCGCAAATGAGCCGAGACTTGTGGTACCAGCTCAAAAGGGTAAGAAATCTCTCTCTCGAACGTTCTCTGCTTCAGTTCCTCGATGGTGGAACAATCTACCTTTGGCTTCATGCTTGTCAGACTCGGTCTTCAAAAATCACCTAAAAACTCATCTTTTCTGGCTACACCTAACTCACTAGGAGTACCTTCTTTTCTAACCTACTCACTCTATCTGAAAAAAAAAATCTTTTGTTGCTCAAGCCCCTCTTGTAGGAAGGATAACACGACTCAGATCTTGCATCTCCGGGGGCCCTCACATCGTGAGTAAAACAAAGACGAGAAGCCACTGCAAGGCGTAAAGAAACCGAGTGGCTGGGCCCTAGCCTGAGCGATTATACCTGCGACTGCTGGTGGCAGTCCGCTCGGGAGCTCCACGTCCAATCCAGGAGCCAGATGTGGAGGATCCACAGGTCTGGTCTGGGGTGCCATGACGTGCCCTTCCCCTGAGATAGAAGGTCTTTCATCAGGGGAATCGAACAGGGGGGAGTGATCGTCAGAGCCCTCAGCTCCGAGAACCAAGTTTGGTTGGGCCAGTATGGGGCAACCAGGACCACTTGTTGCTCCTCTTCCCTTACCTTGCACAGGACCCGTGCAATGAGGCTCACTGGGGGGGAAGGCGTACTTCCGCTTGTCTCATGGCCAGTCGTGCGTTAAGGCATCCGTGCAGAGGGGACCCTCTGTCAGGGAGAACCAAAAGCGAGCAATGGGTGTTGTCCCGGGAGGCAAAAAGGTCTACCTGTGCCTGGCCGAAGCGATCCCATATCAACCGGACTGCATGAGGATGGAGCCGCCAGCTCATCAGCTGTCTCGTTCAGAGCTCCGGGGTGCACAGCGTGCAGGGTCTTTATAACCCGCTGACTCAATTTGAGGAGGCGTCAGGTGAGCAATGACAGTATCCACGAGTGTACACCACCATGATGATTTATGTACGCTACAGCGGTGGTGCTGTCCGAGCGGACAAGCACAAATTTGTCCCTCAGTAGAGGTCAGAACCTCATGAGGGCCCTGTGTACTAACAATAGCTCCAAGGCATTGATATGCAAGGGTAGTCGGGTACCTGTCCATCGACCCGAAGCTACGTTCCCGTGACAGACTGCGCCCCAGCCGACGTATCTCGAGACCTGCCCTAGCGGGGCTCCCGCCCGCAGAAAGGTCACTGAGGACCATGGGGCGAGAAGACTCTGGCATCTCGACGTGATGTGAATCCGTCTGTTGCCAGTATGCAATGCGCTCCTCAGAACCCGACTCCATAGCCAAACTGAAGTGGTCTCATATAAATCAACCCGAGGGGGATTACCCCAGCCGAGGATGCCATATGCCCCAGTAGCCTCTGAAGAGTCCTCCAGTGGGACGGCTGTGCATGAGGCCTGAGCCAGACACGCCAGCAATGACCGTGCACGCTCCTCCGTGAGTCGTGCACACATTGTGACAAGAGTCTAGTTCCACGCTGAGATAAGAGATACTCTGCGTAGGGGGAAGCTGGCTCTTTTCCCGGTTGACCCGAAAACCCAGACGGACTAGGTGCCTGAGCAATAGGTCCCTTTGCATAAAGACTAGCTCTTGCGAATGACCGAAGACGAGCCAGCCGTCGAGATAGTTTAGTATCTGCAGTCTGCGTTGCCTTAGGGGCACAATGGCGGCCTCCTCTAACTTTGTGAAGACCCGGGGGAACAGGGACAGCCCGAAGGGCAGGACTTTGTACTGATACGCTCGCCCCTCGAACGCGAACCATAGGAACAGCGTAGTCAAGGCAGGATGGAGACGTGGTAGTACACATCCTTTAGGTCTATTGCCATGAATGAATCCTGACTCCGGATAGATTCGCCACTGCGTCAACATCCTGAATGGCAATCTGTGCAGATATTTGTTCAGGGTGCGCAGATCTAGAATGGGGCGCGACCCTCCGCCTTTCTTGAGTACAATGAAGTACGGGCTGTAGAAGCCCTTGAACATCTCGACCGCAATTTCCCTAGAAGAGTGGCAACCTCGTTCCGAAGTACGGAGGCATTGAGTCCTCGCACCGAGGTGAAAAGAACAGACCGGAACTTGGGCGGTTGTCTGGCGAACTGGATCGCATCACCAAGACGAATTGTCCTCTCAAGCCACCATGACGGGGAACATCGGCGTAACCACTCCGACCACCTGCACACCAGGGGGACGAGAGGACTGATCTGCTTCACTGTACCCAGGGTACTGTACTGTACTACCTGTTCCTGGCACCTTTGAGAGGAAGGCCGAGGAAGGGCGTGGTTGTTTGGGAGCAGGAGGAGTTTGGGGCTGGGGGTGACCTCGGCCAGCCGGACCCCTACGAGGCAAGAATGTTGCATCGCCTTCTTCTGCTGCTGCACTGCGGAGAACTGGGGGGTAAAGTCCTGCACAGTGTATTCTGACAGCCCCTCTTGCGCGATGGGTGAGTACAGAAAGCGTACTCTCTAGGCCTCACTCATCTGCGCAAGGTTTAACCAGAGGTGGCGCTTCTGAACCACACAGTTGAACATCACTCGACCAATAGACCGCGCCGTGACCTTGGTCGCTCTCAGCGCCAAGTCCGTCGCGGTCCTCAACTCACATACACATACACCGAGATACCATGCATCCAGATAAAAGAGGGAGAGTGCAGGCGGGGCCGTGAACTGCAACCCGATACTCGCGGCTGCCCGGGAAAGCATTGCTGCCATTTCCAGATCCGGGTCCTCCCAAGCCTTTGCCGCAAAAGGGGGAAGGCTCAGAGCGTCCTCCGGATCTGAAGCAAGCAGATCGCTCTCAGATGCTGCGACCGAAATCACATCATCGCAGATCTCGTGCTGATCTCCCTCGTTGATGCGCCGGTTGCACCCAAAAGAACAACAGCGTCCCATTACAGGACCACACGCTGTACCCACAGTTTAAGTGGCAAAGTAATTGGCCTTTTTAATAGGTTCAGACATAAACAGGTTCTCAAGTACGACCCCAGTCAGTCTCACAACGTTGAGAGACCGACTGAAAGGGAACAAAGAGTTTATTGGCATAAACCACAAAACAAACACAAAAGTAACAAAAACTAGCACGGCTAAGATGCTTGGTGAACAAAAACTTGAGACAGCGTTGCACTCCCTGTGCTTGTCTCCAAGAGGCTCTACATCCAGCCTTACCGGTAGAGATAGTAAACAAATTAAGTCCTTGTCCGAGAATCCTGGACAGAGTGCAAACAAAGATAGTAAAACAACGGGTACAAACACAGCTAGACACGAAGTGCATACAACAGACCTACAGGGAATGATCACAAACCCTACAGTTAAATAGAACTCAGAGAATGACCCACAGGTGCAGGTTAACGAGACACCTAGAGCAGTGAGTTAAGCTAATTAGCTGGACAGCAGCAGGAAAAGATACAGGACAAGTGACACATAGAAATACAAGACAACTTAAAACTACAGATTGTGACAATTTTCTTGGGGTAAACCTTTTCTGTACTTAGGTGCTTTTACAAATGACCTTTCTCAAAATGCTGCCAGAAACTGTCCTAAATGTAATTTTATTATAATATCTTAATTTACTATTTCTTATAATTTCTATTAGATGTTAAATATATCAATAACAAATGTATTTGAAACAGTTCCTTTCATATGACACATATTAATGAATACATTTAGATCATTAAGATTAGGACAAAGTAAAAGAGCCTTTTATGTTAAATTTTTTTTTCTTCATTCAGATCTTTGTTTTGTGTCATGGCCTGCTTCAGCTCACACAGCTTATGTATAGCTCTTACTTCAAGAGCACCATCACCACAATCGAGAGACGCTTTGGTCTGGATAGCCTCTCCTCAGGATCCATCTCTTCTCTCCATGAGGTACTAAACCCCAATGAATTCCAGCCGCCTTTGCATATCTGTCTAATGTTTTTCTGAAGCCCCACTAGTAATGATCAAGCAGTTCTTAATCACCACAAACCCAGAAAACTGATTATATAATAACAATTTTTGTATTTTCACTTCAACAAACAAAGATTTTTGTGTGGCTCTAATTTTTCTTTTTCTGCTCATTACAGGTAGGCAACACAGTGCTTATAGTATTTGTCAGTTACATTGGTTGTCGGGTGCATCGACCTCGTTTCATTGGACTGGGTGGCCTGCTGATGTCCATTAGTTCCATGATTCTAGCTCTACCTCACTTCCTGTCTGAGCCCTATACTTTTGACTCTGTTTTGCATGGTAAGAAAGAAAGCTGAAATTATCCACACATTTAGGGCAGAAATTATAGAATTACAACTTGTTTGAATGCCATTACATTAACTCATAATGTTATGCGCCAATGGCCTAACTTGCCTGTAAGCATTCCCAATCTATGTTTAGGAATACTCCTGGTCCATCTGATCACTTTTGCTTCCTTACCGGGTTTATCGATTTTCCAAAGAGCTAATTGACTCGCTGTCATTCTGTGATGGGTGTTCCCTTAATTTTCGCTATTTACTAAATAAATTATTGTCAAACTAATTTTGTTTAGGTATCAAAATTTTGGTTGTTCCAATTCCAATGTTTTCTGTAACATAGCAAAACACAAAAATATGCTACTTGAACAAAACAAAATATTATTAATAAAACTCGTTATTTATATAAATATATTGCATTGCCATTCCAATTACATGAAGCAATAACGTTCATCGTTGCTAAAATTGTTATGTGGTATATATTCTGTTATACCGCAGAAACTTTTTCTGTCGTTTGCTCTTAATACAAAAAACTTAAGGAGATTAAATTAAAATTGTATCATCATTTACCTTAAATCTGCATTACTTTATTTTTTTCTGCAAAAACAGAAGAAAATATATGAAAAAAAGTTACCCAACAAGCAGTGTTAAGGGAAGATGGCATGCTCATTCATTCACATTTTTTTCTTCGGAATCTGCTAGCTTGTTTTTTGCCTTTCATTTACTCATATTTGAATGACTGTTGGTGTTACAATGCGGTGCAGCAGACTGTCCCTGAAAGAGCCATTTCACCTTGGTGTTGTGGCAGTGCTCTGTCCACAGTATTCTGTCCTTGCAAATGGCTCGTCCAGGATGAGGACAAACAAGATAGCAGCATCATATGTCTGTGTCTCTGGCATGCTGAACCAGCTTTTTGTAGGCAGACATTGCTGTCATGGGCTCATGTGGCTGTCATGCGGCTTTCTTCGATTCCAGCAGATGTTGTGCCTGCCTCCAACTGCTGCTTTGGCACAGTCATTGTCTGTGGCGAGCAGTGTTAGTAATATATGGACTTCAATGGATGGTTACCAGTCATAATGTTGCTTGTGGCTGCTTGTTACCCACAGAGCGGACACAGAGAAAGTTTGCTTTCTTAATGGGCCCATATTGCAGGGTTAAATGTTTGGTAAATACAGTTCTTCGCAAGGAAGAAGCAGATGGACACCATTGACCACATTCCGCTTCTCTGGGATCCAGTCACCTTCGTGCCATAGAGATCTCATGTGCTGCATGATCCCAGACAGACCTGCTCCTACCAGGTTCCCCTTTGATTCAATTACCTCTTCCTCAGGTGGCGTATTGGAAGTGTGCCTTGTCATGGAGGGAAGCGAATCAATAACTGCCCCATCAGCAATCAGCCAGAAAAATCAGAAGCAGCAGCCCTATCGGAACCTGCCTAGAGAGATGGAAAACAACACCAAGCATGGCTCCAGCAACAACATCGCTGAACGCTATCATATCCCAAGCCTGGTCCCTCTCCAGGCCTGTTGCCCACCTCTTAAAAAAAGAGCTTCCACTCTCCCTATGGTCTTTAAAAGTGGTCTCCCACTCTGAACAATAGTCTGTTGCAGCACAATTTTACGTGACCTAACCTGAAGTTGTGTAGACACAACCCAATGTTGTGTAAGGACCAATCATTGTGAATGATTTATATTGCAGCCTTAAGCCCTCGGAGCATTGAACTGCAATGTTGTCAGGCAGGTAAGTCAAGAGAGCCACTGGCTTCCCTGGGGCCCTAACGTGTTGTCAGCTCCTTGGTTTTCCCTAAAGAGGTTACAGCCCGTTATTCAGGTCAATAACATGCTGCTCCGCTAAGACAGCACCTCTTTCATCTCAATCTGCCTGATCAACAGGGAAGTTAAACTCTTTAGGTGAACCTCTATTAAGTTAGTGCTCCATATGGGGTGACACTCCCATCTTGGGTCATTCTGTATGAGGTATAGCGTACTCTACAGTTCTCCTGTTTGTGAAACTTTAACCTCCCCTCTGGAGTCTCCTCCAAATCCTATTGAGGGAGATGCCTCTCAGGTTCCTCAGCACAAAAGGTGAATAAAAGAGCATTCCCCTTCCTTCTATAGTTATGTCCACCAACTCTGTCAGGGAACAGAGGTTACAATTGTAAGATAGATGATTTAAGCCAACTCTACCTAATAAAATGATTATAAAAATGAGAGAACAAAGACAAAATGGGAGGGGTAGAGCCAAATGAATAAATTAAATACAGAAGCTGGGATTGCTTAAACTTTGTAGAAAAAGCTACAATTTACTACTGGAGATGTTCATTGGTGGTATATTTTTGATGCCTGCAAAAATATTAGTTTTAAATAAAAATCTAGAGGTACAGATATACGATTTTACGTCATATCCTAAGAAGTCCAGCTGTCTGGCTTGTGATGTAAGTGCTGACGACATAGACTATGACAATGATGCTCTGGTTCTGCATTGGCCTTGTGCATAATTCATCCCTAATTGTCTTTCTTAAAGATAGAGCACTGCCTCTTTAAAGTACATCCTCATGAGTAGAGTAAATCTAATATGTATGAAAGGTCTTAATAAAGAGGAACGGTTGCACTTATAATGATTAGGTGAAGTTCTAAGGCTATGTGTTATGTTTCTGTTTTTAATCTAGCAGTAAGCAGACAGGACATATGCTACCTGCATACAAATGCAACTGGTGCTGGATCTTGTGGTCAGGAAGATTCACAGAAGCTTGCAGATAGTTATACATTTTGGGTGTTAATGGCTTCAGCCCAGCTGCTGTTTGGAATCGGTTCTGTTCCAATCCAACCTTTTGGCATATCTTTCATAGATGACTTTGCTGGGCCTGGGAATTCTTCTCTTTATATTGGTAAATCCAACTTTATATTAAAACAACAACAACAACAACTTAATTAATCACAGACTAACTAGGTTTCTGTTTCTGTATGGTTTAGCAATTCTCTTTGCTGTGTCAGTGTTTGGGCCATCATTTGGATATCTTTTGGGTTCTGTGGTTCTGAAGATTTATGTGGATGTGGACAGACCTGAAACAGGTTTGTTTATTTTTGAAAGCACAGCAACAAATAATTACTTTTAATTTCTACTAATTACTACTTAAATGACTTCAAATTTTGTAAGCAAAACCGGTGCATAAACATTGTACATTTATTTAAGAGGTAATATATGCAGCTTATGATATTCACACTGCCCACATAATTCTAAAACTCACATAATTCCAACCACTCACTTTACTTTGAAATTAAATGTCTTTTATGTGTTTCTTTTACAAATAATAAAAGCCTTGTTAAAGATTTATGTTCATTTATCTTGGAAATTAAGAAGTCAGTTTTTGAGCTTTGGTGATGCCATCATTTAGAAGAGTGGTGCTTATGCTTAGGTTGTGAAGCACTCCATAGACAACAAAAAGATAACTCCGATAATGTCCTGCAGAATACCTTAGTTCATGAATGGCAGCCCTCTTTATTATATCCGGAACTTGTTCCTGAATTTATCCGATGCAGTATTGCTTGTATATATGTAAAGCAAGTCTTACATTTAAATTATTTTGGTATTGAAAGTAATTATTAAATACATTGCTGTTTCTTTACTCCAGGAAGTGCACTGGAGTTGACCCCTTCTGACCCTCGCTGGGTTGGTGCATGGTGGATAGGATTGCTCATCACAGCTGGAGCTCTCGCTCTCACTTCCATTCCGTACTTTTTTTTCCCCAGATCCCTACATGTTGAGAAGGTCAGTGACGTCCTTGAAATTATCCAAAAACAAATGCATATGACCAACATTTAGTTATTAATAAAGTACTGGTGGTAATCATGTTCATGTTAACAAAAATAAAGAACATTTGCATCTCATTTTTGAGTGAGTGCTTCTGTGCAACACTACACTCTCAGAAAAACAAAAAAGAGAAATTAGAGAAAAAAAGGACCAAACAACATTCTGATATGAATCTATTATTACAATATAATTTTTCTTATACCTACTACATTGCTACTTTTTAACTTTAACTCGTTCCTACCAGTGTAATTGTAACTCTTATATTGCAGACTTTAGAACCAGAGGCGGAAATCATGAAAGAAGCCCCCAGGGAGAGCTCCATGACGGATTTCTTAAAAAGTGAGTCTTCTTATATGGATAAAGAACAATGGAAAAGAAAATAAATGGGCGAGTTATACAGGCTACTAGTAGTTATTCATAAAATATGATTTATGCTAGCACCTATTTATTCCAAGGTTTATTCATGCTTATGTGAACAGAACTCAACTGAATTTTCTGTGTTACCAGTATAAAACTATTCTGTTCTATTCTGAAAATACACAGTATATTTTCAATTATTATACACAGCCATTTATAAACAGTGAAGATTTAATTAAAATTGAAACTAGTTTTTGGCTGTAAGGCTTTGTATATTAGCTTTAAGTGACTTGACATTTCATGTGGCCAAGTATAGTGTCCGATACTTGGAACTCTGCATTTAACCCATCCCAGTGTACACACACAGTAAGTGAACACACACACTCTGAGCAGTGGGCAGCCATGCTTTGGCGGCCAGCGAGCAGTTCAGAGTATCGAACCAGCAACCATGGGATCACGGGTCCAACACTCGAACCACCAGGCCACTACTGCCCCCATAATGATTCATAAGGATATAAATAATTATATATTATATAATTGATTTGCTTCTATCTGTATGATACTGGGCTAATACATTTGCCGGAATTCACATTTAGCAAATAAACAGTGTGCCGGTAAAGTTTGTTCAGTGCTTTACTTTTTTCACATTTTCTGTTACAGCCTTTTACCAAAATGAACTCAAGTATTTTTTTTTAAAATTTATATAAATCAATACCCCGTAATGTAACAGAAGTTTGTTTAAAATCTTTGTATATTTATTATTTTTCATATATCTGCCTATGGCATGACACTTGAGCTCATGTGCATACTGTTTTCACTGACCATCTGTGTGATGTGTCTGCAGTTTGTTGGAGTGCACATGTGGTAAATTCAGTTGACTAGACATGATTCTGTAAGTTACAAATTTATCTACATAATGGACCATAGTTAATAGATGCATGAACAAGCATAAATCCAGCCATAAGGTCTAAGAAACCTCTGAGACGGAATTGTACTAAAGCAGTTTTGTGACATTATTATACAGAATACAACCAAATACACATAATGTGTAGCTCAGGTGTTTTTTCTAAACAATGCAACAATGTACAAGTGAATTAACAGGAAACTTCCTCAATAAGAAGCTGTGGTGGTCCTGTGGGCGATAAGGAGAGATTTGAATTCAATGTGAGCTGTTATGGGGAGCCAATAGGGTTTAATGACGAGAGGTGGGACATGGGTTTTTTTTGGTTCCTTGAACATAACTCTTGCGGCTGAATTCTGTATCATCTGCAGAGGTTTGGTTGTGCACATCGGGATTCCAGCAAGCAGAGCTTTGCAGTAGTCCAGGACCAGAACCTGGACCAGGACTTGTGTAGCATGTTCTGATATCCGAACTCGGATCAAATTCTTTCGAATGACTGATCCCAGTGATGTTATGTAGATCGAGAAGAGCAATGGTCCAAGAACTGAGCCTTGAGGTACACCGGTGTCAAAACGGTTCTGAGACTTCACCCCCCCATGAAACCCTGAAGGATCTACCCAAAGGTAGAAAGGAACCACTTGAGAGCATTGTCAGAGATGCCTTTTAGAGTCGAAAGGAGAATGTTGTGGTTAACAGTGTCAAAATCAGCAGATAGGTCCAGATGGATGAGAACTGAACTAGTATTTTGGACATGTTAATACACACATCTGACCATAAAGATAGCTTATTTAATCAGGTGACATCAGATTCGCAAACCAAAATGCGTCAATGTTAGCTGCTGTGGCGCTTTGCATAAAACAATGAACATGAAAGTAGAGCAATTATGAAAATAAAAAAAAGTGAATTTAGTCACCGTGGTTACTTTCTGGGGTGTGCCACTATATAAGTCTAGCCACTGCCCTAGTAAAGGTTTTACCATCAATTTTGAGATCAACGAAACTCACACATCCATACTAGCTTGACAATGTGTTGTGTACTCTTCCCATGGGCCACTGTATTTTTAGGGAATTGGGATCAACAATAAGTACAACAGAGTTATTTTAAGGTTTCCAAAAGGCTTTTGCCAGTGTAGGCTTTTGCCATTTTGTAATTGCTAGTACACACCCAAAACGGCTGCAGCTCTTTCTCTTCTTATGGCCATATGGTTTAGTGGAGGCGTTTGGTGTGCGCATAGAGTAAAAAATGGCACTGGACGACAATCAGCCACTTCTTTATCACAGCCCCTGACGCAGAACTCAGAGCCGATTACTTGAGGTACCTTGTTTAAAAAGTCATCCTGTGAAAACTCTTCCACCTCAGAATGAATGAGAACTGATGACTCCACCAAACAAACTTCTCCAAATACTGCTCCAGAGGCCGACCATACTGGGAAAAGTCCAACAGGATTGCCTCTGGGGGTAAGATGTACTTCATGTTTGGTCCGGTATCCTGTCATAGTATGTAATCTCAGGAAGGAGCCAACGACTTGGGAAGATAAAGTCAATACTTTAATAATACATAGAATACAAACAGTTAATCGACTTGAACGAAACATATATTGGATTGACAAAAAACACTCTATGCATTGACGAGACCAAACCAAAAAAATAGGAAAACACAGCATGTCCTGGTGATTATGGATCTATGACAGGTGGGGTGATTACAGAAGAAGGACTGGTGCGCGAACGTGGAAATGAACTCCAAGGGGAAAAAAATAAGATTGTGCTGGATTGTGAGGATACATTTATTACAAAAATACTTTATTTATACAAATCACAAATAGCATAAAATAAATAGCAAACAAGAACAAAACAAACTAAACTTGATCAAAAAAACTCAAGACAGGCCACAGATAGGGATGGTGTTGACAAACTACACAGCACAGCAAAGAAAACACAAGGGCAGTTGAAGGGCCTGAACTTTTAACAGGATAATGAATTAAGGAAACAATGGAGACCCAAGACCAGAAAGCACATAACATGTACTTCCAACACAAACACAAGACATGGGACTCTCATGATCTTGTCCTTCTAACAAGGCAAATAAAACACATGGTTATTACTAACAGCACACTGGAAATTTAGAAATTTAGATTTTCTGCCTTTTTACTTGTAGTCTGCTTTATGCACCCCCAACTGCTCCCTGGGATCCCTGGACTCTGCAGCATAAATGGCTGCCCACTGCTCACATATTGTGTGTCACATGGTTGGTATGCTGCTCTTAGAAACTGGAATAGTATTTTTGTGAAATATTTTTTCTATTTTATTTGAAATCTCATAGGGATCTATGAGATTTCAATCTAGAGTGAGTAAAAAGGCTCATAAAATCACTCTGGACCCCATACACCCAGATCACTCTCTGTTTAAACTGTTACCGACTGGTCGGTGCTAAAGAGCACCTAGCTCAAAAATATCCAGACAAAGGAAAAGCTTCTTTCCATAACAATTTTCCTTAACAGTTAAATGTTCATCTTGTGCAATAAATGTGTGCAATAAATATTTTTTCATCCGACTTTCGTATATAGCACCTTAATAATTTGTAAATTTGTAGATTTCCTATAGCAATACGGTTGTGTGCAATACTCTACCTCAGAAATTTATAACTTCTAACTTTTCTATTTATAAAACATCAGTATATACGCTATATCATCCGTAGCTCTTCTATACCAATGCATTTACACTGTGTAATCAACTTACATATTTATTTTTATTATGTTGCTTGTTACTTGTCTTTTCACTTACGTTGTTTCTATAACTCCTCGTGTGTAAGCACAACTGGCTATACAGCTCATTCTGTTTCTGATTTTGTTATACTAGATTACTAAACATTTCCTTTTATTGTGTTGTTGTGTAAAAGTAAAAGTATGATGTAAAAGTGATCTGAATTCCATGCCAAAAATATCTTCATAATGAGTCAATGTTAATGTAAATATGCAAACATTAATGTGTCTTGTGTGGTCTGTTTGGGTTCTTGCAGTGTTCCCGAAGATGTTTGCAAAGCTTCTGCTGAGTCCACTCTTCATGGCACTAGTTCTGACACAGTGCTGTTTCTCTTCTGTGATCGCTGGGCTTGCTACCTTCCTCAACAAGTTCCTGGAACGGCAATATAGTGCCTCGGCAGCCTATAGCAGCCTTCTTATTGGTCAGCCACTTTTACATAAAAAACATACATGTAAACACACTTTTGCCAAAAATGATTCTTCACAATGAACAACCTTTTGAGGACCTCTATTTTTAGAGGGGAATTTATTAATTAAAAAATGAATAATGTGTAAAAACATTAAAGAATTAATGTTAATGAAAACGGTCCTCAGGTGCTATTACTTTGAGAATCAAAAAAACTTACATCAAAGATGAAGTAAACAGATGTATACAATGTCTTTCAAGTTCCCTTTTTGTTTGTCCCCGATGTTATGTTGAGACAGAATGGGGTCTATGAACTTGAAAAGGCAAATGAACTTGGTGTATTGAATCGGCTTTTTAGTCTCTGCCCCATACATAGTAGGGACGTTTTCATCTTTTCACATTATGCCTTGTCATCCCACACCTGCACTGCAAGAAGACGCAATCCTGATGTTTATTGTAAACGGTTGGTGCATTCTTAAGGAATCAACCACAGTATGCGGCATCAGTGATTTAGGGTAAATGGGTCTCCATTGACATCAACTCGCCAGCTTCAGTCTGCTGGGATATCCATACCCTCTTAAACTCACGTTCTTCCCTCCGAGATACCGAGTGGGGCCTCTCACTCCTCTTTAGCTCAAGGAGTGTATGATGAGGATGAGACAAGATGTGTAGGTTCTCTTTGGCACTAGCACAGATCCGGCGTCCAAACTAGGGAAAATGCGGACAATGAGGTTTTCTTTCTCAATATACCCATTTTGCATGGCGGGGTGTTTGTTAATACTTTTCATGATTTTTTTTACAACAGTTCTCGGCGGTGACAGCTCAACCGAGACAAAACTAGCTTTTCCTCATACTGAGGATCTCTCATCTAAGGGATTATCTAGACTTTGTTTTCATTTCTGTGTTTACAGAACGTGACTACGACTAGTAAGATGCCAGTTAACAGTCCAACTAAAACTATTTTAGAAGTGAACACCATTTGTCCCAGGAACAAGGGGTTATCCCGCTCCAAATTCAGGTTTCTTGGAGAGCATGGCATTTCCATTATGCCTCACTGACCCTATGTCCTCTGTCTTCTAATACTTTCTCGCGAGAAAAGTTTGATCACAACAGGTGCCATAAAGGGTGCTGTTTGCAATGGGCCTCTTTGCAAGATTCTACAACCTATGTGTTAAGCTAGAGTAGTGAGTGTCTTGAATTGTACCAGTAGGTGAGATGATGGGTGCAATTCTGCAAAAGCAACTTTTTCCCCTTCTCAGTTGTGTTAGGTTGCTATTCTAGCTTCCCTACTTCCTCCACATGGCAAAGTACAGGCATTCCAACCATCACTTATTGGGGTAGCGATCCATCTATGGGTAGAGGTATCCCTATTGAGGTGTACCCCTTTAACTTATTAATTATTATTCCATACGTGATCATCCTGTATGAGGTTTTCCTCATTCTACAGTTCCCATGTAAACCTTTGACCTTGACTAGGTGAACTACTCAACCTCCTGTTGTACTCACCGTAGTGTGGGCTCCCGCAGACTTATCTCCCATTAGTCCTTGCCATTGGTTAGACATGCTGGTGTCCTCCCAGCAGTAGTATGTTGTCTCCATAGTGTGCCCCTCAGCCAAGAGAGTAGGGCTCCCGGTGTCCCTCATAGTGCTGGGTCTCTATGTTATTTTTTAAAAGAAGCCCACTCCCTTTGATGGCTGCTGATAAGAGTCCCTTATGCCACAAAGCTTTGTCTTAGGCTGCATTGACCAATTGACGCCTCTGGTTACTGGCCAAATTGTTAGTGAATGGGCATGCAGATTCGCCAGTTCAAGTTCAGGGATTATAAGTTCTCAAGTTCAAATCAAATTCTGTCTTGACACCTGTTGTTTCCTCCATTAGGGAACAGAGGTTAAAGACATAACCGCTGTGTTACATAAGACAATATTCAGTCAGCAGGGTATTGCAGAATGAACTCTGATAGTGTGATCCGATGGCTTTGTTTCATGTTAATTAGCTTGGCTTTTAAATAAAATATACCGATTTGAAATATTTTATTAACTCATTTTTGGCACATTTATTTTATTTTTACTCTTACTGCAGTTGACAATTGTATCACTTAAATCTAATTTTTGTCTGTCAGAGTAAATTCAAGATGACATGCAGTACTCAGATACAATTACATTATTAGCTGCCACGATCAATTCTAAAAAGGCTGTGAAAGATAAAAGTCAGACTACCACTGTAACGATGTGTGCAACAATGTCTTCTCTCTTCAGAAAATATGATTTATTTAGACAGTCATGTATGTTAAGCAGTTTAAATCCTTTCCATTTTAAAATATACAACAGTTTTACAAAATATATTTGTCAACAAAACAGCTTGTTTATGAACCACTTAAAATTATGAGTAGAGCCTAACATTTAACACTTAAGAGTCAAAACATCTTCCACAACACTGATATATACAATGTTGCATTAAACTATTAAATTCCCCTTGTATTCCCATAGAGAGAAGCATCCATTTGAAGTTAACTGTTCTTTATTTTCTCTCAGGTGCTCTCAATCTGCCTTGTATTGCTGTGGGGATGGTGCTCGGGGGGCTTATTATGAAACGCTGGGGCTTGTCATTCCAGACCATTCCACGTTTCTCTGTTGTAATGCTCACCATCTCCATCATTTTCTGCGTGCCTCTCTTCTTCATGGGCTGCTCCACGCAAGATATTGCTGGTGTTTTTCCTAAAGCAGATAATGGCAACTGTGGGTAGGTGGCCTCAGGTTGAAGGCTCATTTTCACACATTTTCTAATTATTCTGGAATTAGACAAATTTTAACCTTTGTCTTGCTGGCCTATCAGACATGTCTGTAATCCTTTTTTGTGAGAAACCAGTAAGCAGCTCTTAAATGATTATATCACCAGGTCTATAAAAATTTACAAGTAAAAAAGTTCTAATAGAAAGTGTGAGAACTCCCACACTCTTAATAATAAACTCAAAAGCATTACAACTGATAAGTTGCTCCAACCGATTAGTATTGTATTGTATTATTTCTTGCAAATATAATCTAATTTGGCTTATTAAATGTTACATTTACATTAACAATTGAATAAAATCGTCAGCTTAATTTAAAAATGTAAAATTTAAATGTACATTTATTAATTTGGCTGACGCTTTTATCCAAAGCGACACACAGTATTATGCAGTAGTCAATCATCACTGCAGAGTAAATGGGGGTAGGAGTAAATGTAAGGGAGCTCAAATGTACACTTACTAAGGACACTTCAATGTAAGGGAGCTCAAATGTACACTTACTAAGGACACTTCAGTCATCGTCTACTAGCCCTGGGATTCTTACCCGAGACCTATCGCTTACAACTCTTTAACCATGTGTTTATAGAAAGTGTTTTATTGGTTACATAAATAACAATTTAATTTGTGAAAGCTTGGAGGTTATGGAAGAGCATTAAATCATTAGCAATTAGAGCCAATCCTTTCACGCCTGAAAACCACACAGTATGCTTCACAAACATGTTTATTGAAATAGCCTGAAAGAAGATCCCAAAACAATGTCTTTCCTAAAGTATCAACACAACTCGATTTCATTTTCTAACTCACTTTCTGTGCATATTTTTTTAAATTAATAAATAAAACATCCTTTTATTTTCAATAAACATTTAGCTCAACTAGAAATGTTTTTATGTAATGACAACAACTTGTGTAAAATTAACAAAAGCATTCAGATCTAACACTGTCGGTGTGTAAAAGTTTGTGTATTTAATTTCTCAAAAATTACAGTGGTGACAAGAGAATGTTATGAACGGCAAATTATTAATAATAATATGGTTGTTTATTTATAACTAGCTTACTATAGTTTTAAGTGGAGGGATGTTTGTAACATTTATACTTCTTACAACCTACCCCTGTCAGCCATGATTTCACTAGCTGTACTAGTAAAACTAGTAAAAAATTGTTACTACAAATATAATTTGGTCATAAATGTTTACCTTAAATCAGTTTTTATGTCTCTTAAATTGGCATTTTTCAATATTACATAAGTGGCCCTGTATATCTTGAAGTAAGTAAGGAAGGGGTAATGGATCCATCCCCATCTGTCATGCCCCAGGATTAGGGACTCTTCACGTTTCACAATCCTGGACTTAAAGTTTTGCATAGCTCATCATTCCCACAGTGTGTTGTTACAACAATCTTAATCTTGACTGCTGGTCTTACAAAACATTCCCACGTAACAACCACACAGTCTCTCCTACACTAGAATATGAAAAAAATGAGATGCTGCCATGTTGCAAAATAACTTTCACAATGTCTTACTAAAGAACAGTGATCTCATTTATTTTTAGAAAAATATGATATTATTGTTATAGACATTCTTACAGCAATACCATAGACAACTTACATTAGACCCCTGGAAAGTAAATTTAATTAGATTTTAAGATAATAAATGTGTAGCCAGTATTATTTTATATGTCGGCCCAGTATTGCAACGCCCAACCATCGTAAACAAACCGCAGGAGTGAATAAGAATCAAGACATTAAAAAACATGTATTTCAGGTCAAGAGTCAACCATTCAATCTGATTTATTTGTGATTCATGTAAAAGATTGACTCAAATAAATGATTTTTTCACAAATTGGAGTATTAACTCCCATTAACACACCACGATGATCTTCTTGAACATTTCTATTGAATTAAGATTTAATACGTAATAAGTAAATTTCATTAGATCTCAAGATAAAAAATATGTCTAGCCAATATTATTTTGTAAGGGAGCTCAGTAATGTTTTTGACATTAACATTTCTTCATTTGGCAGACGCTTTTATTCAAAGCAACTTAAAAGTATTATGCAGTTGCTAATTATCACTTCAGAACAAATGGGGGTCAGGTGCTTTGCTTTAGGGCAGGGGTACTCAATTAAGAAACTCGAAAGGTCCACCTACCTAATTTCTGTTTAGTCTGAGGTCCGGAATGTGACTATCAAATTCCAAACAGACATTTCTAACAAAACAAAAAAATGCAATCCTCAAAATTTTAGAACTATTCACAAAATATATGATAGACCTTAAGTGTGAAAGATGACACCTTTGTGCCCCCAGCTGTTTAAACTTGGGCTTAAAAGATATTAAAGCCAGTGTGTGCGTTTCTCATATGTTCATGGTTGAAAAGACAGGAGTACATGAAGGGAAACATGATGAGAATTTAAAGCATTGCTGAAGGAGAGGAACACCTACATCTTTGAGTAAGAGTGAGTAACCATCTTTGACAGAAGTTGACAGGGTCACAGTGTGATTCCTGCACTGCTAAGTTTTCTTGGAGCTCAATTAACTCTTTGCAGAGTAGCCGCATTGGCCCATAGAAAGACTTTCATGGCTTCAGTTGAGAATTCTGTTATACTTTTGACAAGAAATGGATTGGAAATGCACTACAAGAAATGTTTTCCATGGGCAAAATTTGTGTTACTGGATTTTCCTATAGCAATACGGTTGTGTGTAATACCCTACCTCAGACATTCACATACAGAACCTTATAACTTTTAACTTTTATATTTATCAAACATCAGCACATACGCTTATTCATCCGTAGCTCTTCTGTACCATTGCATCTCCACCACTATGTGTTCAACTTACATATTTATTTTTATTATTTTACTTGTTACTTGTCTTGTCACTTACGTTGTGTACTGGAAGCTCTGTAACTAAAACAAATTCTTTGTGTGTGCAAGCACACCTGGCAATAAAGCTTTTTCTGATTCTGATTCTGAATGGGGGTTGGTCTTGAGAACCTGTTTGTCTCTGAGTCTATTTAAAAAAGCCAATTCATGTCCCACCCAGTCTGATGGGTATAAAAGGGGGGGAAGAGATCATTCATTACAGTTTGTTCTCCTGAATCCTGGTATGGTCCTCGAGCTTCTTGAGTGTAACAGTGCTGGAAATTACGACTTCCCCTGGGGATTTCAGTAACTGCTGGAGTGGGCATTAGAGCTAATAACTAAAAGAGCAAATTTCTTACTTGGTCACAGCGACTATTTCTGTAATGGGACGCCTTCCCTTGGAGGCAACCGGCTTGTCAAAGACGGTGATACCGACAAAGTCTGCCTCACCTGTCTGAGTCTCCGGCACGCTAAGGATGGTATAGTGTGGGCGTCGTATGCTCACTGTGAGAACATGACAAGTTGGGGTTGCGGTTGGCTTTTTTTAATGAAATCAGCAGCCACTTTCTCCGCTCTTTGTAGCTCTGCAGCTGAACTCCTGGCTCGGACTGTTTCTACCGCAAGCTACGTTAGTGATCTGGGGAGTAATATGGATTTGTCTCCGTCAACTTCATGCTTGCGGGCCGGCCCTACCGCTCTTCATTCTCATCTCCTCAAGTCAATTCCCCATCTCACTCTGCGTGAACATGCTGTCAGTTGCAGCGTCTGATAACGAGCTGCTAGTATCGGACACGGATGACATACTGCACCTACTGCTTCTGGTGGTCAGGGGGCGGGCGGATCCCTGGCCGCGGCGAGAATTGGGCTTGAGTCTATGGCCCTGCCTATGTCAGGGCGTGACGGATGATACGCCCCACACCAACCCGGTACCATTCTTCCCCAAAGTGCATAATGAGCTGAAATTAACCTGGAAGGTGCCCTTTTGGCCCGACTCCGTCATGCTCCGTCATGCTCCGTCCGGCAGCTCGTCCGCACATAATTCCCTCAACGGGGCTATAGGGTTATCCTGCAAGCAGAGCACGCTGTTGCGACACATCTGTCCACAGAGCATATCTTCCTGGTAGGACAGACCGAGGCTCCCCTCCAAGGCGTGCAGATTCTCTGTGTCCTTAGTGGCGAAGCCTTATCTCCTCGTGACATTGCAAGGCCAGCAGATACGGTCGACCCTGTTCCTTAAGCTGAGATATCTTCAGGATTCTACAGCCCCTACTTCACCGTGCCTAAAAAAGGCGGAGGTCTACACCCCATCTTGGATCTTCGCGCCCTGAACAGGTACCTCCACAGGTTGCCCTTATGGATGCTGATGCAGAGGCACCTCCTGACTTTGGACAGGTCACAAGACTGGTTCGTTGCTATCGACCTGAAGAGCGCATACTTCCGTCTCAAATTCCCCTCAACACCGACCGTTGCTACGGTTCGCATTCAAGGGACAAGCATACCAGTACAAGGTCTTGACTTGTGGGCTTTTCCTGTCTCCTGGGTCTTTACGCAAGTCACGCAGGGCGCCATCGCCACCCTCAAGGAGCGTGGAGTTCGGATACGGAACTATCTGGACCCTCTACAGTTTGTATATCGCAGCAATCGCTCCACAGATGACGCCATTACTTTCACCCTATACACTGCTATCTCCCACCTGGAAAACAAGAACACCTATGTGAGGATGCTGTTTGGGGACTACAGCTCAGCATTCAACACCATAGTGCCTTCCACATTTGTTGAGAAGCTCAAGAATCTTGGACTGAACAGGTCTCTGTGCAACTGGATCCTGGACTTCTTGACAGGCAGAAGTCAGGTGGTAGGAATGGGCAACAACACCTCATCCCCGCTGACCCTCAACACTGGTGCTCCTCAGGGCTGTTCTCAGCCCACTCCTGTACTCCCTGTACACACATGACTGTACAGCCACGCACAGCTCCAATGTGATTGTCAAGTTTGCTGATGACACAACGGTCATAGGCCTGATCACCGACAACGAAGAGACGGCCTAGAGAGAGGAGGTGGGCACCCTGACTAACTGGTGTCAGGAGAACCACCTCTCACTCAACACTGACAAGACCAAGGAGCTGGTGGTGGATTTCAGGAGACGAAGCAGAGAACACACACCCATCACTATCGGCGAGACACCTGTGGAGCGGGTGAGCAGTTTCAAGTTCCACCGCACAACATCAGCGAGGATCTCACCTAGTCCATTCACACCCATGCAGTGCTGAAGAAGGCACAACAGCGCCTCTTCTTGCTGAGAAGGCTGAGGAAGTTTGGCATGAGCCCCAGCATCCTCAGAAACTTCTACCCTGTACCATAGAGAGCACCCTGACAAGCTCCATCACTGCCTGGTTTGGAAAACGCACTGCTGGCAACCGCAAAGCTCTGAAAAGGGTCGTGCGAACTGCCAGCCACACCGTTTGAGGTGAGCTTCCCTCCCTCCAGGACATCTACACCAGGCAGTGCTTAAGGAAAAAATCCCGAAAGATTATCAGGCACGCCAGACACCCATCTCACAGACTGCTCTCTATGCTGCCCTCAGGAAGACGTCTCCGCAGCTCGGCTCCCGCACGAGTCGACTAAGGGATAGATTTTACCCTCAGGCTATCCAACTCAAGAACAGTAAGAAATGATACACCCGCAGCACACTACCACATACAATATGTCACACACTGCTCTTTATACAACAGTCTACCTTCATAGTCAACCATGACTTTACTGTATTTAGATCACGTTCACTCTGCTGCACCTTAGCATATTTCTATGCACATCTTTGTTTACATTATGCAGAACTTGCACACTCTGTGTTTAGTGTTTAATGTCTAGTGCTTAATGTATGTTTGTACACACTGTGTTGAATGTTTTCGACTGTGTTTATCCAATACACTATGTGTACTGATTATATGTATGTGCAAATTGCACACTGTCCTGTGTTTGAAGTCTGTACTACATGTTATATGTTACATGTTACCTGTACTGCAGTGTGTTTTCAGCAAGCTCCCAAGAATTTCACTTACCAGGGCACATGTCAGCAGAATCCCTGTTACCAAAGCTCTGAATAGGTAAATATCTTCAATATCCTCCAGGGACAGAGTCGCCAGGCACATGATGCGCCACTTCTCCCACCCGTCCATCATGTTAATGTTCCTACAGGTCAGTTGGGTTTTCCCGAACCCATATAGGGTGTCAATTGCGTTCAGAGACCAGCTAATCAAATCCATAATTTCTTTTCTTTTTCGAGAGCAGGGCGAAGAGAGTCTCAGAATAGAGTAACAAGACATAGCTAGCATAGCAAGGAGAGATAAGGGAAGGAGAAGGAAAAGATGCGACCGCCTTCGCGGAGAGCCAAATGAGAAAAACTGCTAGCGGGCACGGGTGCCCCAGAGACTGGTACGTGTTGTTATTACGTTCACCATTCAGTGCGCCATTACTGTGAAGAGACAGCCCTCCCCTTCTGCTGACCTCCGTAACAGACAAACAGGTGCTCAGAGCTACTGAATCTCCACGTGCGGTCCACGTAGAGGTGCAGGGCGCGTAAGGGACACAAAACGAAAGAGACTGGTTCTTCCCCCCCAGCAGGGCCGGGGTCTCAGGATCATGTGAGAATCAGGTGGACCAAACTGGAGGCACTCACTGGACGCAGAGAGTGCCTGTAGGTCCCCTATCCTCTTGATATAAGCGACAACAAGGTGGGCTGTCTTCATCGTTAAGTGAGGAAGACCAGTCTGCTTCAAGGGCTCGAAGGGGGGACTGCTGAGGCCTTCCAAGAAAATAAGCAAGTGCCAAGAGGGACCCCTTTAAGGAGGAGGGGGCCAGCTTTTGCTTGAGGCCTCTCTTGGAGGAAGAACAACATGACACCGATCCCGCACCTCCAGTGGTCCTCACCGTGTGAGGAGCACCATGACAAAAAGAACTGGCACTTCAAAGTGTGCAGAGTGGTTATGGCTCTGGCCTGAGCGAGGGATTTCACCACCTGCTGACTCCACATAAGGAGGCAAAAAGAGCAACCCGAGGGGAATTACTCCGGTCGAGGATCCCATGTGTCCCAGGAGCCTTTGAAATATTTTAAGTGGGACCGCGGGGCACTTGAAATGTTTTAAGCACTCAAGCACTGACTGGGTACACCCATCCGTGAGTCGTGCAGACATAGTGACAGAGTCCAGTTGCATCCTGAGAACCCAAGGGAGGAGATTGCTCTTTTTGTGATAGTTTGGGTACCAGGCCCTGAAAATGGCCGGCTTTAGGTGGGATGGGGCAGGGTCCGTACTGGTCCGGCCGTGAGATGGACTGTCTGAGTCTTGCACAACGGGCGCATTGAGAAACCTGGATTTCTTGGAATACCGCATTTGCGCAAAGGTTTTGGTGTGTACACACAGGAAATTGGTGCTGCAGCACCTAGACTGTCTAGGCGTACATGACTTGTCCCAATGCAGTGCTGACAAGCCTTAACAACTTCAGGGGTTCTGTGGTCCCCCTGAAACAATTTCATAGGCTTCTTGTGCACACGGTGTTCTCGACTGGGGTAATCCCACTTGGGTTGATGCACATGCGACTACTTCAGAACTGGCTACAGAGCAGGGTTACGAGGAATGAGTGACACGGAGGCACCAGGCATCAGGCCCTCATTGCTACGTGTTGTTGCACCCTAGCCCCTTTGTCTTCAGTGAAATTTTTATGAATGGGCATTCACCTCAGGCAAGTTTTGAGGAGTATTGTTGTAACAACAGATATCTCCCTTCTAGAATGGGCTGCAGTGTGCAACGGTCGATGGACGGGATCCTGACAGAAGTGGCATATTATTGTCTGCTTTGGTACTCCCTGACCGAGGGCCCCCTTTGCACAGATACCCTAGCGCAAAGTTTGGCCTGAGACAAGCAGAAATACGCTTTCCCCCGAGTGAGCCTCATCACGGTCCTGTGCAGGGTCAGAGAAGAAGAGCATCAAGTGCTGCTACTTATGCCTTACTGGCCCAACGAGATTTAGTTATCAGAGCTAATAACTCTGGCGAAAACTCTCCCTTGTCAGATTCCCCAGAGTATATAGCACCAATGATTCTGTCCATGTCCAACGAGTGCCTCAAGTTTGGACAGGCGTAGGCGCTCTCTTGAGAGAGCATCTTAGGTTGTCCCACATGATGTTTTTCTTCACTCTTGATTCCCCTACCAGGCAAATCTGTGACCTTACTCTCCAGTGGTGCTCCGCACAAGGTGGGCTGGCACGTTATTTTTACATGAGCTCTTCCCTATTGGTGAGACCATGTGGTAGTCTCCGCATATCATTCTCCCAATGACAGGATGTGGCCGCCATAGTGCATTCCCTCTTTGAGAGGAAGTGTTTCCCAGTATCATTCATGGTCGGGCAGCTGTCTCACCAGAAAAGATCAGAAGCCCCTCGCCTACATTGATCATTGGTAAGACCTCTCACTTTTTTCAAAATCTGATGACGTCTTATCATTTTTCCACTTCACAAGAAGGACTCACTCCGCTGTAAATTTTGACGTAGTGTCGTAAAGTGTCATATAGGAATCCCATACTGTTTATTTACATCTGTAACCGTGGTTCCCTTGTGGGTCCACTGCTTTGCCGCCTGCTGCAGCATTTCTGATATATTCCTCAGGTGTCTCTGTTTCTCGTTTGGCTTTTCCCTCTCCTTCCCTTATCTCACCTAACCTCTTGCTTTGTCTTGTTATTCTATTCTGAGACTCTTTTTGCCCTGCTCTCCAAACAGAAAAGAAATTATGGATTTTAATAATCTGGTCTCTGAACACAATTAACACCCTCTTCTTGACAAGAACCCTGGGTTTGGGGGAACCCAACTGTCTTGCTTGTACATTTGTAGCTGGATATATCATGGACATGTGGGAAAAGTGGCGCATCTTGTGCCTGGCCATTCTGTCCCTGGAGGATATTGAAAATATTTACCCATTCAGAACTTTGGTAACAGGGATTATGCTAATTGGATTAGGTGGGACCCTGTGGTATCGACGATTGTTAAAAATGGTCAATGCTCAAAGCCCAGGGTTGCAACTATCCAGTGTTAGAGGGGTATGCAGCAAAAAATTTTGGCGCCCCCCACCTCTTAATAAATTAGTGTGCCAGACATCATTATGTATGGGTTTGAAATAATAAATGTTTATTTTAAAGTATATCAGACTGCCACTGTAAGCCTACCATAATTATATGGTATATATGTACACATACATATATATATATTTATAATTTTTGATTGATCCATCTTTTTCGAGTTTCAATTACAACTCGCTAACGTTACTTCTGGTCATTCAGCGTTCACGGCGCCCCGCCCACTCACGATATACTCTTCTATGTCTAAATTCTATAATGGAATCTTATGAGGGCACAGGCGCCTACTCTAGCCTGTTAGTCCTTAATTAGTTAATTTATATAACTTTTAATATTTAAAAAAAAATTAACCATCGCTTAGGCGCCCCCAATGGTGCGGCGCCCCTAAGCGCCGCATATAGCGCATACCCATTTTTTGCGCCACTGTCGAAGCCCCAATAAATTTCCTGCTGGATTGAGACAGTAGTGGGCAGGGCCACTAGTACTAACACTGTGGCTATGGACCGTAAACTGGGAAACATCGTGTTGGTTATACACCGCAAAATGGAAAACATCATGGAGAAACTAAAATTTGGAAACGGAATTTGGCTGACCTGGCGACCAGGGATGGACTTTAGATTCCTGCGGAAACTGGCATGTATCGTGCTAAATTTTAAGAATTTTGTTTTCGCTTCAACCCTTTCAGATGGCCTTGGCCAAGGCTTGTCAATCAATCAATCAATCAATCAATCTTTTGCTTGTCACAGACACTGTTACATGCCGTGAAATGGCACCCCTCCGACCATAAACACATATCACATTCAAGGGAAGACACATCGGAGAGGTAGTAAAGAGAAAAAGCAACAACATGATACACAAGGAAAGTTGGCTCAAAAAAAGAACCCCTCTCAGACCGTCCTTCAGTAGGGCAGTGTGAGACCCGGGAGACAAAAAAGCCCTAGCATTAAGCACATAAAACTGGACATGACATTGCAATGGGGAGGGGGACAGGGAATGTTGAGGTGTCCGATGTGGGCAACAGCCATCTGCCCCTGCAGCTATGAACAGCGCTGGATCCAGACCCGCCTGCCCACACCAGTGGTGAAAAGCATGCGAAGGCGTGGGATAGGGGTAGAGGTAGTGATTGTCTATCTGTAGCTGTGTACGTATGTGTGTGTGCTTGCATGTGTGTGTCAGTGAGTCTGTGAGGCCTGAAAATCCAGTCCACAACAGATGTCCTTGGAATGGTTAGAGGAAATCAGAGCGTCTCGTTATCTTGTTCTCGTGGAGGTTGTTTGTCTTCAGCACAGGCCTTGGCCAAGGCCGTCCGAAAGGATTGAAGCCGAAACAAAATATTCTTCTTCAAATTTAGTATGATATCTGCTAGTTTCCGCAAGTATCTATTGTCCAGCACTGGTCGCCAGGTCAGCCAAATTCTGTTGCATAGTTGCTAGTTTCTCCAAGATGTTTTCCATTTAGGGTCCATGGTTTCCATTTTGCGTGCCATAGCCACCCAGTTGTTATCCAATTTAAGGTCTATGACCACCATGATATTTTCCAGTTAATGGTCCATAGCCAAAGTCTGAGTACTAGCAGCACTGCCCATCATTGTTTCAATCCAGCCGGTCAACTAGTTGGGGTTTTGAGCATTGACCGCTTTTAACAATCGTCGATACCACAGGGTCCCAAAAGAATCCCTGTTACCATAGTTCCGAATAGGTAAATATCTTCAATATCCTCCAAGGACAATGTCGCCAGGCACATGATGCGCCACTTCTCCCACCTGTCCATCATGTATCCAGCTGCTAATGTTCCTGCAGGTCAGTTGGGTTCCCCCGAACCCAGGCTTCTCTTCGAGAATAGGGTGTCAATTTTCAGAGACCAGCTAATCAAATCCATTATTCCTTTTCTGTTTCGAGAGCAGGGCAAAGAGAGTCTCAGAATAGAGTAACAAGACATAGCAAGCATAGCAAGGAGAGATAAGGGAAGGAGAAGGAAAAGATGCCACCGCCTTTGCCAAGAGCCAAACGAGAAAAAAAAAAGAAAAAAAAGAAAACAAACAACCTCCACAATAACAAGATAACGAGACGCTCTGATATCCTCTCCCCATTCCAAGGACACCTGTTGTGGACTGGATTCTCAGGCATCACAGACTCACTGACACACACACACACACACACACACACACACACACACACACACAACCAGCTACAGATATCAACACTACCTCTACCCATATTTCATGCCTTTGCATGCTTTTCACCGCTTTTTTTTTCACTGGTGTGGCAGGGGGGTCTGAATCCAGCAATTTCAGCTGCAGGAGCAGATGGCTCTTGCCTACATTGGACACCTCTACATTCCCTGTCCCCCTCCCTGTGTCAATGTTATGTCCAGTTTATGTGCTTGTTGCTGGGGCTTTTTTGTCTCCGGGTCTCACTCTGCACTACTGAAGGACAGTCTAAGAGGGTTATGTATGCACGGGGCAAGGAACAGGGGTACAGAAGTACCCTACATGTTTTTTTCAGTGGAGAGAACTTTTTTTCCATTACGTTCGATGTATAATTCTATCTTGAACAAACCAGGCACAGACTGAAACTTTTGGCAAAGCATGTGCATCAGACAAAACCATCTTTATAGAAGGGCAAAGGTCAATTAGTCTTGGATCTACTTATTAATGTCTTAATTTAGCTTTTAATTAAAGTTGGGGTAACCAATGTCTGATACCGCATTAGAATACATGTTCCTTTTGGGTAATAGTGTTTTTAAATGTGTCTAATTATTCCACACGCCTAATCTTGAAAAAATTTTCCAGAAATGCTTTACTTTACTTTACTTTATTTTACTTTACAGACTTTAATATATTGAATGATAAAATGTTTTTTGTTCTGCAAATAACGAGATTAAACAATGTCAATGTGTTCTGCAGGATGCTGCTATCCTGTGCTGCCAATTGCTCCTGCCCCAGGAGCTCCTTTAATCCGGTATGCGGAGAAAACCTCATTGAATACATCTCACCCTGTCATGCTGGTTGCACAAACTACACCATGGATCCTAAGAACCCAAATAGAGTTTATGTAAGAACTCTATTCAAATACAGCTTCTATCACTGTTTCTTTATTATATGGTACCGCACATATTATACAGTTAAGTATTTAAGGTGAGAACATGAATTGGTTCAGACTGCATCGTTTGGTAATTATTTAAGAAACCAGACAAAACTCTTGTGAACTGTTATTGAATGCTGTGCCATTCTGTTCCTTGGGTAGGGCACACACCAAGTTAATGCAAAAAACATCTATGACAGACTAAAAACAGACTGTGAGGTCTGCTCATGTTGACTGTTACACAATCTTTTTGGGGGGCAGAGCCCCTTCTGGAGGAAAGACAGCAAAACTCAGATTACCCATCACCAGAGACCTTCAACACGTGAAGAACACTAAGAGTGGAAGCAGTGCCATTAAAGGCTGTATGAACAACTAATAGCGGGAGTTCTTACCTGAGCATTGCTATCTGCAAATGATGGTGACAACCTGTTCAAGGCCTCCCTGTCTTTCCAGGAGCCAGACATGGACGTTCAACAGATCTGGCCTGGGGTTCTTCCGCTTGTTTGCTAAGGCAATTGTGCCTAGGGGTGCCCATCGTCAGGGGGACCGCACAAGCACTAGAAGTGTCCTGAGAGGCAAACAGGTCCACCTGAGCCTGGCCAAAATGCTTCCATTTCAACTGGCCTGCTGGGGCAACTGGTTCAGAGCACCGGGGTAGGAGCAGCCTGCAGGGACTTTACTACCGACTGACTTGCAGTGAGAATTATATCGCCTTGGTATTCGGCTGTTCTAGGAGCATTTTGTGCAGGTCGACCTAATCGTCTCCACCAACCACCTTTCACTGTCTGCTTAGTCAACAGCTGACTTTTGGACTAGAGGAAGTTTGCCTTCCCCCCAGTGATCCTCATTGCACATTTCCTCTGCAAGATCAGGGGAACAGGAACATCTAGTGCTGCTAGTTGCGCCTAACTGGCCCAACCACACTTGGATCTCGGAGCTATTGTTCTTAATGACACCTCCCCCTGGCCGATTCCCTTGATAAAGGATCTCTTGTCTCAGGGGGCGGGCACCTTCTGGCACCCTAGGTGGACATCTGGAAACGTTACGTCTGGTTCCTGGATGGGACAAAGAGATCCTAAACAGTCTACCACCATCAGTCATGGGCCACATAGTCCATGATAGGGCTCCAGCCACAGGATGCCTTTTTCGCCTTTAAATGGAATCTTTGCTCATCGTATGTTCCTCCCCCAATGAAGATTCTTGGATTTGTGCAATCAATCTTGTGCTGTCCTTCCTCCCAGATGGGCTCGAAAAGTATCTCGCACCCCCCCACCATGAGTTACTGCTGTGGTGTCTGAAAAGAGAAAGGCTTCTGCAAGAGTGGTCACTGCTGGGGCAACAATGCACAGCCATGTAAGCGGTTTACTTTAGTAAAATGTGCAATTTCTTCAGCAAAATGTGAGCGTAGTGGAACGACATTTTAAAAAAGGCTAAGCAATATTGGAGTAATATAGAATTGAAATGCTGGGTTTCAAGTTGTATATATAATTAAAAAAATAAAGATTGCAATAAAGAATGAGCAGAGAGAAGAAACTAAAAGGGAATGGGTTGTCCTTCAGAAACCCCCTTTTAAAAAACACATAATATAATTGGTGTTTAGACGATACAGATGAGTCCTGTTGAGGTAAGTGAAGGTAGCAAATCTGGAAATTATTAGCTTGAAGCTCTGTAAACCGATGTAATCTCGCTTCAAAATTTTTATTAATCTACTCCCTGATGTGCAGTTTTTTGCAGTCCAACAGTATAACGCAAACAATTATACTAGAGAAAGCTCACCAAAACGTACTTTTTTGTTTATCATTGGTAGATGAACAAGAGAATTGATAATGGCTCTTAAAAAAGTCAGATATTTTTCACATGACATTACAGAGGGTCGTGACCCAGGGTTTAAAAAACAATGCCTAATATACAATAATATAGTTCTGTAGCTGCCTTAAATATTTTTGTTGATTTTGAGTTTTGAAATAAATACATTATCGCCGGTTGCACAGCTGCAATATGTTCTCTTATAGCCGCAATTTAATTAGTAAAGTTCATAAAATAATTGCGATTGTGCTGAAATTTAAGGCTCGTCTGTTGATGACCTATTTTTGGTGGTTCGCAAATGTATTAAATACATGTCTATGATTATTATGATTGTCCACTATAAAATTGCTCAGATATTGTTGTTGTAGCCTTTCTGTATGCATGTAGACTCTCCTTCCATGCAACACATAATACTTATACTTCTGTAGGATACCTTAAATGTTCCCTTTACCTATCAGTGATTTCAATGGCAATTTGACAGAATTAAAGCTAAAGTACATTTACATTTACATTTAGGCATTTAGCAGATGCTTTTATCCAAAGCGGCTTACAATAGTCGAGGAGACAATGAAGCGGTAAGTAGCCAATACAACAATAGGTGAACAAGTGCTACAACAATGTTACCAAGTTACATGGAGATAGAAGTTACAAAAGGTTTATTTATTTATTTATTTATTTTTTTGATAGAGTAAGTAGGTTAGAAAAGAAGGTACTCCTAGTGAATTAGGTGTAACCGGAAAAGAGGAGTTTTTAGGTGTTTTTTGAAGACAGAGACCGAGTCTGACAAGCGTGAAGCCAGAGGCAGATCGTTCCACCATCGAGGAACTGAAGCGGGTATCTAGGACTTCAGATGAGCTATAAAAGTATGATTGTGTGTAGGTCTAGTATGGTGTTAATAATAACAGTAAAAACTAATGTCCTAAGTATCTTTTGGGTTATCAATGTGGATATACTTTTGCATCCACGTTATGTGTGACATTTTACAAGGTATTAGTTATTAGTAAAAGATTCACTTTATTGATTGTTTTAGTGCATGTGTGAGCTTACTGATGATCCATACCATAATAGTGTCCAATAATTCTCCATAAATAGGTTTTCAGTAACTGCCAGTGTATTCCTGATTTGGGCACAGCCAAACCTGGCCCTTGTGCAAACACCTGCCCTCACTATCTCCTGCCAATGATGTGCCTCATCTCTCTGGCAGGGCTCATTGCAAGCCTAACACACAACCCAATCTACATGATGGTGCTAAGGTAAGAGACTGGCTAAATTTAAACTTAAAATTACTGCTTTAATCAAATTACCGAATCCCAAAATACATTTACTGTTGTAATCTTTGTGCCGAACTTGACAATTATTCTCTGAATCTATAGAGCAGTTCCTACTGAGGAGAAATCTTTTGCCATAGGTGTTCAATTTCTGCTTCTGAGGGTGTTGAGTAAGTACTTTGCACTTTGACACTTTGACTTTGTGTGTTGGGATTTTAAAGCCAACATAGACGCAGGTGATATGAAATGCCATTAAGTGTAAAGAAGCTATTTGAATTTAGATATGTCAAGTCAAGTCACCTTTGTCTATATAGCTGAACAACATTGATTAGTAAAACAGTGTGTCCATGATGCAAAATGATAGTCAAAGTTAGGTAATCTCTGTTCAGTTTAAATAGTTTCTGTGCGATCACTTTCAATCAAGTCAAGGATACTGCTGTGAATGAAGTGACCCCAACTAAGCAAGCCAGAAGCGACAGCAGCAAGGAACTAAAACTCCATCGGTGACAGAATGGGGAACAACCTTTGGTAGAAACCAGGCTCAGTTGGGGGGCCAGTTTTCCTCTGACCAGACGAAACAAGCAGCTCAATTTCAGGCTGAAGCAAAGTAGAGACGAATCATCTGTACCCTGTCGTCTTATCCCAATGGTCTTCTGAGGCAAGGTCTTTGCAGGGAATCTGTGTCCGGGGCTCTAGTTTTCCTGGTCTCCGGTTTCTTTCAATGCCCTAGAGAGCTTTCTAGTTCCCCATCCACCACCTGGTCTGGATAAGTACTAAATCCGGGTGACTGCAATGACTCTCTACTCTGGGTATATCCTGGATCCAGTTGTTTTGGGGGGAGAACTAGGCACAGTTTTGGAACCAGTACTCTTCTGACCCAAGATGACACCAGCAAGTCAATTCCAGGCTCTAGCAAAGTCGAGAAGAATCATCTGTTTCCTATAGTCTTATCTTGATGGTTGTGTGAGGCAGGGTCTTAAAGGGTTCTATATCCGGGACTCTAGTTTTCCTGGTCTCCGCTGTTTTTCAGGGCAAGTGGCGGCTTTTCTAGTTCCCGATGAACCATCTGGTCTGGATAGGCACTGGATCCAGGTGACTGCAAGGCCTTCTGATCTGGATACAGGCTGGATCTGGTGCCTTCAGTGAGCTTGGAAGAAGAAAGAAAAAGACTAAAATTAGCTTAGATTCCATTCTTCTAATGATGTAGCAAATATATCGGGTGTCGGCATCCATTGTCAGGATTTTTTGTGTAACTAACAGGTAGGATTTTGGGCTGACCCAACAATTATAAAATAATGGTGATCCTCGTCTCATCACATTGGTTTTTCTCCATGTTCAAGTTTCACTTACTTGCACAAGATTGTGGACATGTTCAAGTGGGTTTTCACAACAAAAACAATAAACTTCCGCAAACAGTCCACATCAATACTTTTTCTACGCCCCTCACCAGTCCCATCATTGCTATGAGTTTGTCTCCAGTGCACAATATACATATTCTGAATAATATTCAGAATATCCCCACAGAAGTTCACCCATCCTCAGGCAGGTCCTTCCATGCAAACTTACAGACCCATTTCCAAAAAACTCGGGACACTGTACCAATGTGTGTAAAGAAGGAATTCAATAATTTACAAATCTCATTTACAATTATTTTATTCAAAATAGAATATAGATAACATATCAAATGTGGAAAGTTAGACATTTTGAAATGTCATGCCAAATATTGGCTCATTTTGATTTCATGAGATAGAAGTTGAGTTACTTGATTCACAATGTTTATTAAAGTATGAATAACCTGTATTTATAAAACAATTTAATTTTGACATCAGGGAGGATTAGCGCATCATTTACATATCATGATCCTGCCCGCTATCCCTGGGTTTCCCCCAGACAACTATCTTTTCTTTGTTTTAAAACTTTTAATTCAATTAAATTCACCTCACTTTTATTGTCACATCACCACGGCACATGTGCCCTGGTGAGTGAAATTCTTGGGAGCTTGCTATAAAAACAACGCAGTACAGGTAACATGTAACATATAGTACAGACTTCAACATGAGACAGTGTGCAATATGCACATACATATAATCAGTACACACAGTGTACATCACCAACCAACAGTGTACTGTCCTACTTTTATTGTTTTGTGTGACACCAGTCACCCATATGCTATATATTGGTCTAACTCTAACCAATTCACTAATTTTGTGAAGACTAAAATACATTTAATCAATGTATTAAGACATTCTTAATATATCATATTAATTGGTAATACATTTATTTTGTTTTCTCTTGATTCTTAGCTTGGTTGCCAGCTCCAGCTCTGTTTGGGATGACTATAGACTCCACATGTATCTGGTGGAAAACTGCTTGTGGAAAAAAGCAAGGTTGTGGTTATTATGACAACAACCTGCTTAGGAACAGGTAAGGATGTTCTGACTCAGTTCCATCAGAAAAGATTATAAAGCAACATGTAATATGTATATAATGGTTGTGATGTTTACATCTTGCAGGTATCTAGGACTTCAGATGAGCTATAAAATTTTAGGCATTGTTCTTATGGCATTTATTGGCTGGAAAATGCACCGGACCCGAGAGTACAGCTTAGAGGAAAAACTTGATTGTCAATTGTAAAGACTCAGCCCTACTCAGGCTGTCATGTTTGAGAACAATTCTCAGGAAGTTGAGCATTTGGGTATCTTTCCTCTGCAACCCATCCTCCCAAATGAGTTCAAAATGTGATTAATTAAGTTCAAATTTTCAAATTTAAATTTTGTGACATACGTTTGGTGAAATGATTTTTCTACCTTTTTCATGCAGTTCGGCATTGTGCAAGTATATACTTTATGGGGTTGTTCTTTAGACATTACAAATTATGTGTAATGTGTATCTTAACATCCAAATAAAATTTCTATATACCATTATTTAGTTAACAATCAATATTTAGTTTATATACCTTTTTCTGTTTGAAAACGACGTGAAGGATGTTGGGGTTTTGTATGCATGCAGATATTTGTGTTTAATCAATTTTAGCCTTTGTGTATATCAATTTAAGATTAACATTTTTGTTAATATATTTTTGTACTTAAGTTTTTATATAGCCATTATGCAGAATTTTTATCAAGGTTCTTAATCAAAATAACACAAAATTCGTATCATCATTGTTTAGTGTTATGAGTAGTGTCTTATTACCCAGTATTTTTTGTATAACAACGTATGTATGTATTACATATAAATTTTGTTCACAAATATCAAACTTTTTAAATTGTCCTACTTAGATACTTCTGCAAATTTTAACATACATTTGACACATTTAAGCCATGTAATTACCCTTCAATTCTACAAATGTGTTATAGCAGAGACTCTGTGCAGCATGTAGTGTGAAGGATATGAAATAGCTTGTCCAGGCCCGTACTTGTGACAAACACATATTCTGGGTTGGACATGTATATATGAATAGCATGCTATTTTTTTACATTTTTATGTAACTAAATTAACAATGATCATTATTTGCTAAAGAATAAAAATAAGTATAAGGTACGTATTTATAATATGTATTTCATTTTGTACTATTTTAATTGTTAGGTTAATGGTGCGTCTAGGGTAGGCCACAACAGAAACGGGTGTCCAAACAAATATAAAGGGTATAATAAAAATGAATTGTAAAAAAACTAGAAAACAACAGAATGAAGGGATTTTGTTCAGGAGTGGTCAATGACAAAACAACAAAGAAAACAACTACTCCATCAAAACACAAACTAAATAGCTAACCAACTAGCTAATAAACAACAGAAAATAACAATCAATCAATTCACATAAATTCCTTAATCAAAAAAAGAGAAGAAACTAAAAAAATACATCTTAGTAAAGATGGTGACATAGTCCCTACCACCCTTAAAGTTAAAACAGAATAAATAATCCAGTTAAAAGGTTCCAATAAATAAAATCAACATCAACAAATCAGATAACTATTAAAACTATAGAACAAGGGAAGAGCACAAAAGAAGAGCAAATGGCCCAACGAATGGCCCTTAAAATTGCGCAAAGCAGACTTTCTAAGCAAACACTGGTTTGAAACTATACAATATGAAATCTCCGTCCGTAGACAATCTCACCACCTGAATGGATAAAACACAATCATATATTGCACATTACATCACTGACACAGAAGAGAGCACCTTAAGCAGTACATTTGCTGTGATTGTAAAATTGCCATTGGCTCACTTGGTCAGATTTTTTAACTGCATGGACCAAGCTACCAGCAAATTATTTTAACTTATTTTACATAATTTACCAAATGTTTTTTTATATATTTTATATTGTAAAGCCAGTCTTTTGCAAAATACATTTATTTAGCAACACAGCAAAACATGATGAGCAAGTTTCGGGTTTATACACGAACAAATAATACCAACCCACACAGGAACAGTTTGTTCCCAAAAGCAATCCATCTCATAAGCAGTTGAACATAATCACACTGTTCAATATAGATATGTGCAATCCCCTTATATTTATAAACAACACTGCTTTTTATTAAATTTTACTTTTTTTATACAGCACAACTGTAATAAAATTGATTTATCTGTTTTTAAAATGTATTTGGAAATCATTTTATACTTTATTTGCATATGTGTATTGTGAAGGAGGAGTGAGATGACATGGTCATTGAAGATGATTAAAGGCATGGAGATGGATGTCTCGGAAGAAATTCGAATCACCTTAGTTGACCATATCCTTGGCTATAGTATGAATATGAGGTAGGCTGTAACCTTCCTGTGAGAGATTTAAAGGAGACTGAGTGACTAATGATAATGCTTTTGTTATTTGTGCTTCTTGTCACATGTACAGTTTTTCTATCTCTGTCAATAATAAGGGATTCACATTTGATGAATGCAGAGAAGTAGTTAGGCTAACAGAGAAGTTTGAGAATTAGAGACACACATACAAACTTCAATTGAGGATAGCAAAAGTGTTTGGGCTCTAGACACAGCTTTGAATGCGTCTAGCTCAGGGTTTAAACATTGTTCGGTTCTTGTAACAGAACCTGTGTATCAGGGCAACTGGGTGACTATGAGACGGCATTGTCGTGGGTCAAAACCCTGCTCTTCTGTTCCGATCAAAACACTAAACAGGTTCTCTCCAGTGA
Source organism: Triplophysa yarkandensis (assembly GCA_033220385.1). Taxonomy (NCBI): domain Eukaryota; kingdom Metazoa; phylum Chordata; class Actinopteri; order Cypriniformes; family Nemacheilidae; genus Triplophysa; species Triplophysa yarkandensis. The sequence goes on along the minus strand of CM065670.1, from coordinate 12,048,693 downwards.
TACATCCACTGAGAAACCTGATGCAAGTGCTCAAGTATTGGCGATTCTATTGTACGCAACCTAAACATAGAGCCACCATAGTCAAGTGTTTAATGCGAGCCAAAAATAAATAAAGTATGATTATTATTCATGATGGAACTAATTAACTTCGACTTCGCCAGTCAGAGATTACTAAAAATAACTTTAAAGAGGGGTTTGAACTTGCAAACACGATGTCAGACACTGTAATATGCTCTGGTTGCATAATGGTTGTCTGGTTGTCTACTTGACTAACTGGGGTCAAGGTCAGGAAGAAGATAAACTAGCTAAACTTAACATGTGCTAGCTGTCTTATGTCACAGAAGTCATACAGTTTTTGGCACATGTATATTCTTTAACTTAGATATCACACCATCAAGACTGTCTGTTCCCCGAACTAGAAAATACAAAAAACGGACAAACCTGTTTGAGAGTAACGATTTAAATGAGGTTCAACAAATAAAAAAAAGATCCTTTACCCAAAATTATAAAGCTTGGATTTTTGAATATCAGATCCCTTTCTAAGAAATCACTTTTTGTAAATAATAAGATGATCACTGGTCATAATTTAAATGTGATCTCAAAACCTGATGAATACATTAATTTGAATGAGTCCACCGCACAAGAGAACTGCTATAAACATGAGCCAAAGGGTAAAGGGAGAGTTCAAAAAAAATTTCAGGATTTCTTAGAGGACAGGTTTTAAGTATAACTTGTTTGAAATAATGATGCTTCATATAACACTATCCAGAGAAACAAATATTGTCAAATGGAATTGAACTTGACGGTGTTCAAATTTTACACTAAAGTGATGGTATTTCAGATCACAATAAAGTTTTGTGTAAACTTCATTTAGCCAAAATTGTACATTCTACTTTTGTGACATGTATGGTAGAACCATCACTTCTACCACAAAAAACGACTTTGTAAGTTATTTTCCTGATGTATTCGAACTCCATACCATATCAAAAACCTCAGAGCAACTCGATAATGTACCCAAAACCGTGGACTCTCTTTATTTTCTAGTATTTTTAATTCAGTTGCTTCTTACAAGTAAGGAAGGTCAAGGAAAACAGTTTGACACCATGATATAATGAGCATACTCGCAGCCTAAAGAGAGCAGCACGAAAAATGGAACGTAGCTGGATGACTAGAGGTCCTAAATCAAACTAGAGGTATTTCATATTGCCTGGCGGGAAAGCAACCTAAGTAGCCTATACTTCAGAAAAGCCTTAAAAACTGCTAGATCCGACTACTTTTCCACTCCTTTAAAAGAAAACGAACATAACCCAGAGTATCCTTTCGTACAGTTGCAAAATTGCAGCTGAGTGTGAGAAGTTCCTCTTAACGGCCTAATAGTTGTGAATAAAGAGGAAGTAATGCAGCGTTTGTGGGCACTACGGAATGCAGAGAGGTGCAGCTGCGCCCCTGGTGCAGAAGGAGCATGTCCTGCAGGTTTGGGAAATCTCAAATTCAGAGAATCTGATCACTTCCTTAGAAGAAATGTTTCCTAACTACAGAATAAAATTAAAACTGTCACGAACAGACTTTCTGACGCAAAGACAAAGAATTTCATGACAGTTGCCTCTGCATCAATCTCCCTTGATGTGTTTGATTACGCACAGACAAGCACTCAGTTCAGATTGATGCGGACCAGGAGGAAGATATGAGTTAAGACAGGCAGGCCTACAGAACATCTTCTGAATAGTTATATTTTTGAATATGGTCGGGTTTTAATTCCCTCTACTGTCAGTGCGGAAAAAAAACAGATGAAATTGTCCATTTGTCCATTATAGAATTTAGACATAGAAGGGTAATATTGGTGAGTGGGCTGGGCGCCATGAGCGCTGAGTGAGCAGCAGTAACGTTAGCGAGTTGTAATTGAAACTCGAAAAAGGGGGGGCGCCAAATTTTTTTATACCCCTCTTACACTGGATAGTTGCAACCCTGTTGAACCTCTGCCCTCAACAAATGCTGACATTTTCAGCATTACAACAGTAATGACATTATAAACTACTTTACTCCTTAAATCGACATTATTAGAGATAAATTGTAACCATTTAGCCGAAAGCTACAGTATTGCATAGGACAGTGCACTTTAGACCCCTGAGGAACAGTTCAACTCATACTTTACTTTAGGAGAGGAAGAATTGTATAAACTTGTTACATCATCTAAAGCAACAACATGCAAGTTAGACCCTATTCCATCTAAGCTCCTTATTAAAGATTTTCTTCCAGAAGTCATAGATCCCCTTTTGACTATTATTAACTCCTAAGTGTAGTAGGAAGTCCCCAAATCCTTCAAACTGGCTGTTATTTTGCTCATATGAAGTTTACAGAAAATTTTATAATGATATGAGATATCATCATTTGGCTGCATAATTTCAACACCATCAGGATCAATTATATTTGATAATATTAAATCTAAAGTATTATTTCGACAATAATTAGGTCCTGAAACCTTTTGTTTAACCCCAATAGAGTTTAGAATATCTATAAAGGCTGATCCCAATTCAACTTTTTCATTCATCATATTGAGATCATCAAATATTATCACTTTATCTGCAGCCAGAACTAACTTGGATGTAAAATCACCAAACTCTTTGATAAAGACGGTATGGTGCCCTGGTGGCAAGTATACAGTAGCCAGTGAAAACATCACAGAGGATTTATCATTAACATTTGTTTCTCTGGGTATTGTTTGAAGCACCATTTCTTCAAACTCTAAAAGTTATACTTGAAACATGCCCTCTGAAAAATCCTGTAAATATTGTTATTTATTGAAGCAAACCCTCCCCCTTTAACTTTTGGACATGGCTCATGTTTATAACAGTAATCGTGAGGGGTGGACTCGTTTAAAGTAATGCAATCATCATGTTTTAGCCAGGTTTCTGTCCAACAGAGCACGTCTAAATTATGTTCAGTCATCATATTATTTACAAAAAGTGTTTTCATAGAAAGGGATCTGATATTGAAAAAGCCAAGCTTTATCAGTTGTTTATCCATATTGCATCTGATTTTAATTTGTTGAACCAGACTTAAGTTGCTACTCGTAAACAGGTTTGTACGATTTTTGTGTTTCTAGGTTGTGGACCATAAACAATCTTGATGGAGTGATTTCTATGTGCTGAGAATTAAATTACCTTTGTGGCGTAAGGCACCTAGCAGTCGAGACGGTTGGTTAAGCCAATTTGTCTGCTTCCTGACCTAGGCTCCACGTAGTCAAGTATAAACTAAGACTGTGCAATATTTATAGACATAAGGGCGGCGCCACCATAGGAGGGAGGGAGACCATTTCTTTTCAACAGGTCAGGTCTGCCGCAAAATCTTGTACAGTTGTCAATGAAACCTATATTATTCTGCCCATACACAGTTGATTACATCCTCCGAAAGCACATACTGATGTCGAATAAAGCAGGCATACCATGGCCTTTCGAAAAACAAAATATTGACAGAGTGAAAGAACAAGTTAAATATGTTCAGGTATGAATTTTATTATTACATGAAGTATTGTGTATCATCACAGTATAGCAGTTTATGTAATAATTTCTGCTAGCAGCTAAGACTCAAGGGGCCTATCCCCTCTTCTCTCATACAATGCTTACCAGAGGCCCTTAAATAGATATCTTCTCTCTTGACCTGTGGCCCTTCTAAGAATCAAGAAGGATACCTTTTTCATGTGCTACAAACAAAATATTCTATGTCTATAGATAGACTTTGTGTATTATATTTTGTTTATTGTATTAACATACTTTCACCTATCGACATAAACACGGACACCAACACCGTTCTGGTCTGTGAATGATCTACCAATAACCCATGGGTTTTAAACATCTTTCTGCCTACAAACTCTCCACTTTTAAACCCAATAGAAGATTTTTTTTCTAATTAACAAGGGGGAATTTTGGAGCTACGCTAGGCAATGAATAATAAAAGGCCAATGCCATCACCTATTCAATGTCTGCTTTGGTCGCCACGGAAATGTATCTGTGGCTCAACCTCACAGGCATCAAGGATGTTGTTCCCTAATGCCCTCATCTAACCTCAAGGACAATAAGGCTGTTAATACCAATCAGCCCAAGGGACCTGGAAAGGTCATCTTGTTATATGGCACGTCAATTGCCTTGAAATGATGGCTGCCTATCGTGCCCTGAAATATTTTCTCCCAGAAGGTTATCTACTAAATCTACTAATAGTCCTTGTGTGGGTGGACAACATTGCGATAGACTTACATAAATTGCCAGAGCGAATTGCAGTCATGCTAACTGAACAAGCTAGTGCATCAGCTTCTGCTTTAGGCAAAAGGCAAGTTCCTGTTCCTTTAGACTGATTGTCATTCCAAGGCAAATTAATATGGGAGCAGATTGCTGTCCAGACAAGCTGTGACAAAAGGAGAAATGGAAACTTGACCCAAAACTATTCAGTGATTTTGGGGCGGACCTCTTTAATCCACAGCATACAGCACAGTGTAGCCTCTACTTCTTTCTGACTCCTGTTAAGTCCCCAGGGTCTTGACGCAATGCTTTTGCCAATGCTTGGAATGGAATGTGTTTTAATACATCTTCTCTGATTGCTCTGCTCCCAGGATACCTAGCCAAATTTCTTCAAAAGGTCTCTTGTCTTTAACTTGGCCGACCAGAGTGTGGTTTTTTAGACACAGTACAACTACATGCGGCAGATGGCTCATTAACCCCTGCGCGCTATACGGAAGACTATTCGAAAGTTAAGGCACTATGTAGGAAAAGGATTGACAACAAGCACCGGCATTTGAAATGAATGGTATTACTTACTGGTCACAGCCCATTGAGCATGGCAAATGTAAAGGATGGTGGGTAGTAAGAGCTCTTTCAAGTACTTTGAAGCTTTATAAATATATTCTGGTTCCTATTCTATCGGACTCACAACGTTGTGTCGACTGAATAGGTTGATCTTGAGAAACTGTTTGTCCTTGAGCCTATTAAGAAAAGGTTAATTGATTTGGTGAATGAATCAAATCATATCCAGCCCACAAAGACGGCATAAAAGGGGACAGAAAAGATTATTCCTTACCTTTTGTTTTTTGGAACCTTGTTTGCAATATGCGCATTCCTCTCAATTGTCTTGTGTTCTTGGCTAGTGCTGGATTCTACAAAGCCGGCAATGGATTGTTCCTGAGTCTGACATCCCCTGCACATTTTAGCATCCCTGGAGACGGTTTACTAAAAAAGGCACAGATAGGGGTCTTACCAAACACGAAGGGGTTCTGCCTTTCTGCTTCCAGACAGCTCCGTCTCCTTAGCAGCCGCCTAGGAAACAATAGAGGAAGCAGTTCTGACAGGACACATTCAGGGGAGTAGCAAACAACCTTGCAGCCTTTATTGGGCACTGGTGCAGGGTGCCTGCGAAAGTGCCATGTCCCAAGCAAGCAAGGGTGTGCTTTTAGCCTCCATACATCCCCCCTCAGGGGTGAGTATAGGAACCATATCCTTCACTAAGCACTCCCTTCAGTAGCCGGTCGAGAGGATTGGCCTTGCCTACTAAGCCGTGATTGTGGCATTGTGTGCTCGTGCGAAACGGCTTCCCAGTTTGGGTGGCCCGCGTGATTAGTATGTATTATTTCTAGAGGTGGGCATAGATAAAATTTTTTATCTAGATTAATCTCACTGTAAACTTGAAATGAATCTAGATAAATCTAGATTAAAATGGCTAATTTGAATTCTGTCGAAGGCATTCAGAATATGTGTGCTACCCAAATAATGACCAAAAGTAAATCATTGCACAAGGTGCAAACACCCTTATGACAAGTGCACACCACACGTGTGTAGTTTGATGCTTGAACATTTAAATTTATTCGCGTCATATCCAACATGGAGGATAAAGTCATCAGGGCTTTATGTGGAGACACAGTGCTTTATAAATACATAATACTTTTATTATACTTTAACAAAGACAGGAATAAAAGTGATATTTACTGGAAGAAATTTTGTAAAGAAAATAAAATTCTTGTCACTCAATTTGAGCTTTATACACATATTGAGACTATAAATAAAGCCATCACATTAAGTTTAATCCCTTTATTTTACAATAAATGACTTTTCCTCTGACAAGTTAATGAGTTCCCCTGACACAAGCCCCTCTCCTGACAGAAGCCACTCCCCCCTGACAGAAGTCCCTCCCCCTTCGCGAATGAATTTAAATGTTCGAGCGTCAAACTACACGCGTGTAGCGTCTATCCGCGTCTGGTGTGAATGCAAAACTGAGTGTGAAACACACTGGATCTCTCTCTCTGTGTGTGAATGAATGAGTTGTGAACTGAACGGCAGAGAATAAAACTCATGCACGCGGGAAGGATTAACACAGAATGTTGAAACAAGTTAAAAGGGGGCGGGGCCATGTGACACAGATACACAGAGATATGACATTGATGTTGCAGGAGCAGAACTCCGCGGACCGGCTGCAATCTCCACATGGACCAGTGCCGGTCCAAGGTCCATAATTTGAGAAACACTCTCGCTCTCGCCCCCACCTTTGTAATTCGGTTACATATACATCCGCGCTTAAAGATCAAAGGTGAAAGGTCATCATGGCTTGTGTAGTATAGACGCAGCTCCTAACCCAACTTTGAGATTAACGGCGATAATTTTTTTATCGCGCGATAAGAGTCTCACATCAACGCAGCGCGTTAACGCCGATAACGGCACACCACTAAATATTTCACTCAAATATTCCAAATGAGTCAACCCAGTAATCTTCCCCTGGTGGGCCTCCCCCTCAGCTGTGCTCCCCGAAAAGTCTGCTTGCATGTTTTCGGCCAATGAGTTCTACCCTAGACAAGTGAGACCATGTTGTATTCTTCACTTATATAGCCCCTAAGTGCAGAATGTGATGTAAGTCTTGCTCCACAACGGTCAGGTCTGAAAGTAGCATTGGTGTCATGGCGTGTTTGCATAGAAACTCCATTCAGTCGACACCATGTCTCGTTCCCACATTCAGGGAACTGAGGTTAACATATGTACCCAGAGACATTTTTTATGCATGCTGTTTTTTGGTCCAATAAATACCACTTTTGTTTTAACAAAGATCAGCAAGTTGCATCTCCTTCAGTTACCATGGGATCACTGGGGAACGCTAACTCTCTAATCGAGGGTCTGCGTACGGAGACCACATCCCACACTTGGGGGGTAACTATTTGGAGATTACCTCATGATTCTCGCCTTCTGGGAAGAAGTCATGGGAAAAACAGTGCGCAAGCCCACATCACGGGGTGGCCACATTCCTTGTGGAATGGGCTCTTACCACCAGCGGGCACGGGCGCCCCTGAGACTGGTACGCTGTTGTTATTGCCTCTACCATCTAGTGCGCCATTCTCTGTTTAGAGACAGCCCTCTCCTTCTGCTGATCTCCGTAACAGACAACAGATGCTGAGAGCTTCTAAAGCTCTGCGTGCGTACGGGCTGTTGTACTGTCCGACCGAGAATGTTTTTGTCCTGAATAAGAGGCCTGAACCTCTTGAGGGCCAGCAGTACTGCCAACAGCTCTAGGGCATTGATATGCCAGCGTAGGCGGGGACCTGTCCATCGACCCGACGCTATCTGCCCGCTGCACACTGCACCCCAGCCCTGCAGGGAGGCGTCTGAGGTACCAGAACATGCCTCGTGACCTGCCCGAGCGGTACCCCGCTCGTAAAAAGGTCTTGGAAGACCAAGGGAATAGAGTGTGACGGCACTGAGGCGTTACAACGACCCGCCTGTAGCCCATGCTGTAGCGGTCTCATGTGCATCAACCCGAGGGGAATTACTCCGGCCAAGCATGCCATGTGTCCCAGGAGCCTCTGAAATAATTTCAGGGGGACCGCGGGGCACTTGAAAAGTTTCAAGCGCTTGAGCACTGACTGGGCACGCCAATTCGTGAGTCATGCAGACATAGTGACAGAGTCCAGTTCCATCCCAAGACAGGAGATCCCCTACACTTGGGAGGGTTGGCTCCTCTCTCGGAGACCCGAAGACCCAGTTGGGCTTAGTGCCGTAGCACCAGGTCCCAGTGTATACCGACTGTCTCTGGTGAGTGACCCCAGATGAGCCAGTCGTCGAGATCATAACGTGCCATCTAACAAGATGACTTTTCCAGGTCTCTTGAGCTGAATGGTTTTAACAGCCTTATTGCCCTGAAGGTTAGATGAGGACATTAAGGAACAACGTATGGCCCGACCCCTGATACCTGTGAGGTGGAGCCACAGATCCATTTCCGTGGTGACCAAAGGAGACATTAAATCTGTGATGGCACAGACCTTTGTTATCTGTTGCCCAGTGTAGCTTCAAAATGCCTACACAAAGTATACTACACAAACGTCTATCTATGGACATCGAATATTTTGTTTGTAGCACATGAAAAAGACATCCTTCTTGATTTTTAGTAGGGCCACAGGTCAAGAGAGAAGAAATCTATTTGAGAGGCTCTGGCTAGCATCACATCACAGAGAGGAGGGGATATTCCTCTTCACGGTGTGCTGCTATACCCTGGGACCCCTGTGGGGAAGATGGTTGGACAGTGGTCCAGACTTTTTGAGCCGGATTGAATTGTCTCTTTCTTTTTACATCATGTTCATATGTGGGAGCTGATATTGGGTGTCAGCTATCATATTGGGTGTCAGCTATCAAACCTTATTTAATATTTCCCATATATTGAAGAGATATTAAGGCACAAAGAAAAATAACATTTAGTATATCACAAATGCAACTAATAGATACAAAATATGATCTAAGCTTCATCTTTACATTGTTATTCCAAATCTATCTATCCTTGTAGTTACACACTCATTAATTCACTAATTGTGGGTTAATGTAAAGAACAGAAATAAAAAAAAACGGAAAAATTTTTAAAGGTAACAAAAGGATGAATGTACATTTCCATATAATTTGTATGTGAAAGTGTATGTCAGTTCTTAAAAGGGAATAAGTAAAGATCATCTCTCTAAATTCCCTTGGGCTGTAAAAGAGTCTAATCATGATGGTTTGAACTGTGTTGATTAGGGATTAGGGGGAGATCACCTCTTGATATTTCTGCATTAGGCAAATTGGTGTGGGTCCAGTGTAGGTGGGAGGCAGTCTTTGAGGTGTGCAAGGACAAGACGCTTGAAGCACTTCATGATGATGGGTGTGAGTGTAAAGGGCGATAGTCGTTCCGGCACATTGGGGAGGAGTGTTTCGGCACTGGTACAATGGATGTGGTCTAAAAGCATGTTGGCACAGTTGCTTTCATGAGGGACAGATTGAAAATGTCTGTGAAGACCCCTGCAAGCTACTATACTTGGATACTTGGAATTTGTGCTCTGCATTTAACCCATCCAGTAAGTGAACACACACTGTGAACACACCCCCAGAGCAGTGGGCAGCAAGCTGCGGCGCCCGGGAGTAGTGGGGGGGTGGGTGCCTTGCTCAAGGAACTCACCTCAATCGTGGTATTCTCACTGGTTCCGAGTCTCCGACTACCCACGACTGCTTTGGATGTGTTGATCTGGCTCAGTGCACTGTGCACATTTGTGGATGTCAGTTGAAGAGGTTGGTGGTCTACTGAGGGTGCGTTTCTGGTGGACATCGCCTTGCTGTTGCTGTTGAAGTGAGCATAAAAGTCATTTAGCTCATTAAGAAAGGAGACGTCCGTGACCGTTGGAGTGGGGTTGCTTGACTTGTAGACACTGATGGTCTGGATGCCCTGCCACATGCGTCCGGGATCAGAGTTGAAGAGTGTTCCTCTACATTCGGCTTGGAGAGGTACTTAGCCTTTTTGATGCTCCTTTTCACGTTAGCCCTGTATTTACTGTAGGCCGCGCAGTAATCTGACCTGAAGGCAGTATTGCAGGCTCTAAGCAGAAGTCGTACCTCCTTGTTCATTCATGACTTCTGATTGGGGTATGCAGTTATTTGTTTTTCTGTTGTTACATCGTCAATGGTGTTGTTGATGTTATCCGGTATGTAGGAGGTGTAAATATCAATGTCCGTATGAGAGCCATTGGCAGCCTGAGAAGCAAACATGCTCCAGTCAGTGTGTTGAAATCTGTCCTGAAGTAAAGAGTCTGTTTCAGTTGGCCACACTTTGATGGTCCTCACTGATGGCTTCACACAGTTGATGAGGGCTGAATACTTAGGGGTGAGACACAAAGAAAGGTGATCAGACTGTCCCAGGTGGGGGAGGGTGGTAAGCTCCATCAATGTTTGTGTAAACATAATCCAAAGTTTTTTCTCTTCTGGCAGGAAACTTGCTGGTGGAATTTTGGCAGCACTGCTGTTAGTTTGCAGGGATTAGAATCACCCGCAACAATAAAAGCAGCTTCCCGGTGAGCAGTCTGTTGTTTACTAATGGCTGCAAGTTCTTTCAAAGCAAGCTCGGCATTAGCATCCAGTGGAATGTAGACTGCTGTTTTATGATGTAGGTGAACTCCCTTGGCAGATAAAATGGTCTACATTTGACCACGAGAAACTCTTGTTTAGCTGAGCAGTATCTCCCAACAGTGACATTGTTTGTACACCAAGCTTCTTTGAATCCACTGCCCCTTGCCTTTCCGGAGTGTGTATCGGGGAAAATGCTGGGTAAAGAGAGCCAAAGTGTTGTTGCCTTTAGTTTAGCTCTTAGACCTCCGTGCTTGCCCCGCCTTTATTAACGATCTTGACGCAGCCTGCGAGCACTTCAGCCCGGCCCAGCCTTGGGTGTCCTGGCAATCTCAGGGCTTGAGTCGAAAGCCAAAAGCTCCTGTCAGGTATATGATTTTAAAGCTGAGCTGTTCTGTACAAACAGACCCGAGATAAGCAGGAATAATACTGCAAAGTTACAAAAACGGAAGAGACACTGAGCCTTGTGATGTGTTCGCGCCACCATGTTGTTAGATATTGATATAAATGAACTAAGGATTTTTAGTAGTTCATCCTGGCTTATCAAACAAAATCATTGCAAATGCACTTTAGGGGAGCTGTATTTTATTGTTGAATTAGCGGGTGTCCCTTCCCGTTGCTTAACTGTAATCTCTTTTCTAATATTATAAATTTTTTTGGTAAAGAAAAGTCCTCACTACTAAGCTGATCTCCAACATCTGCGGATGCGAATGCTATATTTTTGCTTAAAATGACTAGAATTGTGCTGACTTTCTTCTGTTATTGATGAAAAATATGCAGACTCAATGTTTTTAGTGCTTTTCTATATAATACAGAACTGTTCTTTCAGGCAACAAACCAAACCTCAATTTTTTTCTCTTCTTCTTTGTTACAATTAAACTTGTTCAGTGGCAACAGGTAATTGGCCTAGACCTTCATTATAAGGGGTGCTTTTACATAAAATGAATGCAATAAAGAATGTTGTGAAATTTCCAATGGGTGATAGACTATTTTTATTGAAAAGCTGAGTGGAAAGGAGAACCGGGTTCATTACAAGGTAATTTAAATTGTTAAGCAGAGAGAACGGTGATGAAAAAAGCGGTGTAAGCACCCACCCACAGGGCCACAACAACCTCCAATGGCTTGGATGAAGGGTTTTTGTGCTTTTTTTCGTCCCCGGTCTCTCTGCTTAGTTTCATATGAAGATAGTCATTGAGATAGTTGGGTACACGAACGCCTCGCTCTCTGAGGGGGGATAGTGTGGCTTTCCTTCTCTCTAGCCACCACGCCGGTCCAGAAAGCATGGTCCGTGTCTTCAGGTGCCTGTACAGGGGGACAAGAGGATCGATATCCTTCACAATACCGGTGGAGAGAGGTTCTGTGGCACTCAAAACGCCTGTTTCACCAAGGGACAGGTCCAGGAACTGATGGGAAAAGTCCTCCACTGTGTCACCAAACAGCGGACCCTGTGAGATTGGTGAGTTGAGAAAGTAGACGTTCTCGACGTCACACATCTGCTCAAGGTTTTGCCAGAGATGTCTCTCCTGGACCAACAGAATGGACATCATCCGACCCAGGGAACATTGATACTTTGGTTGCCCAGAATGCCAGATTGGTCGCAGCGCGCAGTTCCGGCAAGATTGCTGGGTCGGAACTTACCTCATCGAGCTCCTTGAGTGCCTTGGCCTGGTGGACTTGTAGGATGGCAATGGCATGGAGCAGGGTAGCAGCTTGACCGGTGTAAGCCTTTAGCCCCAGGGTGGAAGAGATCTTACATTCCTTGGAGGGGAGCCTTGGTTGATCTCTCCAGGGGCAGTGGTCTGAGGGCACAGGTGCACCACAACAGCAAGCTCCACCTGGGGCACATTGACATATCCTCCTATCTGCTCCCCTGTCAAGGGAAGAGAGGGCCAAAAGCCAGTCTGTCAAGAGCTCCTCATGCACATCCGGGACGAACAGTACCAGGGCCATGCGTGTTTTTTACCCAGTTCAGACCCCAGATACCATGCATCCAGCCACAAGCGTTGGGAGGATGGTGAGCCATATACTGCAGCCCAATACTAGCAGCGGACCGGAAAAGTGTGGGCTGCCATTTCCGGATCCTGCTCATCCTGGGACTTAGCCACCGGAAACGAAAGCTCCAGAATGTCATCCCGGCCGAAGCCAGCAGGTTGCCCTCCGATCCTTGGAGACAAGAGATGGCGTACCGCCTAGACGAGCATGCCGGGTGCGAACATTCCTCGCACGAGGCTGAAAGGTTTGACCTCCATAGGATCCCGTAGATCACCAACAGCGTTTGCTAAGGCTGATGACTGTGTCATAGCTGCAGCCAGCGAAACAAAGAATGCTGATGGAGTGTTGGCTCGCTTTCCGAAGAAAGAAGCCACCCATGTCCGCAAGCAGGTCGGATCCACGAACACCGCTTCAGCATGTTTGAGACCCAAAGACATGAGGCAGATGTGGGGATGTCCCCCACGGTTAAGTGGTGTGCCATGGTCGGGCAACACGCTATAAAGATAGCTACTCTTTTAGAAAAGTCTCTGGCTCCTGGCGAAACGCCCACGGGAAGTCGCTGTAAAGGGACAGTCCGCTGCACAGCGTCGTAACTCCCGTAGGAAACAATCCGCTCAAAGTCGAATAGATATTGCCAACATCCAGCAGGGTTCTGAAGGGGCCTTTCAAATTCAAGTTCATAGTCTTTAGGTTCTGAAGTTCAAACCCCATATTGTCGTCTTCGACACAACGTCGAGAGACCGACAGAAAGAGACCTAAAATTCTAAGATCTGAGATAATTTATTACCAACATATTGTATCATCTGTTAATATTTTACTAAAGTCATCCTGATAGAGTTCAGAAACCAGAAAAATCTGTCTATACAGAGGTTTCTTATTTTAAAAGAAAAATGGTTGCTAGTTATTAAGAGACAACTTTGATTGATATCTGTGAATTAAAATGTACAAAACAATAAAAAAACTCTTTTCAAAATCATTAAAAAACTTAACAACCAATATTTTAAGTAAAGCAGAACACAAATAAAATATTTGAAGAGGGTTACCATACTCCGGCTGCAAATATAATTTTTTTTCAGATTACCGTCAGGGCAGGGCAGGTTTCATGATACCTGTATTACAAATAAATATATAAATTGATTCATATTTTAATACTTTTAATATTTTTGTAGTTTTAAAATACTTTAAAAAAGTTTTTTTTTACTTTAAAAAAATTTTTGTAGTGCAAAACACTTTAAAAAAGTTTAAAGCTAAGTGATGAGATCAGAAAAATGTGGCCTCTAATTTGTGCCCACTCTATAGTTTGTCCATGCAGGACTTCTTGGTGAGATTAGAAAATTGAAGGAGTGGGAAAGGTTAGAACCTGCAGTTTTTAGTTCACAAATTGCTATAATTTTTACAAAAAACATTTGTTGAGTTTTCATCATTGTGGTAAACTATATATTAAACAGAGCAACTGCAGCATGCTACTTTGTTCATTGGTTGTGCACAAAAATATTTATATATACACATACATACATACATACATACATTCATACATACATTCATATATATATATGTATATATATATATATGTATATATATATATATATATATATATATATATATATATATATATATATATATATATATATATATATATATATATATATGTGTGTGTGTGTATGTATATGATTAATGATCATTTTGTATGACATCATTAAGACAGTGTTACTGATGCACAGAAGGACCTAACCAAATACCAATTAACCATATAAGGTAAATAGTTATTTGCAAACTGTAAAATATACTGCTGGTTACTTTAAAAATAACCTTCATCTGGGTGACCACAGCTATACATCTGTTTTAACATGTCAGATTTAGTGCATCACTTGGTCAGAGAAAAGCTGTTGTTATCAATACACTGTTTACTTAATCCACAGAATCAGTGTAATGGTAAGGTAGATCATATAGGCCAATTGACGGAGGGTCTGTGAAGAAATGTCATGCTTCCTCCCAAAAGTATTTTGTAAAAATATATAGTATACAAAAATACAGTGTTTTTTTCGCTTGGTTATTATTGCTTCAAGCTTCATGTTATTTCTAAATATGGAATGTGTAATTTACTTTTTCATGCGTTACATAAATAAATCTTCACAAAAACAGGGCTCGTCCGGGATTTGAACCCGGGACCTCTCGCACCCGAAGCGAGAATCATACCCCTAGACCAACGAGCCGTACGCACATACTTTAGACTTTCGGGACTATATACCCTTCAGCTATAGTCATACTTCGTTCTACAACTCGTATTTGCCAATTGTTAGTTCGTCAACATCCTAGCACCTTTAAAAACAACATCTGAGAACCCCTGACATTTAGCTTTCGTACATTTACTTTCCTATTTGGAATAGAATAACGCGAACTGAGACGTCCATTTTTTGTTTGTTTAATTTGACAGACGGGAAACAGGATTTCATCTGAAATGATTATGTTTCTGTTGTGGACTACAAATCGGTTATAGTTTCAATATTTTATTTTTATTTGCACACATGTGTCTGCCAGATCAAATCGCCTTCAGGTGCCCTTTAATTCTATCGATCAAAATAAAAGACGAGTGCTGTACAGAACAATCTACCAGTGCTGCCAACTCTCGCGCTTTCGCAGTGTGAAACAAGCTTTAGGCTGATTTCCCCAAATACATATCGTTATAGGCGGCGGTGGATGTGAAACCCACTCCAAGTATTACTTCCCAAGCCACGCCACGCCCATATCCAATATTTCACAAAAAGTGTTCTGCTCCTAAAACATGACCAACGTGGGCTACGCATGCGAAACATCACGTTACTTCACACCTTCGGTCATATATTATTCATAAAAATAAATAAGAAATTATTTTTCCTTTTACTAATAGACAAGTTCAGATTTGTAAGTGATGTTAAGGGTATATAAATTAACCCAGGCACAATCCTATGTTCATGAAGAAAAACCATAAACCCTTTATTTATTTAAACGGACCAATTGCTCATTTTTATGAGGTTTCATATTATCCTATCCTATATTGGGTCAAATTTTAATAAACAAATCCTGCTTGGTATTGTTAAACTTTCTCATAACATATTTTTCTTCAATTTATAATTTCAATTTTCCTAAACATGTTTCACTTATAAGATCTTAAACAAATCAGCTTGATATTTGTACAGTAGCACATGCATACATTACTGTATGAGGGAAATAGTTTGTTTTGATAGATTTATGTGAATAATGAATTAAAATTGGATAAAAATATTACTTTTCAAAACAATTGTATATGAACAAATCAGACTAGAGTCAATAAAATCTTAGAATTGTAATCTGATGGTTAAATCTTTTCCGGCTACACCTAACTCACTAACTCACTTCTTTTCTAACTACTCACTCTATCAAAAAAAACAAAAAAAAAAAAAACCTTCTTTTGTAACTTCACTCTCTGTGTAATTCGGTAGCATTGTTGTAGCACTTGTTCACCTATTGTTGTATCGGCTATTTACCGCTTCATTGTCTCCTCGACTATTGTAAGTCGCTTTGGATAAAAGCGTCTGCTAAATGACTAAATGTAAATGTAAATGTAATGTAAATAAAATTACACAATTGTTCTTTTATTATGTCATGGAACTTTTGCCCTGTGTTTTCATTATAATTAGAATTGATGTCTAACTAAATAGTGTCTAGCTCCTCTGCACATTGAAGTTATCATCATCCATCTGGAGATTGGCAGGTCCTGTCACCACCCAATTGAAAAAATGCACAGTAAGTCTGAACAAAAGGGTCTGTAAAAACATTAATGGTTTTAATTCATTACAGTATAGGGTCAGTCGTGGTGTGGTGGGTACAGAGTTTGACTTATAAGCGGAAGGTCGCTGGTACAAAACCCAGGGCCAACAGACAATGCACCTTTCCCTCTTTTGCTCTGCATTGATGATTGACTACTGCTTAATACTGTAAGTCACTATGGATATAAGAATCAGCCAAATGAGTAAATTTAAAGTAACCAGTTTTGTGTTTTACAAAATCACTTTTTGTAAATAATAAGATCACTAATCATAATTAAGATTTGCTTTGTTTGGTAAAATCCTGATAATTACATTAAAGAGGAAAGTCATATTATAAGTTACTGAGAGTTACCCTTAGATTCTTTATAAAAGTCTCCTCTTAAAAAGTCCTACTTTTAACTATAATTTTATAATTTATGAGAAGTTTTAAACATACAGACCCATGTTGTATTTTGAAGATAAAAGTTCAAAGTAAATTCAGAGACTTTATACTGTGCTATTTTGGAAAAGAAGACAAGACCAGGTAATCCTAAATGCAATAGGTAAAAATGGACAAATCAATAACAGCTCACTGGGCTTAAAACATTTAATCTTCAACATGCTGTTATGTTTATTGAACAATTGTCTGTTTGAACTGTTTCATTAAAGACCTACAATGTAGCAACATCCCCTATCAAACATCCCCTTTGTGCCTCAGGCACAAATTGGGCAGCAAGCTGCAAGACAGAGCATCGAAAGGCTATATTTTATTGAAAAACTGGTTGACGAGTAATTTTCTGCTGCTAAACTCTGGAAAAACAGAGGTGTTAATTATAGGATCTAAAAACTCTACCTGCAACAACCTAGAAAAATTTCTAAAATTTGACGGTTGCTCTTCGTCATTGGTTAGGAACTTGGGTGTGCTATTTGATAAAAATCTCTGTATCGAGCATTTGTAAAACCGCATTTTTTCCCCTCAAAAATATATCTAAATTACGGCCCATGCTCTCACTGTCAAATGCAAGAATGTTAATCCATGCATTTATGACTTCAAGGTTGGATTATTGCAATGCTTTATTAGGTGGTTGTTCTGCACGCTTAGTAAACAAATTACAGTTAGTCCAAAATGCTATAGCAAGAGTTCTTACACGAAGTAGGAAGTATGACCATATTACTCCGGTCCTGTCAACATTGCACTGGCTCCCTATTAAATATCAAACATCGTATAGATTTTAAAATCTTACTAAGAGTAGAGAGAGATTAAAGCGTGTTCACAGTCATCTAGGGTATTGACTATATGCAGGGGAGAGTGTAAAGGTCAAAATAAGTTATAAAAACTTTATCCGTATCCTCTTAATATCCCCGTGTGTTTAATGCTTTTGTGTGATGATGGACCTTGAAAATGTCCTTACGTGCTCAAAAATCGGAGATCAGACTTGTGGAATAAGTTGAAACTTTTATTGATCAGAATAAACACAAAGGCCGGGTTGTTCTATTTACGCTTTCTTTGACAGGAGCAAACAACCACGGCCGGGTTGTTCTATTTACGCATCCTCTTGTAGGAGTAGGAGTAAACAACAACAACCTCGTGTAAATGTGTTACAGCATATTTATATGTGTATGTGTAAGGTGCGTCTTCTTTCTTCGGGACAGCCTCCCAGTTCCATATAGATCTCCTCCTTTCGTTCTCTCTCCAATCAGCTTCTCGTTTTGGTTCCCTGTAACACAACACTCATGCATATTCTGCACAACTGATGACCCAGTGCAACTGTCTCCCCCCAGGAAGCCCGTTAGGAAGACCCCCTCTCCTCGTGCCATTTGTTCTTTCCCCCAGGAAGCCCCACTAGGAAGACCCCCTCTCCTCGTGACAAATGTTCTTTGTTCTTCCCCCAGGGGGTCCCCCAGGAAGTCCCGTTGGAACGACCCCTTTTCCTCGTGTCAACATGTTCTTTTAGTACACAAAGTTATATTCCTGTGTCTTAATTAATTCACACTTGATTATTACAAACACAGACAAACATAGAAAACCCTTTAGTGACAATTGTGCAATACTGTAATGTCAATGTTGCGTTTACTAATTTGCACAGTGAAAAAGGTTGCGGCTCCTTTAAGAGGGTCTGTGTGTGCGTTAAGAGAGCAAGAGAGCGCGAACGCAAACATTACAAGCTGGGAAGCGTCTGGGCCTTGGGATGGTGAGAGTATGTAGCCCTGGGTGTTTGTTAAATTGTTCTGTTTCTACAAAATTCTTGCCCCTAAAAAAATTTAATGCAATGTCTGTCATATTGATTGAGCAATGCACAATTTCTTTCTCATGTTATTAGTATGCTAAAGCTGACTTCACCAGCAGAGGGCACTCCTAGCCTAACACTCTGGACAGTCGTGGTCAGCCAGAATGTTGAGTTTAGGTGTGTGTGCACTACGGATATTGCTGCTGATTCAAACTCTGTATTATATCTCTTACAGGTAAGAGGTCAATAATTAATATTTCTGTAAAGTTTAAGTATATTAAAACTTTAAAACTGCTGTCTGGTGTAAGATATTATGAAATGTTCCACTTGATAGTGGTTAAGCTTGGTTGAAGTTAAAGTGGCGTATCATGGCATTAGTACTTCAGATAATGAGTTGTAATATTTAATTTCTAACCAAAATGGTAAAACAAGTTAATGATGATAATCTCATTAATGAGTACAGGAATCAGCTATACTCTGTTTGTAAGATGCATATTATATCTCTGTTTAATGAAAATATGATGTTCAACTGTGGGAATATGGGGTTGGATTAAACGTGGATTTCATGTAAAAGTTCACTCAGTTTTAGATGCTGAGACAATGTAAAGACGTTTAATAAAATGTCATTGTTTTTGACGAGACATGTGGTGAATGTGTTTTGCTTAACTATATTTGCATTCAGCAGCATAATACAGTTATACTGTTCCGATATATTATGTTTGTTTGGCGATGATATATTTATTTACAGTCTTATTTACAGTCATTGCAGTATTAGTTGTAAGGTATGTAACACTCTGGACAGAAGTTGTTGCTGACCAGTAGAAACAGTCGTGATCAGCCAGTATGTTGAGTTCAGGTGTGAGTGCGCTATGGATATTGCTGCTGATTCACAATTTGTATTATATCTCTTACAGATAATAAATGAATGTGTTAAACAAAAAGGATGAGAACTGCTTCATTCTTAAAGGTGTAACAAATATAGTTCGGATAGCAGCGGATGGTTGCATATGCTGCGTAGCCGTTTAGCTTGCTAATGTGTTTGGGTGAGACATCTTCATGTCAAGTGTGCTCTTCATCAGTGCCTGAAGTTAAGAGCGTGAGTGTCATTTCAATGAACTGTCATAATACACACTTTAATATAATTCATGTCTAAAATGTTTTCATGTTAATTTGGGAAAAGTAACTTTTTGTGCTTTCATATTGTATCAGAAGGGAGAAGAGAACCACGTCTACTTACATGTGAGCTGTGGGTCACGTGTGCCCTCGGATTTAAGAAACGATTGACATGTGAGTTGTAATGCCTTGTTTTATTTTATGTATTCATCTCTTTCATGTTAACAAATGTAATTAAAACATGTTCATGATAACTTATGGTGTGATACATGTGTCTTAAGCAGCAATGGTGTGTAAATGAACTGGTGTAATATGTGTTAGGTTATCGGCCCATTATACATATTTTTCTGTTCGTATTTTCTTTACAGAGAGGTCTGGTGTATAATTGGACTTTTCTAGTGTCCTTCGTGTTAAAAAATTGGAGTGAGGCGATATCTAATAATGATGAGGTTTATTAATCAGATATCAAAAGAATACAGCGCTGGGTTGTCAGCCTCGACTTCCACACTGACCAATAACCTAGTATAACAAAATCACACACTATATATAGTATGTATCGTCCATCTATCTTCTGTGTGGTTGGGGATTCTTCCTTGTTTCCACCAATGGCTGATCAGTCCTTTGTCTCCTTTAATCAATGGCTTACTTCTTTAGTTTCTGCAAAACAACTTAGTGTCCCCGTTATCTCAGAAACAATATATAAGCAACTTCTTATCTTCTATGGCAACCAATGTGTGTGTATATCTTTGATCAGCACTCCCTCCTCCTAAGGGCCTCTTAGATCTTGCTGTTTTGTTCTTATCACATCTGTAAGGTCAGCTTGTGGTCATCTTGAGGTCAGATTGAGGCATAACAGCCGTTAGCTCTCCTCCCTTTTACACACACAGACACACACAAATACACGCACACGCACACACACACATTGCTGTTGCGAGCACATCTTTATTTGCACACAGCTTTAAGCAATTCATAGCAGGAGACATATTGTTATACTTTAATGCACTTATTGCTAGTAAATGATTATCAACTGATTTTTAATAAAAAATTAGAACATCAACAGTCATATAATAATTCCCAAAGTTTTCATTTAGGTTCGTTAAACAGACTCTGGTAAACAGACTGCAGTATTGTTTTCTTTTCTGTTGTTTCCTTTTTTTATGTTTCTGTAATGCCTAATGCCCATATGTGATAATTATTGTTTCTAACCCAACTAAAAATTTAATGCTGCATCATTTCAGTTGCGGTTGGGGAATAAAAGAACCCTAGTTTCCCTTTCAGTACGTCTCTCAACGTTGTGTGCTGAAAGGGGGTTTGATCTTGAGAACCCATTGTCTCCGAGCCTATTAAAAAGAGCAATTAATTTGGCGAATGAATCAATTCATGTCCTCGCCCGTAATGATGGGTATAAAAGGGGACGAAAGAGATCATTCATCACCGTTTTGTTCTTCGGAACCTTGGGTGTGCTTCTCGAGTGTCTCGAGTCCTCTACTACTTTGCTGGTGAAATACAACGTGGTGCAGCAGAACGTTCCTGAGCGCGACTTCCCCTGGGCGTTTCAGCAACTGCTGGAGGTGGCTCTAAAGCTACAAATTAAAAGAGCAAATTTCTTACCTGGGCACAGCGTGTGGTTCTGTAATGGGACGCCGCTGCTCTCCTGGGTGCAACTGGCTTGTCGAAGACGGTGATTCCCAAAATATCTGCCTCACGTGTCTGGGTCTCCGGCACGCTGAGGACGGTCTCGTTCAGGCGTAATGTTCTCATTGTGAGAACATGACGATAAAGAAACACGCTTTTCTTTTCAGTCTTCTTGAGACGTTTTGCCATCTCTCTCCTAGCAAACACGTGAGGAGGACGAGCTGTCTGTTGCAGCATCTGAGAGGGAGCTGCTGGATGATGTCGTGATGTCCTTCCTCCAAGACGAGCTCGAGCAAAAGCTCGCCCCCTCCACTCTTAAGGTGTATGTGGCCGCCATAGCTGCCAATCGCGATCTGGTTGATGGGAGGTCACTGGGACGAAACGACTTCACCACTAGGTTCCTGAGGGCCTCGTTGAGGGTGTAACCACCCCGGCCGCGCTCTGTACCCTCTTGGGACTTGGTGACGGTCCTAGAAGGCCTCAGCAGTCCCCCCTTCAAGCCCTTGGAGCAGACTGATCTTCCTTAACTAACGATAAAGACAGTCATCCTTGTTTCGCTCACTTCCTTCAATAGGGTAGGGGTCCTACATGTGCTCTCTGTGTCCAGTGAGTGCATCCGGTTTGGTCCGGCTTACTCTCACGTGATCCTGAGACCCCGGCCCGGCTTCGTGCCAAAGGGTCCCACTACTTCCTTTCGGGATCAAGTGGTGAACCTGCAGGCGCTCCCCACCGGGGAGGAAGACCCAGCCTCTTCCGTGTCGTGTCCAGTACGCGCCCTGCGCCTCTACGTGGACCACAAGCGGAGCTTCAGGAGGTCTGAGCAGCTGTTTGTCTTTTACGGAGGTCAGCAGACAGAGAATGACGCACTGGATGGTAAACGCAATAACAACGGCGTACCAGTCTCAGGGGCGCCCATGCCCGCTAGCAGTGAGAGCCCATTCCACAAGGAGTGTGGCTTCCTTGTGGGCACTGGCGCGTGGCGTCTCTCTAGCAGACATTTGTAAAGCTGCGGGCTGGGCTACACCCACCACCTTCGGGAGGTTCTACATCCTCCTGGAAGTCAGTCTCTACTCGGGTCCTGAGGAGTAATCCTTAGGACTTGTGGTTGTATGTCGCGAAAGCGCTGTCTCCCCTACTTAGGTGAGCAAGAGCGCTCCTCTTAGCCTCCCTACCCCCCCCCCTTCAGGGCTGAGTTTAGGCAACCTATCCTTCACTAGCACACCCCACAGTAATCGGCCAGTCGGTGAAGGTGTGCTTTCGTGTGAAGCAGCTCCTCGACACAGGGCGGCCCCACACGATGTAATATGTCACTTAAGGTCCTCCGAAGCAGTCTACCGGGTGATCTCCCCAGGTGAGCCTCCACCTATAGCTGCGACCCCGTGATGTGGGCTTGCACACTGTTTTTCCCATAATTTCTTCCCAGAAGGCGAGAATCATGAGATGATCTCCACATAGTTACCCCCCAAGTGCGGATGTGGTCTCCGTACGCAGACCCTCGATTAGAGGGATAGCGTTCCCCAGTGATCCCCCTCTTAGTTAAGGTAGGAGTAAGGCCACCGTCCGGGACATCGTTGGCGAGTGTCTCTCATCTTCTAGCGAAGCTCTGATGACACCTTGCCGAGACTCACTGGAATGTCGTGACTGACGGAGAGTGAGTAAGTCGCTCCCTTGCATGTCAGGACGTGGCCTGGCTACGTGGCGGGATTGAATTGGCCCCCTTTCACCTCACAACGTTGAGAGACCGACTGTCAAGGAACGTCTCCGGTTACGTTTGGTAACCTAGGTTCCCTGAAGGAGGGAACGAGACATTGTGACTTCCCTAGTCACGTTACCTGGCCACCGCTGCAGCGACCGGGAGAGGCTTCCCAGGTTCCTCAGCACAAACGGTGATGAATGATCTCTTCTGTCCCCTTTCATACCCGTCATCACAGGCAGGAACATGAATTTATTCATTCCTCAACTTAATTGTCCTTTTCAGTTGCCTCAGAGAAAAACAGGTTCTAACGTTCAATCGTATTCAGTACACAAAACGTAGAGATGCAGACTGAAAGGAAATAAAGATAAAGGCTCCTAATATAATTGATTCTATGATATAGTCGATGCATTGAGTACGTTGCTTTAGAGGCATAACCTATACGACAAAGGCAATACACTAACAAAAAATACTTAAAATATTTCATACCTAAATACCTACAAGAAGTATGTACCCCTGTACTTTTACTTAAGTCAGAACATGTCTGATTATGTCTGGGTCAGTTGTGATCTGGTGGTAAGAAAGTTAGACTTCTAAACAGAAGGTTGCAGGTTTGAAACCCAGTGCCAGCAGACATTTACTGTATTGTCACTGATTGCTGTGCAGTAATAATTGGCCACTGCATACTACTTGTAAGTCACTTAAGATAAAAGTGGCTGACAAATGAATAACTGTAAATGTAAATGTCTTTACAACATCCACTTATAGTAAAATAACATAATTGAATTTTCCAAAACACATGTCACATGCACTTTTAGCCTAGGCTGGTTTAAAAAAATTTTTTTTAAATAGTTTAATTATTTTTCTTGCTTGACATTACGGCAGGTGTTAACTGTGACAATGTCAATGTCACCTTTATTTATATAGCGCTTTAGACAAAATACATTCCATCAAAGCAGCTTAACAACAATAATTAGTAAAACCGTGTGTCATAATGCTTAATGTTAAAAGGCAATTCGGGGACGTTATCTCTGTTCAGTTTAAATGGTGTCTGTGCATTCATTTTCAATTCGTTGATGTCTTCTTTGTTTACTTTAAAAAGTGTCTGTGCGTTCAAATTCAATCAAATCAACGATATTGTTGTAAATGAGGGGACCCCAACTAAACAAGCCAGAGGCGACAGTGACAAGGAAACCATAACTCCAAAGGTGACATAAATGGAGAAAAAAACCTTGGGAGAAACCAGGCTCAGTTGGGGGGCCAGTTCTCCTCTGACCAGACAAATCCAGATATTCAAGTCCAGGCTGCAGCAGAATGAAGAAGAAACATCTGTCTCCTGTGGTCCCATCCTGATGGTCATCTGAGGCAAGGTCTTGCGAGGGATCTGCATCTGGGGTTCAAATCCTCCTGGTCTCCGTTGTCCTTCCGGGCCCTAAGGGTCCTTTCTCCACAATCTGGTCTGGATACGCACTGGATCTTGGTTACTGCAATGTCATCTGATCTGGATACGGACTGGATCCAGTGGCTCTGAAGAGCTCGGAAGAAGAGAGAAACAGACCAATATTAGCGTAGATGGCATTCTTCTAAAGTTATAACACATATATTGTGTGTTGTGGAGAGTGTTCTCTGTTCCGGATTTCTTAAATAAATGCAGCCTAAATATCCTTTAATGAATTTGCATATTGGAAGCATGTTAGTATTAATGTGTAAGCCAGGTTAAAGAGATGGGTTTTAAATCTAGATTTAAACTGCAAGGGTGTATCTGCCTCGCGAACACTATTAGGTAAGTTATTCCATAGTTTAGGCACCAAGTAGGAAAAGGATCTACCGCTATTCTAGGTATTATCAAATTGCCTGAGTATTGAGAACGTAGTCATTATAATGTAATGTAACAGGAGCTCTTTCAAATATTGAGGTGCTAAACCATTCAAGGCTTTGTAAGTAATAGGAAAGATTTTAAAATCTATACGATGTTTGATAGGGAGCCAGTGCAATGTTGACAGGACGGGAGTTATGTGGTCATACTTTCTGGCTCTTGTAAGAACTCTTGGTCAGCATTTTGGACTAACTGTAATTTGTTTACTAAGCGTGCAGAAAAACCACCTAATAAAGCATTGCCACAATCCAACCTTGAGGTCATAAATGCATGGATTAACATTTCTGCATTTGATATTGAGAGCATAGGCCGTAATTTCGATATACTTTTGAGGGGAAAAAACGCGGTTTTATAAATGCTTGATACGTAGCTTTCAAAGGAGAGATTATTATCAAATAGCACACCCAAGTTTCTAACCGATGACGAAGAGCTTACAGGGCAGCCATCAAATTTTTGACATTTTTCTAGGTTGTTGCAGGCAGAGTTTTTAGGTCCTATAATTAACACCTCTGTTTTTTCAGAGTTTAGCAGCAGAAAATTACTCGTCATCCAGTTTTTTATATCGACCATGCATTCCATAAGTTTTTCGAATTTGTGTGTCTCACCGGGTAGTGAGTAAATATAGAGCCGAGTATCATCAGCATAACAGTGGAAGCTGACACCATGTTGCCTGATTATAGCTCCCAAAGTGAAGAGTAGCAGGCCAAGAACTGAGCCTTGAGGTACTCCATTCTGAACTTGTAATCGATATGATAGCTCTTCATTTACTGCTACGAATTGATAGCGGTCAGTTAAGTATGACTGAAACCACGCTAATACACTTCCATTTATGCCCACAATGTGTTAAGTCTATGCAGAAGAATTAAGTGGTCTATATTATCAAAGGCAGCGCTAAGATCCAGTAACACTAATAAGGAAATACAACCACGGTCCGATGAAAGGAGAAGGTTATTTGTAACTCTAAGGAGAGCAGTCTCGGTGCTATGATGTGGTTTAAAACCTGACTAGAAATTCTCAAAGATATAATTTTTTTCTAGAAATGAGTTGAATTGTACTACCTTTTCTAGTATCTTGGACAGAAATGGGAGATTTGAGATTGGTCTACAATTAACTAGGTCTTTGGGGTCAAGTTGTGGTTTTTAATGAAAGACTTATTAATAGCCAGTTTGAAAGATTTGGGGACATATCCTAATGACAATTAGGAGTTAATAATGGTCAGAAGAGGATCTATGACTTCTGGAGGCACCTCTTTTAGTAGCTTAGATGGAATAGGGTCTAACATACATGTTGTTGCTTTTGAGGATTTTACAAGTTTACACAGTTCCTTCTCTTGTATAGTAGAGAATGAATGGAACTGTTCCTCTGGGGGTTTTAAAATTTTATGCGATACAGTAGCTGATGGCTGAATGGTTACGATTTGATCTCGAATAGTGTCAATTTTAGAAGTGAAGTAGGTCATAAAGTCATTACTGCTGTGGTGCTGGGAAATGTCAGCACTTGTTGAGGCTATATTTTTCGTTAGTTTAGACACAGTGTTGAATAAATACTTGGGTTTATGTTTGTTTTCTTCTAACAGATTAGAAAAGTAATCGGATCTAGCAGTTTTTAATGCCTTTCTAAAGGATAGGTTACTTTCCCGCCAAGCAATACGAAATACCTCTAGTATTGTTTTCCTCCAACTGCGTTCCATTTTTCGGGCTGCTCTCTTTAGATTGCGAGTATGTTCATTATACCAAGGAGTCAAACTTTTTTCCTTGACCTTCTTTAAGCTCAAGGGGGTAACGGAATTTAAAATGCTTGAAAAGATCGAGTCTGTCGTTTTGATTACATTATCAAGTTTTTCTGGTGTGCTGGGAATGCTATAGAATTCGGATACATCATGAAGATTACTTACAAAGTCGTCTTTTGTGGCATAAGTGATGGTTCTACAAGATTTGTAACAAGAAGTTGGATTTACAACTCTGGCAATATTTAGTTTGCACAACACTAAATAGTTATCTGAGATATCATCACTTTGCTGCAAAACTTCAACATCATCAAGATCCATTCCATGTGACAACATTTAATCTAGGGTATGATTTCGGCAGCGGTGGGTTCTGAAACATGTTGTCTAACCCCAATAGAGTTCAGAATATCTATAAAGGCCTATCCTAATGCATAATTTTCATTATCAACATGGATATTAAAATCACCAACTATTAAAACTTTGTTTGTAGCCAGAACTAACTCAGATATTAAATCACCAAACTCTTTAATAAAGTCTGTATGGTGCCCTGGTGGCCTGTATACGGTAGCCAGTGCAAATATCAAAATAGATTTATCATTCACCTCTGTTTCTCTGGGTAGTGTTATATGAACCACCATTACTTCAAATGAGTTATACTTGAAACCTGCCCTCTGAGAAGTTTTAAAAATATTGTTATATATTGAAGCAACACCTCCCCCTTTCCCTTTGAACGCGGCTCATGTTTTTAACAGTAATCTTGAGAGGTGGACTCATTTAAAATAATGTAATCATCAGGTTTTAACCAGGTCTGTGTCAAACAAAGAACATCTTAATTATGATCAGTGATCATATTATTTACAAAAAGTGATTTCTTAGAAAGGGATCTGATATTCAATAAGCCAAGCTTTATCATTTGTTTATTTACATTTACATTTACATTTAGTCATTTAGCAGATGCTTTTATCCAAAGCGACTTACAATAGTCAAGGAGACAATGAAGCGGTAAATAGCCGATACAACAATAGGTGAACAAGTGCTACAACAATGCTACCAAGTTACACAGAGAGAGAAGTTACAAAAGTTTTCTTTTATTTTTTTTTTTGATAGAGTGAGTAGGTAAGAAAAGAAGTGAGTTAGTGAGTTAGGTGTAGCCGGAAAAGATGAGTTTTTAGGAGTTTTTTGAAGATAGAGACCGAGTCTGACAAGCTTGAAGCCAGAGGCAGATCGTTCCACCATCAAGGAACTGAAGCAGAGAACGTTTGAGAGAGAGATTTCTTACCCTTTTGAGCTGGTACCACAAGTCTCAGCTCATTTGCGGAGCGCAGAGATCTTGAGGGCCTATATCTTTGCATTAGCGAGTTAAGGTAAGTGGGTGCTGAACCGGCGGTGGTCTTGTAGGCAATGAGAAGACATTTATTGAGATTTATCAGAATTGTAGCTGTTTTTTGTTTGTTGAACCTCAATTAGGTTTTTATTTTTACTTTTAAACGCGTTTGTACATTTTTTGTATTTTCAAAAAATGTAGTGATATCTAGGTGTAAGAATTTCTATGTGCTGAGAATAAATTGAACTCTGTGATGTGAAACAGCCAGCAGACAGTAGGTTAAGCCAGCTTGTCTGCTGCCTGACCTGGGCTCCAGTTAGTCAAGGATAAACTCTAAGACTATGTTCCATATTTCTAGACAGAAGAGCGGCAGCCCCCAAGGAAGGATGGACCCCCCAACTCGTTTAAACAGGTCAGGTCTGCCTCAAAAACCTGTCCAGTTATCAATATAACCTATATTATTAGACATCCAGCCATTGAGTGATGATAATCTGCTATGAATCTCATCACCACGGTAAGCAGGGAGAGGACCAGAACATATTACAGTGTCTGACATCATGCTTGCCAGTTCAAACACCTCTTTAAAATTATTTTTAGTAATCTCGGACTGACAAAGTCGAACATCATTAGTGCCAGCATGAATAATAATCTTACTATATTTACGGTTATCATTAAACAGCACTTTTAAATTTGATAAGATGTCAGGCGCTCTGGCTCCTGGTAAACATTTGACTATGGTGGCTGGTGTCTCTATATTCACGTTCTGTACAATAGAATCACCAATAACTAGAGCACTTTCATCAGGTTTCTCAGTGGGTGTATCACTGAGTGGGGAAAACCTGTTTAATGTTTTCATCGGAACAGAAGAGCGCTGTTTTGACCCACAACTATGCCGTCTCACAGTCACCCAGTTGCCCTGCTTTACGGGCTCTGTTACCGGAACCGAACAATGTGTAATAAACCCAGAGCTAGACGCATCCAAAGCTGTATATTTAACATTCTTACTATCCTCAATTAAAGTTTGGATGCATGTCTCTAAATCTGAAATCTTCTCTGTCAGTCTTACTAGTTCCCTGCATTTATCACATGCGAATCCCTTATCAGTGACAGAGATTGATAAACTATACATGTGACAACAAGTGCAAATAACAAGAGCAGGAGAAGCAATTACTCACCGTGTTTAATGAAGTAATATATCCACAGGTGTTTGATGAACTTGTGAAAATCTGGAGTGGGTGAGAGAAAAATTTAAATATAAAGAGGCGATCGAATCTTATAACGATAGATAGAAAAAAATATATATATATTTATATATGGAGTGTAAGTTTGGGCGTTTTGGCAGAGCTCCGGTGTAACCACGCGCGTCTGTAGCAAACAGGAAACAGGAAGTCCACTTGCGTTTATGTTATCTTATTTATGCCATTTTATTTAGTGTGCCTTATATAGTCATGTTATGCTGTTTGACAGATTTGATGTACCAGAATGAGACACCAGAATGAGCTCCAAGTGTAAGGCAGATGGAAAAGTGACGAGAACTGAGTTTGTTTGTGGTGCTAGATTATAAAACAATATATACTCATTTGGTGTTACATCCTGTGGAGTGGAATCCTGTCCCTCACTTCAGGGGTCATTGGAGCCCGGGAGCTGACCTAAACCCCCCCCCCTAACTCCTCCTCTCTTTCTCTTTAGGCTCAAATCACCAGGAATGTGAGAAACATTGATATCATTACATATGTCAAGTCTGTGATGTTGTCATGTTTAGTATCATTTGGAAGGTTATGGTGCGATGGACAAAAGGGTCTACTTTTTGTAATCCTAAGAGTAAGGATAATGAAGTTGTAGCAACTTTTAACATAATCTACACCTCTTCAGGAGGTGTGTCAATCTCTTGATTACAGGAGTTGTTGCCATTTGGTATTCTGTTTGGTTTCACAGGGACTATGGTATTAACGACTTCATTGGAATATTTAAGGAACTCAGGCACAGCATTCGGGGGGAAATCCAAACAGGACGAACCCCATAGCACTGTATGTCTTAGGATATGCAATGCTATGTCTTTATTTTTGGAAGCTTCTGTAATCAGATTTCTTTAAAAATGCATTGTTTTGATTGAATTTAAGTTGCATAATAAATTGTTGTTATTGGTTTTTTATTATATTCTAAAGACCGTTATTTTATAGATGAATTTGATGTTACCACAAACTCTAATGCTAGGATAAGGTACTGAGAAAATCAGACTAGTTGACCAAAACTATTATTATTATATTAAGTTGCTTGATTGTGACTAAAACCATTATTATTAGAACATTTAGTATACCCGGCAACCTCTGACTAAATCGGTATATATACTCATCATCTGATTAGCAAGTTGCATGATCGTGACTAAAACCATTATTATTAGAATATTTAGTATACCCGGCAACCTCTGACTAAATCAGAATAGATACTCATCATCTGATTATCAAGTTGCATGATCGTGACTAAAACCTTTATTATTAGAATATTTAGTATACCCGGCAACCTTTGACTAAATCAGTATAGATACTCATCATCTGATTAGCAAGTTGCATGATCGTGACTAAAACCTTTATTATTAGAATATTTAGTATACCCGGCAACCTCTGACTAAATCAGTATAGATACTCATCATCTGATTAGCAAGTTGCATGATCGTGACTAAAACCATTATTATTAGAATATTTAGTATACCAGGCAACCTCTGACTAAATCAGAATAGATACTCATCATCTGATTAGCAAGTTGCATGATCGTGACTAAAACCATTATTATTAGAATATTTAGTATACCCGGCAACCTCTGACTAATTCAGAATAGATACTCATCATCTGATTAGCAAGTTGCATAATCGTGACTAAAACCATGATTATTAGAATATTTAGTATACCCGGCAACCTCTGACTAAATCAGAATAGATACTCATCATCTGATTATCAAGTTGCATGATCGTGTCTAAAACCTTTATTATTAGAATATTTAGTATACCCGGCAACCTCTGACTAAATCAGTATAGATACTCATCATCTGATTAGCAAGTTGCATGATCGTGACTAAAACCATTATTATTAGAATATTTAGTATACCCGGCAACCTCTGACTAATTCAGAATAGATACTCATCATCTGATTAGCAAGTCGCATGATCGTGACTAAAACCATTATTATTAGAATATTTAGTATACCCGGCAACCTCTGACTAAATCAGAATAGATACTCATCATCTGATTAGCAAGTTGCATGATCGTGACTAAAACCTTTATTATTAGAATATTTAGTATACCCGGCAACCTCTGACTAAATCAGAATATATACTCATCATCTGATTAGCAAGTTGCATGATCGTGACTAAAACCCTTATTATTATTATTATATTTAGTTACATAATCGTGACTAAACTATTATTATTATATTTAGTTGCACAATCGTGACTAAACTATTATTATTATACTTAGTATACCCTGTATATTTAGTATACCTCTGATTAGATCAGATCAGCAGTTTCTATGATCATGAGATCCACGCTTAAAGAATGGCTGTCGTGAGCCTCTGTACGACACGGATTAACAATGATAGAATAACCTTAGAGTATGGAATAGCAAAGTAATCTTAATGTTAAAGATACATTTAATTTGGAGTCAGATTGGATACACCCATAAAGTCATCAAAATATATGAAATTGTAACAAGTTAGTTTGAAACTAGTGTTTAACAAAGAAACCGGAAATAGAGATAAAGCACGAGAACCCTTCACCCACGCCATTGGAGTTCGTCGTTGGCCCAGTGGGTGGGGAGCCCTTACACAAGCATAGGAGCCTTGCGATATAACGACCAGATACAGAGGCCTTTCAATCAGCTGGAGAACCTTTCACAAACGTCCCCATCTTGCAAAGATGGCCAATTACAGAAAGTGTGACATCTTTCATGCAACAGTTACAGGAGAGAACTCACTCATACAGCTTGGTGGATAACTTATTGCCTTTGGTTTAGTATTCACAATGCAATTACAATATACATTATAGATAAGGTTATGGATAACATCACATTGTAAAATTAGCACCACTTACAATGCACATTATGTAAACATGAGTTATGATTAATCACAATGTGAAGAGGCTTTGTTTATACAGTTAGCTTATTTACTTAAAGAACTGTCCATCTACAGAGGACTGCCTCAAACTAGGCCAGCAATGATCTGTGGCATCTTAACAGCTCAGTGTTGCGTGAGAAAAAGTTTGAGAAAAGAGAAACATCTCTCACAAGCTACCTGTGTCACATGCAAAGTAAGGAGGAACTTGTATCCTAAGCCAAGGATGTTATTATCATATGTAAAGAGGTTGTAGCCTTAAAGAATTTTGTAGCAGCATATTGGGCACAAGACTTGCGCTTTTTGTTTTGTACAACTGTCATTCTCAATGCCAATGAAAAAAGACTTGAGTTAAGAATTCTAAAATATAAGGCATTTATACTCAATATAAGATTAATAAGCTAACAACTTCTGCTCAGTTTAAACTGCGACTGCGCTTGACGTGAGCAGTAAGAGACGCATTTTGCTGATCGCAAGCGAGAGAGAAAAAAGCAAGATCAATCCAAGGCAAAATTCTAAATAATACTTTCTAATATCTGTATAATATGATATATATTATGCTGTAATATATCGTCAGTGGTAATATCACAATCTCGTTCTAAAAACAACCCAATATAATCAAATAATAGGAATCATATAAAAAAAGTAGACAGTAAATGCAAGTTTTCAGAGTATATAGTATGGGCATTATAACTATGTACTAGTTAATAATAAATTGCGTGTCATGTAGGCCATCATTGGACAAGTCTTATAAATGACATCTTTTCTGGACCAATCAGAATCTCAGCACTTGCCTTATAGGTTATTGAAACACACTGCCATCTGTGTTTGCAGCAGTCAAGGACAAGTGATGTGCAAACTATAATGGTGCATTCACACCAGACGCGAATTTACATGTCAGGGGAGGGGCTTCTGTCAGGGGAGGGGCTTCTGTCAGGTGAACTCATCAACTTGTCAGAGGAAAAGACATTTTATTGTAAAATAAAGCGATTAAACTTAATGTGACGGCTTTAGTTATAGTCTCAATATGTATTTATAGCTCAAATTGAGTAAAGAGAGTTTTTTGAGTAAAGACAGTAAATGTCACTTGTATTCCTGTCTTTGTTAAAGTATAATAAAGTCATAGTCACTTTTATTGTCACATCACCAAAGCAAAAGTGCCCTGGTGACTGAGGGAAATACTTGGGAGCTTGCTCCAGAAAAACATATAACATGTAACATTTAATACAGATTGCAACATAAGACAGTGTGGAATATGCACATACATATAATCAGGACACGTATAATGTGGATTTATAAAGCTCTCTTATTCCACATAAAGCCCTGATGACTTTATCCTCCATGTTTGTTTTAGCTGAAGCTCCTGATTGGTCAACCCGGCGAGAATTTTCGCCAAAGTTAAATTGTTTCAACTCGCACTATTCGCGTTCATTGCGTCATTCGCGAATGGATATTATGGATGTGGTGTGATTATTACTCCTCTATGCAGTTGAAATGCATCCCAGTCCAATGTCTTGGCAGGGTTAGAAATATCTGATTCCAACACAGCCAGCAATTGCCTTCCAGTATATGATGATATCTCAGATCACTATTTAGTGTTGTGCAAACTAAATATTGCCAGAATTGTAAATCCAACTTCTTGTTACAAATATGGTAGAACCATCACTTCTACCACAAAAGATCAACTCGATAATGTAACCAAAATGACAGATTCGCTCTTTTCAAGACTTTTAAATCCCATTGCTCCCTTAAGCTTAAGGAAGGTCAAAGAAAAAAATTGTACTCCTTGGTATAATGAGCATACTTGCAGCCTAAAGAGAGCAGCCCGAAAATTGGATGCAGTGGGAGGAAAACAAAACTAGAGGTATATTGTATTGCTTGGCGGGAAAGTAACCTATCCTTTAGAAAGGAATTAAAAACCGGTAGATTCGATTACTTTTCTAATCTTTTAGAAGAAAACAAACATAACCCCAGACATTTATTCAATGCTGTGTCTAAACTCACGAAAAATATAGCCTCAACAAGTGCTGATATTTCCCAGCACCACAGCAGTAATGACTTTATGACCTACTTCACTTCCAAAATTGACTCTATTCGAGATAAAATCCTAACCATTCAGCCGTCAGCTACTGTATCGCATAAGATTTTTAAACCCCCAGAGTAAAAGTTCCATTCTCTACAATAGGAGAGGAAGAATTATGTAAACTTGTAAAATCATCAAAAGCAACAAGATGTAGGTTAGACCCTATTCCATCTAAGCTCATAAAAGAGGTGCTTCCAGAAGTCACTCTTCTGACTATTATTAACTCCTCATTGTCATTAGGACATGTCCCCAAATCTTTCAAAGTTGCTATTATTCGGCCTCTCATTAAAAAAACACAACTTGACCCCAAAGACCTAGTTAATAATAGACCAATCTCAAATCTCCCATTCCTATCCAAGATACTGGAAATTCTCACAGATATAATTTTTCTCTAGAAATGAGTATAATTGTGAGGATACTACCTTTTCTAGTAAGGATTAAGACCATATCATAGCACCGAGAATGCTCTCCTTAAGAGTTACAAATGACCTTCTCCTCCCATCCGACAGTGGCTGTATTTCCTAATTAGTGTTACTTCTGCATAGACTTCAACACATTGTGGGCATAAATGGAAGTGCATTAGCGTGGTTTTACATACTTAACTGACCGCTTACAATTCTAAGCAGTAAATAAAGAGCTATCATATCGAGCACAAGAACAGTATAGAGTACCTCAAGGCTCAATTCTTGGCCCGCTACTCACTTCTACTTCACGCTATACATGTTACCTTTGGGAGCTATCATCAGGCAACATGGTGTCAGCTTCCACTGTTATGCTGATTATACTCAGCTCTATGTAACCTTACTACCCGGTGAGACAAACAAATTCGAAAAACTTATGGAATGCATAGTTGATATAAAAAACTGGATGACGAGTAATTTTCTGCTGCTAAACGCTGATAAAACAGGTGTTAATTATAGGACCTAAAAACTCTGCCTGCAACAACCTAGAAAATGTCTAAAATTTGATAGCTGCTCTCTAAGCTCTTCGTCATCGGTTGGGAACTTGGGTTTGCTATTTGATAATAATCTCTCCTTAGAAAGCCACGTATCAAGCATTTGCAAAACTGCATTTTTCCCCTCAAAATATATTTCTCAATATCAAATGCAGAAATGTTAATCCATGCATTTATGACCTCAAGGTTGGATTATTGCAATGCTTTATTAGGTGGTTGTTCTGCACGCTTAATAAACAAATTACAGTTAGTCCAAAATGCTGCACCAAGAGTTCTTACAAGAACCAGAGAGTATGACCACATTACTCCTGTGCTGTCAACATTGCACTGGCTCCCTATCAAACATTGTACAGATTTTAAAATCTTGCTTATTACTTACAAAGCCCTGAATGGTTCATTACCTCAGTATTTGAAAGAGCTCCTCTTACATTATAATCTTTAACATTCGCTGCGTTCTCAAAATGCAATTTGATAGTACCTAGAATATCAAAATCAACTGCAGGCGGCAGATCCTTTTCCTACTTGGTGCCTAATCTATGAAATAACTTACCTTATAGTGTTTAGGAGGCAGATACACACTTGCAGTTTAAATCTAGATTAAAAACCCAAAATTAAAACCTTGCTTACACATAAATACTAACATTCTTCCAATATCCAATACTCTGTTAAAGGATTTTTCGACTGCATTATTTAAGAAATCCGGAACCGCAACCATTCTCCACAACATACAATATATTTGCTATAACTTTAGAAGAATGGTATCTACGCTAATATTGGTCTGTTTCTCTCTTCTTCCAAGCTCTTCGGGGCCACCGGATCCAGTTCGTATCAAGATCAGATGGCATTGCATTCACCAGGATCCAGTACTTATACAGAACTGATTGTGGAAAAAGGACCCCTGCGGCCCGGAAGGACAGCGGAAACTAGGATGACTAGAACCCCAGATGCAGATCCCTCGCAACACCTTGCCTCAGATGACCATCAGGATGGGACCACAGGAGACAGATGATTCTTCTTGACTTCGCTTCAACCAGGAATCGACCTACTGATTAGAATCTAGTCAGACAATAACTGCCTCCCCATCTGTGCCTAGGTTTCCCCCGAGTCACTTAGCCAGGCTATACCTGGATCAGTAGGACATTGCTTTGTGCCGGAGTCAGCATGTATCTGGACCAGATGGTGGTTCCGGAACTAGAAAAAGCTCTCTACAGCCCTCGAACAAATCAAAGACCAGGACAAGAACACCACGTATACCAATCCCCTGCGAAGACCTCGCCTGTGACGATAATCGGGATGGGACCACAGCACAAAGATATTTTTTCTCCATTCTGCTGCAGCCTGGACTTGAACTGCTGGATTCGTCTGGTCAGATGAGAACTGGCCCCCCAACTGAGCCTGGTTTCTCAAAAGGTTTTTTTCTCTATTTCTGTCACCGTTGGAGTTATGGTTTCCTTGCCACTGTCGCCTCTGGCTTGCTTAGTTTACAACGAAATCATTGACTTGATTGAATTTCAACGCAGACACTTTATAAGTAAACAAAGACGACATCAACAAATTGAAAATGAATGCAAAGACTATCCTGCCAGACCGCTGCACGCCCCAGGAGACGACCCCAACCTCAAAAACTTCCCTCCTTACCGCTGTGAAATTCCAAGAGATGACAAACAACAGTCTGAAGCAGCGGCTGCATCACACAGCAAACACCCGTCACGTCC
Organism: Triplophysa yarkandensis; assembly: GCA_033220385.1. Classification (NCBI taxonomy): domain Eukaryota; kingdom Metazoa; phylum Chordata; class Actinopteri; order Cypriniformes; family Nemacheilidae; genus Triplophysa; species Triplophysa yarkandensis. The sequence goes on along the minus strand of CM065670.1, from coordinate 12,012,107 downwards.
ATTCTAGACCACTGACAAAGAAAAAGAGTGTAAAACCTCCTTCAGTGGTCCTCAGACAGGACCAAATCCACTCAACTCTGGAGATTGTTCTGCTGTTGAACTGTTCAGCCTCATCATGACAAAGTTCAGAGCCTGCTCGCCCTGAAACTGGGACCGATGAACTGGCACAAAATCAGAGCAGCTGTAGGCAATAGACAAGAAAAACGAACACCCCACCTGGGAAAATAGACGAAACAACGCATAAAAAGTTTCAGTTGTTAAAGTGTAAAAGCTCAAAGCATTGTTTCCAGACAGCTTGAATTTACCCAACCTCTATGAATAGACACATTTAATTTGCCTGCCTGATGTGTTAAAATGCCAATCTGGACCTAAAGAGACTGCTGAATGGGGCACTGATGTATCTGTGTGGGAAAATCATCTAAGGAATTGTTTACTGTGTGGATTGAGGTCTCCGGTTACGTATGGTAACCTAGGTTCCCTGAAGGAGGGAACGAGACGTTGTGAGCTGAAAGGGGGTTTGATCTTGAGAACCCATTGTCTCCGAGCCTATTAAAAAAGGCCAATTAATTGGCGATTGAATCAATTCATGTCCGCGCCCGTGATGACGGGTACAAAAGGGGACGGAAGAGATCATTAATCACCGTTTTATTCTGAGGAACCTGGGAAGCCTCTCCTGGTCGCTGCAGCGGTGGCCGGGGTAACGTGGCAGGGGAAGTCCACACAGACGTTCCCTTTCAGTCGGTCTCTCAACGTTGTGAGCTGAAAGGGGGTCGAATTCAATCCCGCCACGTTGCCAGGCCACGTCCTGACATGCAACGGAGCGACTTATTCACTCTCCATCAGTCACAACCTTCCAGTTAGTCTTAGCAAGGTTATCAGAGCTTCGCTAGAAGTTTAGAGACTCGATGCCCCTGACCATGAGATCACTGGGGAATGCTATCCCTCTAATCGAGGGTCTGCGTACGGAGACCACATCCCGCACTTGGCGGGTAAATATGTGGAGATTACCTCATGATTCTTGCCTTCTGGGAAGAAGTCATGGGAAAAACAGTGCGCAAGCCCACATCACGGGGGACGCAGCTATAGGTGGAGGCTCACCTGGGGAGATCACCCGGTACACTGCTTGTGAGGACCTTAAGTGACATATCACATCGTGTGGGCCCGCCCTGTGTCGGGGAGCCGCTTCACACGGAGGCACAACTTCACCAAATGGTGCAGCAGCCACGGCCGCTCCGTTTGGCCAGCTTCTGTGGTTCGTGAAGGATAGGTAGCCTATACTCACCCCTGAAGGGGGGGAGTAGGGAGGCTAAGAGGAGCTCTCTTGCTCACCTAAGTAGGGGAGATGGCGCATTCACAGGCATACACCCACAAGTCCTAACAAGACCCGAGTAGAGACCTAACTCCTCCTGGAGGTTGTCGAACCTCCCAAGGCGGTGGGTGTAGTCTGCCAGAGAGACGCCGCGTGCCAGTGCCCAGGAGGTGGCCACACTCCTTGTGGAATGGGTTCTTACCGCCAGCGGGCACGGGCGCCCCTGAGACTGGTACGCTGTTGTTTTTGCGTGTACCATCCAGTGTGCCATTCTCTGGTTAGAGACAGCCCTCCCCTTCTTCTGATCTCCGTAACAGACAACAGCTGCTCAGAGCTCCTAAAGCTCTGCGTGCGGTCCACGTAGAGGCAGAGGACGCGTACAAGACACGACATGGAAGAAGCTGGGTCTTCCTCCCCAATAGGGAGCGCCTGCAGGCTCACCACCTGCTCCCAGAAGGAGTGGTGGGAACCTTGGGCACGTAGCCGGGCCGGGGCCTCAGGATCACGTGAGACTCAGTCTGACCCAACTGGAAGCACTCACTGGACGCAGAGAGTGCGTGTAGGTCCCCTACCCTCTTGATAGAAGCGAGCGCAACAAGGAGGACCATCTTCATCGTTAAGTGAGGAAGATAAGTCTACTCCAGGGGCTCGAAGGGGAGACTGCCAAGGCCTTCCAGGACAGTAGGCAAGCCCCAAGGGGGTACAGAGCGCGGCCGGGGTGGATACACCCTCACCAAGCCCCACAGGAACCTAGTGATCAGGTCATGTCGTCCCAGAGGGCCTCACATCCACCAAATCGTGACAGGCCGCTATGGCAGCCACATACACTTTCAAAGTGGAGGGGGGGCGAGCTTTTGCTCGAGCTCCTCTTGGAGAAAGGACAACACGACACTGATCCCGCACCTTCGGAAGTCCTCACCATGTGAGGAGCACCATGACGAGAAACGCCGCCACTTCAAGGTGTACAGGCACCAAGTGGTCCGGGCTCTAGCCTGAGCAAGAGTACCTGCGACCGCTGGTGGCAGGCTGCTCAGAAGCTCCTCTTCCCGTCCAGGGGCCAGACATGGAGGTTCCAGAGGTCTGGCCTGGGGTGCAACAAAGTGCCCTTCCCCTGGGTCAGAAGGTCTTTCATCAGGGGAATCGGCCAGGGGGAGTGTTTGTCAGAGACATGAGCTACGAGAACCAAGTGTCGTTGGGCCAGTAGGGGGCAACCATGATCACTTGGTGTTCCTCTTCCTTGACCTTGCACAGGACCCATGCAATGAGGCTCACTGGGGGAAGGCATACTTCCGCTTGTCCCGCGGCCAGCTGTGTGCGGGGACCTGTCCAACGACCCGACGCTACGTGCCCGCTGCACACTGCACCCCAGCCCTGCAGAGAGGCGTCTGAGGTACCAGAATGTACTCCCGCTCGTAAAAGGTCTTGAAAGACCAAGGACTAGAGTGTGATGGCACAGAGGCGTTACAACGACCCGCATGGTGCCTGTGCATGCCGTCCTCGGAACCAGACTCTGTAGCCAGTGCTGTAGCGGTCTCATATGCATCAACCCGAGGGTAATTACTCCTGCCGAGGATACCATGTGTCCCTGGAGCCTCTGAAATAATTTCAGGGGGACCGTGGGGCACTTGAAATGTTTCAAGCGCTCGAGCACTGACTGGGCAACTGTCTCTGGCGAGTGACCCAAGATGAGCCTGTCATCGAGATGACAGGAGGGGCGATGGTGCTCTCCGTGATCTTCATGAAGACCCGGGGGAACAGGGAGGGCCCAAAGGGTAGGAACTTGTACTAGTACGCTCGTGCCTCGAATGCGAACCGTAGGAGCGGTCGGAGTCCAGAAGGATCCCAGACATGGAAGTACGCGTCCTTCAGGTCAATAGCCACGAACCAGTCTTGAGACCTGTCTGACGCCAGGATGCGCCACCGTCAACATCCAGAAGGGCAACCTGAGAAGGGTACCTGAGAAGGGTACCTGAGAAGGGTACCTGTTCAGGACGCGTAAATCTAGGATGGGGCGCAGACCTCCGCCTTCCTTGGGCACGGTGAAGTAGGGGCTTACAATCCCGGGGACATCTCAGCTCGTGGGACAGGCTCGAACGTGGCCTTGCCAGACGGGTGGCGACCTCGCCCCGAAGGATGAGAAAACTCCTCACTCTTACCCCACAGTGTATAGGATCCCCGGAACTTGGGTGGGCATCTGGCGATCTGGATCACGGAGCTGAGACAGATCATACGCTCCAGCCATCATGACGGAGTGCACAGCCGGCCAGGCTGGCAACTTGCCCGTCAGAGGCATAGTGGGCCGATCTGCTTCACCATAGCCGAGGCGGGTGGTTCGTGGCTGTCGAGACCAGCGGCCGGCCAGGGTGGGGACCCTGGGGGGACGAGTGGTCTCGTCATGCCTCCTTGGCCCGCAGACCTATGTGTCCCCAAGGAACGCATACGTCTGCGTACCACATGTGCTAGCCGCGTACCGTCGTGTGGAGAGTGACTGTGGCTGCAGAAACCCAGGGAAGGAGACACCCTGGGTGAGACCCGTCAAAGTAATCGCTTTAGACAGCTACTGATGGGATGGAGTTACCTACCTCCGCGAGGCCGATGTTCTGCGGGGCGCCCGCTGTTCAGGGGCGCTCATACCGTAGCCGGCAGCGTGGAGGGGCGGAGCCGTTTGGAAGCAGACGATGGGCAGGACTACGGCGGCTTCTAGCGGCCGATCCACGCCGGTGAAGGATATGAACCTCCTTCTGCTACTGCACCACAGAGAACTTCTGGGCAAAGTTCTACGTGGCGTCTCCACAACAGCCCCTCCCTGCACAACAGGCACATCGAAAAACCTTGATTTCTTGGAATCCCACATTACGCAAGGGTGAGCCGGAGGTGGTGTGCTTGGACCACTATGGTGGATATCGCCCAACAAGGGGACCACGGTAACCTTCAATGCTATCAGCGTGAGGCTAGTTGTGGTCCTGAGCTCACGTACTGTGGCTTGGTCAGGCCTCCCCTCGATGATCTCCTGCAAGGCTTCCTGCTTTCAGAAAACGGCCATTATATGGAGAAAAGACCCAGCAGGCCCTCTGGCGGCATAGGCCCTCGCTACTTAGGACGGGGAAAATATGCACGCTTTGGGGGGAGGAGCTGCGGTCTCTCCCCCAGGAAGATGTGCTCTGAAGACACAGATGTGTCACAACAGCGCGCTCTGCTGGTGAGATACCGTATAGCCCTGGGCTGCGCCCTTATCGGGGGAAGTGAGAGCGGACAAGCTATCATGATGGAGGCGATCCGCTAGGGGGCGCCTTCCCGATCAACACAGCTCGTTATGCACTCCCCGGAATACAAATGGTATAGGGGCTTATTGCCCCGGGCGCCCCCGACATACCAGGAATCCAACCACGAGCACGTGAAGGTGGGGCTGTACACTCGCCCAATACTCGGGGCCCAGAGAAAGCATATGCCCGCCCTCTGACCGCCCGGAAACTGTAGGTGCAGCGCGTCATCCTGGTTCGACGCTGGCAGCTTACTCTCAGATACTGCAACTGACTGCTCGTCCCCCTCGCGTGTTTGCTGGAGCGAGACGGCGAAACGTCTCGAGAAGACAGGAAAGAAGAGCGTATTGGGTTATGGGCGGTCCGCGAGAGTGAAACTGATGGAGATATGCCGATATTGATCCCCAAATCACCAACGCCGCTCGCGGTAAATACAGACCGAGCCAGGGGTTGGGCTGCAGCGCTACGAGGAGCAAACGAAGTGGTGTCTGATTTCATGATGAAAAAAGGCACCGGGACCGCAACTTCTTTATCGTCATGTTCTCACGGAGAGAACACAACGCCCGCAGGAGACCGTCCTCAGCGTGCTGGAGACCCAAACACGTGAGGCAGATCTCTCGGGAATCACTGTCTTCAACAAGCCGGTTGCACCCAAGAGAACAGCGGCGTCCCATTACAGAACCACACGCTGTGCCCAGGTAAGAAATTTGCTCTTTTTAGTATTATAGCTTTAAAGCCACCTCCAGCAATTGCTGAAATGTCCAGGGGAAGTTGCACTCAGGAACGTTCCTCTGCAATGCGTTATAATTTTCCAGCATTCTATTAGACTCGAGACGCTCGAGGAGCATACCATGGTTCCGAAGAACAAAATGGTGATTAATGATCTCTTCCATCCCCTTTTATACCCGTCATCACGGGCGGGGACATGAATTGATTCATTCACCTATTAATTGGCCTTTTTTAATAGGCTCGGAGACAATGGGTTCTCGAGATCAAACCCCGTTTCAGCTCACAACGTTGAGAGACCGACTGAAAGGGAACACCAGAGATTTTAATTCTGTCAAGAAAATCTGATTGCTGATTAATGCTTTGACTCAAAAACAGAAAACCATAGATGGAACTCATCCACGTTTCAAATCATCGTAATGCTGACTGCTCGAGTTCTGGTGGTGAGCATAATGGACTTTATTGCGTTGTTTGCAGAAGGAATGGGCACAGGATGAGAAATTGCGATCGTAACTGTCCATGTGGACACGGATTTTACTCGATGGGATATGGGTCCACAGAGGAAAGCAGAATGACTAGCGGAGAGGAGATGGGAGGGGGAGACTCTGGGAGTGCGGCAATATCCACACAGCAAGGGATGTGGTAACTATCTAACAACACACACACACACACACATACCCTGATACTGCTCACTGCAATGAAGAACTTGCTTGCTCTGCTATTCTTTCTTGTGATAGATCTGTTGAATTGAATTTTTAATTGAATGTATCTAATAGCTGCGGTGTATAACCAAGAAATGATCTTTTGGTTGATGGTGTAGTAATTGCAATTATGGTAGATAGTAGAACAGGAAAATCTACTACACAACCATGCGATTTTCCATGCAGACCACAGCTGACTGTTGAAACATGCCCTTTTGTGTCAGCATCTGGGCATCAAATTACTGAACCCTACACGGATACCCTGAGATGTGAAACCAGAGAGGGACAAAGGACTACACACAAATTTGTGTTTTCCGAGTCATGTCATTTTTCACTCTTAGGTAGAGATTTGATGTGTAAATTGGGCATATGTCTTATGACAAATGAGATTGGTATTGTTGTGACTGAGATGGAATACTAATGGTATCAATCTCAACTTGACTCATTATATGCCTATGAATGTAAGTTTACTCCAAATTGCTGACCACATTTGTGCAATCGCACGAGCAAAAGTGAACCTTTTTAAAGATTTAAGTTTAAAATAATGATGCAAGAAACCATATGAATGAGTGGTTAATATGGTTTGTGCACTCGCGTGCACTCAGTGTAAATTTAAAAGAGTACCAAGGTTTTTTTTTCAAGGATATTCCGAATGCTGTACCACAAGTTTCATTAGCTCTGGTTCAAAAGGAAAATGGTCAGATTTTGGCCCCTTTGTGAAGTCTTATTGTGAAGCCTATGATTGGACAGCTGTGTCAGAAGCTGTGTGGTTTAGCCGGGCAGTAAATGCACATAGATATAGATATCTCCATAAATCAGAGATTACTGTTGTTTGCTGCTATGATAAACTTTCTCCCCAAGTCAACCCTACAATGTCTGTCCTAACAGCATTTTTGATTCACCCAGCTTTGTCAGGCTGCCAGTTTGTCTTTGGGCAAAACAGAACCATAATGTAGGCCTTTAATGAAATTGTGATGCTGTTACTGTAAATTTGGTTACTGCCGCTTTGATATCCCGTGAAAATGTAAACTGTTGGAGGCTGTTTTGAATTTCTCCTAAGAGAAGGTGTTTTTGTTTCATGTATAACTCTTATTTTCTTTTCTTTATAAAAGATATAATGGCCAGCCAATAGACTTAAATTATGTCCAAAGCCCTTTAGGCAGTCAACTCAGCTGTAAAGCCTCATGCCCCCACCGTACCAAATCATTGTACCACTTTATCACAAATTCCATAAACCATGTGCTGGTTTTCAGTCATGGATTGGTTAAATGTTTCTTTTAGCGTACCCGTACATAAAAACAGCCAATTTTGGTTTGTGTTTAATTTCAATGGTAAACCATATACGTTTACACGTTTCTGTATGTGGCAGGGCATCACTAATATTACATACTTTAAGGGGAATAAACCAGCTACTGTGAACATCGCTGCCTCTCTGCCGGATGAGCAAAATAACTTTATGCTCATTTCCAGGCTCACAACCCCACACAGAGAGAGTTCCCGCATTTGCTGCAGAAGATGTATTGTCACTCTCCGTCTCTGTCGCTGTTGTAACCCGATCCTTCAGACGGGTAAATATCCGTAAAACTGCAGGGCCTGATGGCATCCCAAGCCGTGTGCTCCAAGCATGCGTATACCAGCTAGCCGGTGTCTTCACAGACATTTTCAACCTCTCCCTCTGCCTGTCTGTGGTTCCTGCATGCTTCAAAACATCAACCATTGTGCCCAGACCTAAAAAAAGCAAGACCGCATACTTAAATGACTGGAGGCCTGTTGCTCTCACACCCATCTTCAGTAAGTGTTTTGAGAGACTCATCAGAGATCACATCTGCTCTGTGCTGCCCGCCTCATTGGACCCTCTACAGTTTGCATATCGCAGCAATCGTTCCACAGATGACGCCATTGCTTTCACCCTACTCACTGCATTCTCCCACCTGGATAATAAGAACTCCTATGTGAGAATGCTGTTTGTGGACAACAGCTCGGCATTCAACACCATAGTGCCTTCCACACTTGTTGAGAAGCTTCAGAATCTTGGCCTAAACAGATCTCTGTGCAGCTGTATCCTGAACTTCCTGACAGATAGAAGTCAGGTGGTCAGAATGGTCAACAACACCTCATCCACGCTGACCCTCAACACTGGTGCTCCTCAGGGCTGTGTTCTCAGCCCACTCCTGTATTCCCTGTACACACGACTGTACAGCCACACACAGCTCCAATGTGATTGTCAAGTTTGCTGATGACACAACCGTGATAGGCCTGATCACCGACAACCATGAGACGGCCTACAGAGAGGAGGTGAGCACCCTGACTAAATGACAAGACCAAGGATCTGGTGGTAGACTTCAGGAGACAGAGCAGAGAACACACACCCATCACTATCGACGAAACACCTGTGGAGCAGGTAAGCAGTTTCAAGTTCCTCTGCGTCATCATCAGTGACGATCTAACCTGGTCCATACACACCGACGCAGTGCTGAAGAAAGCACAACAGCGCCTCTTCTTCATGAGAAGGCTGAGGAAGTTTGGCATGAGCCCCAGCATCTTCAGAACCTTCTACACCTGCACCATAGAGAGCATCCTGACGAACTGGATCACTGCCTGGTTCGGAAACAGCACTGCTGGCAACCGCAAAGCTCTGAAAAGGGTCGTGCGAACTGCCAGCCACATTGTTGGAGGTGAGCTTCCCTCCCTACAGGACATCTACACCAGGCGGTGCTTAAGAAAATCCCGGAAGATCATCAGTGACTCCAGCCACCCATCTCACAGACTGCTCTCGATGCTGCCCTCAGGAAGACGTCTCTGCAGCATCCGCTCCCGCACTAGTCGACTGAGGGATAGCTTTTTCCTTCAGGCTATCCGACTCATGAACTGTCAGAACTGATACACCAGCTACACTGCACTTTAAACTCCAAAGTTTAACACTGGACAATATATGCACACTGCACTTTATACAACAGTCTACCTTTATCCTATCCACAACTTCTTACTGTATTCAGAATACGTTCACTCTGCTGCACCGTAGCATTTTTTTATGCACAGCTTGTTTACATTATGCAGAATGTGCACACTCCGTGTTAAGTGTTTAATGTCTAGTGCTTAATGTATGTATGTACACACTGCCTTGAATGTTTCGACTGTAAGTTTTGTCCAATAGTACACTGTGTGTACTGATTATATGTATGTGCATATTGCACACTGTCTAATGTTGAAGTCTGTACTATATGTTACATGTTATAGGTTACCTGTATTGAAATTTTTCTGGAGCAAGCTCCCAAGAATTTCACTAACCAGGGTACATGTGCCGCTGTGATGTGACAATAAAATTTAATTTTATTTAATTGAACTGTGTCAAGGGTATGTCGAATCGCAGACAATTTATAATGAGGAACTTCAGTATAGTCTAGAAACATTACAAATATCGTGAGGAATACCAAGACAAGCGCTCCCTTAGGGGCACTATGACGGCCTCCGTGATCTTATGAGGGCAGGACTTTGTACTGATACGCTCGCCCCTCCAACGCGAACCGTAGGAACGGCCGGTGTTGAGGCATGATGGAGATGTGGAAGTACGCGTCCTTCAGGTCTATTGCCACGAACCAATCCTGACTCCGGATAGAAGTCAAGATATGCCGCTGCGTCAACATCCTGAACGGCAATCTGTGCAGATAATTGTTCAGGGTGCGCAGATCTAGAATGGGGCGTGACCCTCCGCCTTACTTGGATACAATGAAGAACGGGCTGTAGAAGCCCTTGAACATCTCAGTTTGTGGAACAGGCTCGATCGCATCTTTCACCAGAAGGGTGGCAACCTCGTCCCGAAGAACAGATGCGTCCGACCTCGCACCGAGGTGAAAAGGTCAGACCGGGACTTGGGCAGGCGTCTGGCAAACTGGATCGCATAACCGAGACGGATTGTCCTCTTGACAGGAACACCCTGCCAGGGAACATCAGCGTAACCATGCCGGCCACTTGCATGCCAGGGGGATGAGCGGACTGATCTACTCCACTGTACCCGGGGAGGGTGGTTCTGTGGTTGCCGGGTCCGGGGTCCGGCCAGGATTGTCCTGGGGGGACACGGGGACCCGAGCTGCCTGCCGAATACTGCTGGCCAATGCAGCGTCCTGCTGAGGGTGCTGAGGTCGCGGGATGGCTTTTCTGCTAGCCGTGCACCGTCTAGAAGAGGTTGAACACGGCAACTTTTGCCTGGGGGAGGATTGTTCTTTCTTCAACCCCATAGGGTGGCGCTGAAGAAGGCCGTTGTGGTAGTGCAACAGGGCAGGAACCGTCCCAGATGTTATCCACTCCTCCAGGATGGGTCCGTCAGGAGCGCTTCCTGGCACAGTTGCGAGGAGGCTGCTGACGGTTCCCCACCGCCTGCTTCCTCGGGCCGGCTTGTTACGGGGCGCTGGCTGTGTAGGGGGCACTCTAACAGAGGGCGGGGCTGAGGAAGGGCGTGGCTGTTTGGGAGCAGGACCCCTACGAGGCAAGAAATGTTGCATCGACTCCTTCTGCTTTTGCACTGCAAAGTCCTGCACAGTGTCTCTAAACAGCCCCTCTTGCGTGATGGGTGCGTCGAGAAAGCATGTCTCTCGGCCTCACTCATCTGCGCAATGTTGAACGAGAGGTGGCGCTCTTGGACCACACAGGTGGACATCACTCGACCAATAGACTGCTCGGTGACCTTGGTCGCTCTCAGCGCAAAGTCCATCGCGGTCCTCAACTCACGTACTGTGAGTGGGTCAAGTTTCCCCTCGTCAAGCTCCTTTAACGCCTTGGCCTTATGCACTTGCAACATTGCCATGGCGTGAAGCGAAGATGCAGCTTGCCCCACGGCTGTGTAGGCTCTCGCGACTAGGGACAGGGAAACCCTTCACGCTTTGGAGGGGAGCTTATGTCGATTTGCGGACACAGATGTGACGCAATTGCGCGCTCCGCTGGAGGAAAGTCGACATAGCCCCATGCTGCACCTCCGTCGAGAGAAGAGAGAGCATGGGAGCTGCCATGATGGAGGCGGGCCGATAGGGGCACCTTCCAAGTCTTGGCAAGCTCCTCATGCACTTCCGGGAAGAACGGTACTTGGGCGGGGCGGGGCTTATTGCTCCGGGTGCCACCGAGATACCATGCATCCAGACCCGAGACAGGGAGTGCAGGCGGGGCCGTGCACTGTAACCCGATACTCGTGGCTGCCCGGGAGAACATTGCTGCCATTTCCGGATCCGGGTCGTCCCAAGCCTTGGCCACCGGAGGCGGAAGGCTTAGAGCGTCCTCCGGATCTGAAGCAAGCAGCTCGCTCTCAGATGCAGCGACCGAAATCACATCGTCTCGAGACTGCGAACCACCAGTGAGAGAGACGGAGAGCGTGACAGGCTGCATCCGTCCCGCAAGCTAAAGGCTGACGGAGACACATCCGTGTCCATATCACCCGCGCCGCTCGCGAGAGACCACCCAAGAGAACCCAAGAGAACAACGGCGTCCCATTACAGGACCACAAGCTGTACCCACAGTTGGAATATAAAAACCTTTGGCAATATTTGCTGACACCACAAGGAAAATCATTGTCCAAAAATTTTATTGAGGCAATAATTGCAATGCCAAAGCCCCAAACTAAAAACAGATGCTTTCTTTTTTGGGTATGTGCTCTTGTTGTCAAATTTAATTCTTAATTATTCTGTTCTAAAACAACCTATGCAAGCTAACCCTTACAAAGGCTCAAGGTTCTACTAATCGCATACAATTAAATGATAAGAATGATCTAGCTTTTGAAAACATGAAAATGCAATGGTAGCAGGCCTGTCACCATGTCTCAGAGCTGTGTCTGCTGCGGAAAGAGCCTTTTTATAGCATTGAGAGAGTTTGTGGCTACATTGATCATACTCTTATAGTCCCACATTCTTACTCTGATTCTGCTAGAACAGAGAAAATCACATTTATCAACTGCTATATAGCTCAGATATCATAACACTTTGTTAGTTATGCTGAACATCACTATTGAGCGATGCACCACCCTAAATCCATCAACACTGTTGCCTGTTGAAGATGATGGTGAACCACATCATTGCTATAACTGCTCTTCAGCAGGTGTACACTCCAAGAACTGACTAATTAGACACACCACTAAAAAATTGTGATAATGTTTGTTTGTGGATTGCTCTGAGCTCAGAGAAGAGGTCACTAATAAGAGTAAAGTTGGTTATGCTGTATCAACTATTGACAGAATCCTTCTGGCCAAACCCCTGCCCTGTTACTTATCTGCCCTAGCAGCAGAACTTGTGGCATTGATGGAGGCCTGTAAACTGTTGGCTGGTAACAGTGTTACTATTTACCCTGATTCACAATACTGTTTTGGTGTTGTGCAAGACTTTGAGGCTGTGTTGACACACAGAAATCCTCTAAAATCTGATGGTAGGCCAATTCGGAATGTTGATTTGATCTCTCAGTTATTGGATGCCATTCACTTGCCTGAAAAGATTCCTGTCTGTAAATGTGCTGCACACACTAATAAACATGATTTTATTTCTAGCGAACACAACAAAGCAGATGCCGCTGCTAAAGCAGGAACCTCACAGACTGTGAGCTTATCTTGTTCCCAAAATGACACAATTGAATCTGTTTTTCATCTCTACAAACATGCAGTTACTCGCAACTCACACAGACATCTCTGAGCGGAAGAATGCAGGATGTAGAAAAAATGTATGGCATTTGGGATGGACCCACTGGCCTTCCATGTTCCCCCAAACATTTTTTCCCACACTTCGCTAAATTGATACATGGGTGAGACCACGTGGGAAAAAGGGGATGATTGAACAATTGACAACCTCACGGTTTACGAAAGGATACACAATTTATTCTAATATTGCAATATATGTATTATTTGTAACTCACATAATGTGGGAAGAGGGATTAAATGACGCCAGCAGCAAATCTACCTCCAATTAAACCATTTGATCATTTAATGATGGAATTTATTGAATTCAGTCCATGTGGAGGGAAAAATAGTGTTTGGTAATAGTAGACATGAGGTTTAAGTGGGTAGAAGTTTTTCCCACATCAAAACAAGATGCTGTTGCGGTTGCTGAAGCCCTCTTAACTGAAATTTTATCAAGGTGGGGGATACCCCGCATATTGTCTTCCGATAATGGGAGCCCATTGTTGTGAAAATGTTGTGAAGAAACTGGGCTAACATGGGTTTAAAATGGTGGGCAGTCGTGGCCTGATGAATCGAGTCTAGGACTCGTGATCCGAAGGTTGCTAGTTCGTGACTGAGAACGAGCGGGAATACCACGACTGAGATGAGTCCCTTGAGCAAGGCACCGTACCCCCCCACTGCTCCCCAGGCGCCGCAGCATGGCTGCTCACAGCTCCAGGTGGGTGTTCCCAGTGTGTGTGTGTGTGTGTTTACTTACTGTGTGTACACGAGGATGGGTGAAATTTAGAGCACAAATTCCAAGTAAGGAACACCAAACTTGGCAACACATCATGTCACTTAACTACAGTGTGTGCCATCACCTTCACTTATAAATAAAGCATTATACATTGTGTTAATGTACATGAGAATGAGAAAACAATCAAAATAAAAATGAAGCCCATAGGAAATTCTGTTTGGCCAACCCCCCCATTTTGGAATTAGAGTAAAAAGAACCCAGCTGCCTTCAACTGATATGTGTGAACATAGCATGTTAGAATATTGCAAGGAGATGTCTTCTATGTCTCTGATGTTTATGTGTAGGTGAAGGTAGCCCAAACCCCAGCAGCAAACCCTAAAACCAGGAGATTTTGTTGTGGTCTAAGATCTGAGGAGGAAACACTGGAAATCTTAGACGGTGACAAGGACTCTTTCAAGAGCTTCTGGCTACACACATGGCGGTGAAAATAGCGGAGAGGGCCACCTGGATACCTGGATGATGTGCAGATGGTAACGAGAGGAGGAGAGTTGAAGCGGATGCACTCAGCGAACTTATCTGTTCATCCTCACCGGAGAGTGTCAGAGAATTTATGCTAATAGTCGTCAAAGACTCACCAAACGTAAGTCTAATGAGAGCTGAGGGTGAAAGTCTTTAAGGCGGAAGAACTGCATTCTTTTAGTGAGTGCAGGGACTAACCACCAGCTGATCATACGTAACTGAATATTTAGTTTCCTTTTTAGACTCTCAGAGGTTCCCCAAAGCTTGAATTAGTGAAGATGGTGAAAGGTCGACTACAAAGAATTTTCAAAGAAAGAGAGAGTGTTTATATATATTAAACCTAAGATGTATTTTGATTCTAACAATAAATCTGGTATTGGTAGCTATTTTTACATGTACGAAGAGCCATGATGATGTGCAAAGGTAACGAAGCATGAACCTTAGCAATTCTACAAAAGCAACATCAAGAAATAAAGGAAAGCTGTTGGTGATGTCTGCAAATGTCCCATGCCTGGAGAGCAGTTCATTGCGTCTTGAAGCGGCTAAAGAACTAGAAGGTAATATACCATGCCAGATAACCAAAGTAATGCATACAGAAGTAAATGTATACCAAGGTCTGAATCCTGAACCATATGCTTATTCAAAGTGCCACCACATCCCCTCAATGAATGAGAAGCCAGACTTTTGCACACCATGTCAGTAATTGTAAAGGTGTGTGGAGGTAAATCATTTTATCACCTGCAAAAAGACCGGTGGACAGGATGTTGTTATCCAGCACTACTGACCATTGGTAAAACAGTATTTGGACAACGACAAACAACTGTAATTTCAGAAGAGATGCCAATGTTTTACAAAGGAACAAAGTTGTGGGATCCGTGGACCAGCAGAGAAGCTGCGACAGGCTGGTCTCTTCTCCAAGGATGTGGGACCGCAGCAACCATACTAAAGATGAATGGACTGGCATGGCTTTAGAAATGGTTAACAATGAGATGCTGTGATCCAAAACAGTTTGGTATTAGACATGTTAACAGCAGAAAATGTAGGTGTTTGAAAAATCTTGGGAACTCAGTGTTGTCCACTTTCTGTCAGTCTCTCGATGTTGTGTCGAAGACGACAGTATGGGGTTCGCTCTTGAGAACCAAGGCCAATGAAATTTGGTGAATGAAATATGCATGCCGTGCCCCGCCCTGGACAAACGTGTTGAGACGGTGTGCTCATTCATCACCTTTTGTTCTTCGGAACCTGCCGATGACTTCAAGTCTGACGCAAAATCAACTTCTTGACGATCTTCCTCCTGCTGGTGTCACGATGCGGTGCAGCGGACGGTCCCCCTTCAGCAGAGTCCCCTGGGCGTTTCAGCAGAAGCCAGAGAGTGTCTTCTCTCTTCTAAAAGAGCAATTTTCTAAGCAGCGTGTTGCCCCTTCATGACCCACTGCTGCTCCCTGGGTTGTGGCGGACTCATCCCAGACGGGGACAACCTAGACGTCTGTCTCACGTGTTTGGATCTCCAGCATGCTGAGGCGGCAATCATGAGACCGACCCGCCCGCACTGCAGGCAGATGTCGATGAAGATGTTGCGGTCATGGGTGGCTTCTTTCCTCGGAAAGTGAGCCAACACTTCGTCAGCTCCCTTTGGTTTGCTGGCTGCAGCTACGGCACAGTTATTAGCCTCGGTGAGTGGCGTCGGTGATTACAAGGGTTCTATAGACGTCAACCTGTCAGCCTCCGGCTTGTGGAACATTCGTACCTGGGTACGGTCGTCTACCCTATCGGCGAGAGGCGGCACGCCGTCTTCCTTCCGGGATAAGGACGAATTGTCGGTCACAGCATCGTAAGGCGAGCTGCAAGCCTCGGATCTGGAGAACATCCTGGAGCTTCCGCCTCTGGGATGATCCGGATCCTGAGATGGTAGCCATGCTTTCCCGAGCCACCACGAGCATTGGACTTCAGTGTACGGCTGTTGGATGCGTGGTATCTTAGGGCCTGAGTAGGTGCCATTCTTCTGGGAGGTGCACAAGGAGTTCAAGAAGTCGTGGAACACAGCAGACGGGCTCTTCCGCCCTTACTTCCCTCGATGGGGGAGCAGTTCGGGTCTATGTCATCAACCCCAGGTGGAGCGTGCTGTTGCGGTGCATCTTTGCCCTCAGACCGACTCCACCTGGGGAGCTCGACCTAGGCTCCGGAGACCGGCAAACCGGAGGAGAGCGACCCCTCCACAGCAGCAACCACCCGCAGGAAGCATGGGAAGCGGTCATGACGAGAGGCGACCAGCGGAGGAGATACCATTATGCCTGGCCCTGGACATTACATCTGCACGCAGCCAGAGCGGGAGGGGTCCTGCCTCATCCCAACTAGTGCCGGGCCCTTTTCAGAGCCCGGTGCCCACTCTCTCACTGGAGCAGTTTCCGCCCCTGGTTATAAAACACGACCGTTATCACTCTGAGTGATGGGGTATGGTTACAAGATGTTGCGTCAGTCCGACCCGATGTTGCGTCAATCCGACTCGACGTTGCGTCACGACTCAACGTTGCCTCCTTCCGGCAGAGTTGGCACTCTTCTGGCAAAAGAAGCGATCGAACCCTTTCTCATGGTCGAGATGTTGTCTGGTTTCTACAGCCCGTACTTCATCGTCCCCAAGAGAAGTTGGTGGGCTGCGCCCAATTCTGGATTTAGGTTCACTGAACTAGTGTCTTCACAGACTACCGTTCAGAATGCTAACACAAAAGCGCATCCTCGAGTCCGTCAGACACGAGGATTGGTTCGTGGCACCCGACCTGAGGGACAAGTACTCGCACACAATCCTCCTGTGAATAAGACTGTTCCCACGTTTTGTTGTTGAGGGTTGAGTATACTAGTACAAGTTCCTGCCTTTCGGTGTGTCCCTGTCTCCCTGGTCTTTATGAAGGCCATAGAAGTAGCACTGGCCCCCCTCAGAGAGCGGGGTGTGCGCGGCTGTCTTGATGACTGTCCTATCTGGCACACTCGCGAGAATCAGCAGGTACACACAGGGACCTAGTGCTCTGGTACCTAGACCGCTTCTGTTTTTTCGGGTCAGCCGAGACAAGAGGAGCTCGCCCCAGCGCAGAGCATCTCTTATCTCGGTATGGAACTAGACTCTGTCACCATGTTTGCACAGCTCAGGAAGCGTGCCCACGCCTTGCTGAGATGCCTAAGCACCTATTTCAGAGGCTCCTGGGGCATGGGGCATAGGGCATCCTAGAGTAATCCTACTTGGGTTGATGCACATGCGACCACTTCAGCACTGCCTACAGAGTTGGGCTCCAAGGAGAGCGTGGCACACAGATATCAGGTGGATTGCCATTACGCCTTGATGTCTTCGCATTCCTAGCCCCCTGGTCTCTATGACCCATTATTCAAGGGGGAGGTTCCCCTTCGACAGGTAGTGGCGCGTTGTGGTGACAACAGACACCTCCCTGCTGGGCTGGGGAGCAGTGTGCGAAGAGCATGCAGCATCGGGTTGATGGACAGGTCCCCGACTGCACTGGCATACCAACATACAACGGAGTTGTTAGCGGTCATACTTGCCCTGAGGAGGGTTCAACCCCTCATATAGGGCAAGCATGTGTTGATCCGCTCAGACTGCACGGCAGTTATGTCACAACTTGCCCGACGCCACCTCCACTGGAGTCAGCAGGTGATAAGATCCCTGCATACCATATTTCTCCCAGGCTACCTGAATCAGGTAGCCGATGCGCTCTCTTGTCAGATGTCGCCTCGCGAAGTATAGTGACTGCACCCTGGGACGATCCGGCTGATATGGGAACAGTTCGGTCAGGCACAGGGGGACCTGTTGCCTCGCCGGACAACTACCGTTGCCCACTTTGGTACTCCTTGACCGGGGGCCCCTCGGCACGGATGCCTTAGTGCAGAGCTGGCCCTGAGACAAGTGGAAGCATGCCTTCCCCCCAGTGAGCAATCTTGCACAGGTCCTTTGAAAGGTCAGGGACGAGGAGCACCTAGTCCTGTTAATTGCGCCATACTGGCCCAACCAGGCTTGTTTCGTGGAGCTAATACCTCTTGCAATAGCCCCCCCCCCCCTTGGCCCATTCCCCTGAGGAAGGACCTTTTGTCTCAAGGGAAGGGTACGGTTTGGCACCCACGACCAGATCTCTGGAACCTCCATGTCTGGTCCCTGGACGGGACGAGGAAATCCTGAACGAGTTACCTCCTGTATGTCCGGGGCGGGGCACGGCATGGAAATTTCATACGCTAAATTTCATTGGCCTTTCAAAATAAAGTTTGAGTAGATTGGTTCTCAAGAGCGAACACCATACTGTCGTCTTCGTAACAACGTCTCGTTCCCTCCTTCAGGGAACCGGAGTTACAATAGTAACCTAGACGTTTTCATATTCCTGATTACAAGAAAAACATAACTGATGTCATTGCACACATGAAAAAGGCCGTAAAAGAGCCAAAGGAGATGAGTGGTTCATGTTTGAGCTGGTTAGAAGTTTCCTGGGGAGGATGGGAATATTGGCTCTTCAATGTTGCTATTCATGTGATTGTAGCGATTCTTTTGATCTTGATGTGCATTCTATGTATTGTGCAATGTACTACAGGTATGATGCAGAGCATGGTTAGATCAGATGTAACTATGCAATTGAACATTTTTCCTACTTTAAAGTTGTTATAATTACAAAAAGGTGGAAGTGTAAGGGAAAATTGTTTATTATTAACACATGAATGAACATATTAACCCATGACAATGTTTAAATGGTAGCTAAAATGACATATGCATGATTCTATGTATTTCTAACACAGAAACTGTAATGTTTGTGAACTTTGAATGACCTGTTTGTGATTTGTAATGAGGAATAGTACTAAAACATGATCAGATATGATTGATTCTCCTACCATGATAACAAACAGAGGTATAAGTCTGAAGATGATAAGTGACTTGAAGTCACTAGATAGAAACACCATGATTGGTGTGCAGTTGGAATGTGAAGGTATTAAACTGCAATGCCAGAGATGCAAAGGTTTACACCCTCTCCAGTCTGAGGAATGTCTTTTTGGTTTGAGTCGATCCTGAATGCAATCATAAAAAAAATGTAAAGTCAAGCTTTGATGTCTTCTATTACAAAATTTCTACAACACGCCCTGAGCAATCTGTTTCGTTCTGAACCTGAACCGCTGAAAGCAGAAGGTCGAGGACTTTTGATTTCCGAGACAGCCGATTTCCCTCTGATGCAACAACAGACAGATCGCTGTCTTCATGCTGTAGCAACACTGTTTGCTGAAACTGAGGACTGTTTCGAAGCAGGGCCTGCAAAATACAGGGAGCTGAAAAGGTGGTGGCTGACTCTATAGGAATAAAAACGTTGCAACGTCTTAGCAATAAAAGTCTTGGATTGAGAGTATGATGGTCTCAAATGGGCGTCTTCAACATGCCAGAAACCCAGACATGTGAGGCAGACATGAGAATCCAACGATCTGTCTGCTGCAACCAAAAGATCAGTGGCGTCCCATTTACAGAACCATACTGAACCCAAGTTAGGCAATTTGCTCTTTCAAAACTCTGACTGTGCTGAAATGCCCAGGGGAAAACACACTAAACCAGTCCACTGCACCGCATCATAGATTGACTGCAAAAACACTCTCTCAGTCATTAAAGCTCACAGGTTCCGAAGAACAAAAAGAAAAAGTTTATGAAGCACACCTTTTCCAGAGAGGAGACTGGCATGCAGATGTCATTCACCAAGTTCATTGGCCTTTAGAACGTTAGTTCAGAGAGGATTGGCTCTCAAACCCCATCAGTTTAGACACTCTGGTCCACTTTACCAAGGTCTCCACTGCACTGATCCTAGCTCCTTGCACCAGTCGACTGTCCCAAGCTCCATTTTACAGTCCCGAGCTCTCTTCTTCAGTTCACAAACAATTGGCGTTGTTACCCTTTCCATGGTAACTGATTGACAACTTGTATCTGAATGTTGGTCGCAGCCCAGAAAACTTTTTAAAATTCTGTTTAATCTATTTATATTTTTTTAACCAGTTGCGGAAAGGAAAGTTTGAAAAACAAAAATAACTTGTTTTAGTGATTCTCAGTCTAATTAATTATTTTCCAAGCCACCTTCTTACTCTTTGTTAATTACTTTGGTAATTATAAGCTTTCTGCTATACAACTTGGCAAGCACAAAAATTATAAACTGCATAAAATATTATTATCTGATTAATTGATTAATTGAATATTTTCCAAGCCACTTCTTACTCTTGGTAATTACTTTAGTAATTATAAACTTTCAGCTATACAACGTGGCAAAAAAAAAAAATAAGAAACTGCTTAAAATTTTATTTTGAGGACATCATAATACCTGTTCTTTAATGTGAGTTAATTATTCTTTAATTTTTTCATGTTTTGTTTGTTTCTTTCATGAGTTTGTATTGACATGCTATGAGATATATTAAAGCATATTTGGCATGCTTTCCAAGCTCATCCTTTGTAACTTGAACTGGGATTGATAGAAACGATACTGCTAAAACAGACATAGTGTGGAAGCGAGAGACGGAATTATATAGTGTCTTAGTCTACTTGCCCAGCACAAGCATATTTTGCTGGTGTTGTGTAAATGACACAGCCACTAATGTTGACCCATACTTAGGATATATGCTATGCATTTAACCCATCCAAAGTGCACACACACACAGAAGTGCACGCACACGGGAGTGAACACACACATCAACCTTGAACACACACCCAGAGCACTGGGCAGCCAATGGAGTAGGCTCATTTCACTTAGTCAACAAATAAAAAAAACTCTCAGGATCATATTGAAACTTTGAGAGAAACCAATTACAAAAGTTTAGCTACATTTCTAAGCATTTTTATATCTCAGACTCAAATCTGAAATAGAAAAGCCAAATATTACTGATTTGGGATCAGCAAATGATTTCACAGGCCACACATGGATCAGTGTATCATCCAATTGGCCACTTTCGGTGCCACCCAAAATTTTTATTTACTACTGATCTGATTTCACCTATTGTTGAAGATAGCTCTTATTTTGACTTTTGGCAGCAGTGCATCTGCAGAAACACGAGAAGGAAGTATTTAAAGTAAGTCTTTCTTCCTATTCAGGCTTGATGTTAAGGTTACTGAACAACTTTTGATTATTTAAGTAAACTTAAGGATCTATTAGCAGATAATGAATTAGATAAGATAGTTTGCTTCACCACACGCAGTTTAATTTCAAGTTAGAAATTAAAAGATGCTTTGGAAAAATCACACCGAGGTAAAAACAAAGGCCACCCCAAGCAAGTTAAAATGTTTTCTACTTCCCTAAACATTATTTTTGTCAAAAAGTCCTCGGTAATAAGTGGCTGTTGTATTGTATTTATGACATGTCATTTTATATAGCCATAATTTAAGTGTTGGAACTTCTTTTTCTTCCAAAATGAAAAGATATGTTTTTTTGTTCCAGAAACTTTGTAATTTTGGACACATAACATTACAGGTTTATATCTCAAAACCAACATTTGTCACACGATGTTGACACTTCCAGAAATATTTTATTAAATTTACAATGAAGCTTATGTTGTTCTTTAAACTGATTTAGACTGATTTGCATTGATGGAACATCTGTGAACCACTTTGCTCCCAGGTTTCATTTAGAACTTATACTGCAAATTCTTGCTGGCAGATTAACTGTTCTCCGTAGATGAACTTTTCATCTATTCTTAACCCCGGTAAAGCATTATTATTATTATTAGACATGGGTGATGTTGTGACATAATTAGAAATATTACCAAATCTATTAATTGGAGCAACCAGAAGAAGTGATTAGAAGTACTACTGTTTTTCCCATACAGCTGCTGAAAGAAATGTCATCCTCATCGACATCTGCTCGCAGGTCGGATCCACGAACATCGCCTCAGCTTGTAGGAGACCAAAAGACGTGAGGCAGATGTCATGGGTGTCCCCATCTGGGACAACTCTGCCACAGTACATTATTTACTTCAATAATGTATTGCCTTTTAACATTAAGCATTATGACACACGGTTTTACTAATTATTGTTGTTAAGCTGCTTTGATGCAATGTATTTTGTCTAAAGCGCTATATAAATAAAGATGACATTGACATTGACAACCCAGGGTACAGCGGTGCACCATAAAGGGCAACACGCTGTACAAAAAATTGCTCTTTTGTAGAAATTTTAAATTGCCCACATCCAGCGAGGTTCCAAAGAGCAAAGGTGATGAAAGAGCACACCATCTTCCCTTTTATACAGTTATGTAAGGGGCGGGAAATGGCATGCAAATTTAGTTCGCCCATTTCATTGGCCCTTTTAATTCAAGTTCGGAGTCGATAAGTACTCAAGTTCAAAACCCATACTGTCGTCTTTGAAACAACGACGAGAGACCAACAGAATGGGAACCCTCAGCTGACTTCCACAACCTCACTGCATTGTTGGACCTCAAGTGCATGGCGTGGCCTTGTGGTTCGAGTCTTGGACTCGGGATCCGAAGGTTGCTGGTTCGAGACTCGGAACCAGCGGGAATACCACGACTGAGGTGAGTCCCTTGAGAAAGGCACCGTCCCCCCCACTGCTCCCTGGGCGCCGAAGCATGGCTGCCCACTGCTCCGGGTGTGTGTTCACAGTGTGTGTGTGTTCACTTACTGGATGGGTTAAATGCAGAGCACAAATTCCAAGTATGGAACACCATACTTGGCAATACGTCACGTCACTTCATTTACAGTGATATCGTTTACTTTATTGAAATTTAATGCACGGACAGTATTTAAACTGAACAGACTAGACATCACGAATGCAATGATGAACTACCTTTAACTATCATTTTGCATTATGGACACACTCTAATCAATGTTGTTTAGCTGCTTTGACGCTATGTATTTTGTTTAAAGCAATAAAGGTGAATTGTCTTGAAACAACTGCTCCACGTATCACACTCAGGTAACTCTGCGGAACATATTCGATCATTTCCTTGACAATCTTAATTGCTTGAAACTTTCAGGCGCAACATACACACGCTCTGTCCTGACACTGAAAGTATAAAATAAAGACTCACTCTCTATGGTCTACACTAAATTCATGCTTAGATGATATCTGCCCGCTTACAGGCCCATGCTAACCCCTCGGCACCTTGGCTTTCTGATGTCCTCTGGGAACACAGATCCAGGCTCAGGTCTGCTGAGAGAAAGTGGCACAAACCTAACGACCCTGTGGATGTCTCGGTCGCTAAGACTCAGTTCTACCGCAAGGAAGTTAACAACTCACCAGTCTTACACTCTATTCAAGACATTCCATGCTATACTCTGTCCAACCACCCCTTCGCTCTCTGTGGACCTAATGGCTGACCTTCGGACCCATCCCTATCAGCAGTCATTTCTCGGCATTGTCTCCGCTAGACCATGCTCCGGCTCCTCTGGCAGAGGTGGCTCCTTCTCATCCTACCGTAAAACCACTATTTTCTCCTTTCAACTCTCAAAGCGATGGGCATCTCTGACACGGCCCTACTGTGGTTCCAAATAGACGTCTCAGGTAGAACCTTCAGCCTATTGGGGGAGGTTAAGTTTCGGAATTGCAACATCTTTGCACAGGTGTACCTCGGGTCTCAGTTCTTTAACCGTTACTCTCCTCGATCTACATGGCATCATTGGGATCCATCATTTAAAAGCATGGCTTCTCCTATCCATGTTATGCAGACATTACAGGATCAACAGGATCAGTAGGATCAACAACTGTTGTGCCCTCTAGGACTGCTAGAAACTTATTGTAATAATCTGTGACCAGCTAAACTTCACTGATGATGTTGCCATCACAGCCAGATCCTGCAGATTCATGCCCTACAACATTAGGAAGTCCCTGGGGGACTTTCTGCTTTCTGGACTGTGGCCAATGTTTGATGGAGAGAGATGTGACATTGGGTTATTTTCGGTTACTCGACATCCCTGACTTTTTTGCCGCTTTCTACACTGGTTCTGTGTGGTATTTATGCCACTTTTTTAAGGGGGTACCAGGGAGCTTGAAGCCCTCCCCTCGGACAGCACTCCAAATATGTTATATTTATACTTGATTACATGATAGTGCCAACTCTTTCTCATTTAAGAGGAGTGTTTTCAGACACAGCATTAGATATTGATTGAATAAGTTATTGAGAATACTTTATTGTGCCCACTTTTAAGCTCAAAGGCAGTCTTGTGATACATCTGTGATAAAATGAAGATTTATAAAATAGATTGTGACACACAGGGTCTTCCTCATTCATGACACAGAAGTCACTAATTATGTGGAAGTGACAGTGGTGTGGTTCCTGGCTGAATTATGTCTTTCTGTTTTGAGTCGATCATATATAAAGCATTAAAATACTTAAACATGCAAATGATGGTGTTTTCTCTTTTTCTCCAACAATAGTATCATGGCCTGGATCCACAGACTGAAATTCCTAAACCCTCAGGAAAATCTATGCATCTTGGACCCAGGGTTCCAACCCTTCCCTAATAGCTTTCGTTCTTCATGGTCCAGGGAGTAAAGCAAGCTGTATCCAAAAGAACTAAGAGGGAGAGTATTCTAATGAATAAAAATGGTAAATAAATTTAACACAAAAAATTGCAAGAAAAATAGTGTTTAACAACAATAAAAGAGAAATAAGTTAAGAAGAAAATATAACACATACAATTTCATGTTTGATGACCCCTCGAATACAGCATGCAGGAAACGTGGTTACAGAGTCAAATCAAGAAAGTGGCCCGTGTCTAAGTCTCTTGTGTTGCAAGGGCTCTGACACAGTTGACAGCATGAATTTTTGGAAAATATTTGACTAGTAAATCAGTGTTGAAATAAATAAAAAATTAGTGCTGGCTTCTGTTCTCATCTGTTAAAAACTTGTGATGAAGTGTTAATTTTCTGTCAAGAATTCAGCCCCACCATGACTATAGAACAAAGTTGCTTGCTATGAAACTTGGACCGGTAAACTGGCACAAGAATGAAGAACACCTCAGCTGGGAAAAAGGAAAATGGATGCAGACGAGGTTGCAGTTGGCAAATTGATTGAACCCATCTTTCTGAATGCACACATTATTTAGTTTCCCTATATGGTGTGTTTAAACGCCAATCTGGATTACAAGCCTTTCGAAAGGGGCACTGAGGTGTTTCTGTGGGAAGATCATCTGATGAATTGTTTTCTATGTGGACTGAGATCTGATATTTTGAATTCTGCTTGCATTAACTAGAAATGTGAGACTTGGATGCTGCGTGCCCACTCTATAAATGCCCAGGATAGGATTGCTGGTTTGGGTCAACAACAAAAAAACGAAGATGCACCTCATCCACACAACGCATCAAACTACCACAACTCTGATCGTTTTGACATCAAGAAAAGCAGACACAAGATGAGGGATTTTGATCATTGCCTTATCAGGACACCCGGATAGTGAGCAAAGGATTATAACCAAGAAAATGTGGATTCGAAGAAGAAAGCCGATTGACTAGTTGAGAGGTTCAGGGAGTAGGGGAATATGGGAATATGGGCAATCTCCACATAGCAATCTTTTCAAATGCTCTGTCTCTTTTGATTATGACATGTTGTAAGACAACGTTCTTTGTGATATTTCAGGCATCATAAATTTAGTCCCACGTGGCTTGTACAAGATCAATTTCGAGTACACTTACGGACCATTCATATGCATAAAATTAGGCCGATTTAGATAGATAACATAGGTATTCAATCTTGGTCACAAGCCTCACTCACATTAAGAAATATGCCCAATTTGCACATTAATCTCATCTTAAAAGTGGAACAGGTCAGAATTAGGAAAACATGAATTAGCGTTCCGATGAATTAGCATTAAATCCATAAAAAACACGCTTTCCTCTATATTTACATTCTGTTGATTTACTTCCTGCCCGCCATTTGAATTTCACGTATCAAACATAAAAAAACATTTTCTGCAGCCCTACTCCTTCGGCCATGCTTCGAAGGAGATTGTTGAAGACGTGGGGATTGTTTACACTACAGTGCACATATGTCACTTGCTTAGCACACAGCAGGTGCATCAAAGTGTGCATGTAACATATATACAGTCTTCTAATGCGTTTCAATTTAATTTCAATTCACTTTATTGTCACATCACCACAGCACATGTGCCCTGGTGAGTGAAATTCTTGGGAGCTTGCTCCAGGAAAATTGCAGTACAGTTAACATATAACATGCAACATGTAATACAGACTTCAACATAAGACAGTGTGCAATATGCACATACATATAATCAGTACACACAGTGTACTATTGGACAAATATATTAAGCACTAAACATTAAACACTAAACACAGTGTACACATTCTGCATTATGTTAACAAACTTTATGGATTTATGTAATATTCATAATATTTTGAAGTGTCCGCGATAACTGTGCTTATTCATTACCGCAGTTAACTGTATAACCGTATGTTAGCAGATGTCTTTCTGGCATGTTTTTTGAAAACCACAACTTTTCAAAAGCTCTGTCTCTGTTTCAGGCATTACAAATTTTGTCCCACATGGCTTCTAAAAGCCCAATTTCGAGTGGTGTTGTGACCAAGATTACCTATGTTCTCTATCTCAATCGGACTAATTTTATGCATATGAGTAAATATGCATAAAATTAGTCCGATTGAGATAGATAACATAGGTATTTAATCTTGGTCACAACACCACAAGCCTCTCTCACCTTAAGAAATATGCCCAATTTGCACATTAATCTCATCTTAAAAGTGGAACAGGACAGAATTAGGAAAACATGAATTTTTCGTTATTCTTTTTGCTTCTCATGCTGCACTATTTAGGCAACTGTGTAATGTGCAGTGACATGATTACACACAAGACATGTTTCAGCAGTCAGCCGTGATTAACAAGGCAGATCGCATAGTTCTATGGTTGATCTACCTTCTCCACTATCTGTGATGAATAGATTCGTAACACCATCAACCAAAATATTGTATCTTGGAAATACGGTATCTGTCAGATTTATACAGCAAGAAACTTTATTTCAACAGACATGTGACATGAAGAAACATAGCAGCAAACAAGTTCTTTATTGCAGAGAGCATTATCAGTGTATGTGTGAGTTGTTAGAAAGTTACTGCAGATTGCTATGTGGAGATTGCCCATATTCCCACATTCCCCTACTCCCAGAACCTCTCAACTAGTCAATCGGCTTTCTTCTTCGAATCCACATTTTCTTGGTTATAATCCTTTGCTCACTACTTCAAGGCTCTTGAAATCCAGATTGGCATTTAAACACATCACATAGGGAAACTAAATAATGTGAAACAGAGGGGTTTTATCAAAATAAGACATTTGAAGGAAAGTGGCAGCAAAGCAAGGGAACAGAGGTCTAACATGTTTGCTCATATTCGTGACAAAAATCAAGTGCAATTCAAGGAGATAAATGGACAAAAAAAGTAGTTGAAGGACAATATGTTTAATTTATATAGCAACTGTTATTTCCAGTTGTTATGTAACTTGTTTAAGTGTTAGCTCAAACTCCGCTATCTATGCCAAAATTTGTCACCTTTCTCATCAACAAAAAATTGTAGCCAAACTTCTGGTTTAAAAATGTATGGTGTCAAGACAGGGCCATATATATGCAAAATAAAACAATGTTTTGCAAGATAAAAAACAAATATTGAATGATAAAATAATTGAATTTCAAACTAAAGTGATTGAATCACAAGATAAAGCCTTGGTTTAGAGAATGTAAAGTTTTAAGCAATGAGAGAAAAGTAAATTTTTACTGGTCTGGAAGAATGCAATGAAATAGCATGCTTTACCGACACAAATATTTTGTTTAAACATTTACATAGATGTATCATTTATAATACTGTATCATTTTATTGAGCATAGGAGAAAGTTTGTAGCTTTTATAATAGTTCTGTATACAGAGATTGTTGAATAAGATACATAGATGTGATCATCTATGTAAATTGTATTTAGTTGTCTTCTGAGAAACAGGCAAGTATCTTGCTTCCGAAAGGTATTACTAAATGGAATAAAATTATATTTGAACAAAAAAATTTCACAGATTCAACAAGGGATAACTTAATTTTTGCACACCGCTGTAAATTAGCTAACCTTTAATGTTATGTTTGTCATGCTATTTAGACATAAAAAAATAATAACTTCTTGCAGACAAGAAGTTAGTATTTGTCAAGAATGTTCATTTGAATATCTTTGGGTTATTTTGTAAGTTTGGCTAAAAATCTTAATTCTTGTGAGAGATCTTGCAGATATTATGTTAAAAACAAAAATAAATTATTTTAACTAGATTTTTTCCCATGGAAAGGAGCACAGCAATATCTACAGATTATCTATCAGAAAACATACACACCTAGTGGTTATTCTGGTTTGTTTACTTGTGTGCACTAAATGTGTGAATTTACTAGATTATCGTTCAGTGTTATATGATGTCCCGAAATCTCTGACATTTATATCTCTGGCTGTTGATTCAGAAGGGAAGTGGGCAGATTTGGGCCCATATGTGAAATCTATAAAGCCTCGAGCCCATACGGCACCAAATCCTTATACCATCATATTTCACATTTCACAAACCTCTGGTTTCATGTCATCATCTATGCTTTCTGTTGTCTACATTCATGTAAAACCGGCCAAAAACTCAGCAGCAGACAAACCGCTGCATGATCTGAAACCAGGAAAGTTGTGGTCGTTAAAAAGATGCCTCTTGAGGAAATGCTGGAAATCAAGACAGTGTCAAGTACCATTTTAAGTGCTTTGGTCAGAATGCAGGAGGGCAATGTGAATACAAGCAAGCCATTGTACGTCATTGAACTGTCTTTTTAGATAACAACGGCAGCATTGATTTAAAGCGACAATGATGATCAGTTCTAATTCCAGATGAAATGCCAATGTTATACAAAGGAACAAAGTTGTGGGATCAATGTATCAACATAGAAGCTGCAACAGACTGGTCTCTTTTTCTAGAAGGGACAGCAGCAACCATGTTAAAGATGAAGGGACTGGCATAGCAAGTGTTAGCCCTCGCCATCAGATCTGAAGGGCCTTGATCTGATTAATGATGGATGCGTAAAACAGAGATACTGTATTCCAAAGCAGGTTGGTGTTAGACATGTTTACAGCAAAGAAATGAGGCAATTGTAAGATATTAGGAACCGCATGTTTACACATTCCTGACAAGAGCAACAAAACTGATTTCATTTAACACATGAAAAGAATGATATAGGGTATAGGATAATTCATGGTTGAGCTGTTAGGACAGTCATGGGCAATATGGTAATGTTGGTTCATTTATATTGTGTAATGGTGATTCTTCTGTTTTTAATGTTTATTATACTTTTCAGGAATATACTTCGACACTGTTTTTTTCATTGATACATGCTTGATTGAAAAATATCCTACTTTTAAGTTGTTATTGTTTAAAAAGGGGGAAGTGTAGGATTGTCACAAAAGTCACAGGTTAGGAGCATGATAGTGGGGAAAACATATGGGGAGACCAGTGTTTAGTGGACAGGTGGAAATGTTCTAGTTTAAAATAAAATGCAGAAGTGAAACTGTTCCACTCTCCAGACTGATAAATGTCTTTCTGTTTTGAGTTGATCCTGTTTGCAAACATTAAAATATGTTAAAATATAAATCCTGGTGTCTTCTCTCAGAAAATTTCTACAACACTCTTTCACTATTTCCCATAATACAATACGAAATTATGTGGAAGATGTTATTAATTTATAAATATATATATATATATATATATATATATATATATATATATATATATATATATATATATATAAATCATGTTCAAAAATCTAGTACTTCTCAGCTTTTAAATACAAAGAGTCAAGTTAGCGATCAGTTCTTTTAATTTGTACTTAAATTTAAAAAGTAAATAAGACATTCATTTCTTAAAGGTAGTGGTCTAAAAATAGAATATATTTTTTAATGCATCGAAGCCAAATTTGTCAGCATCACAACCACTGTTAACATGTTTCAAAATGTACTTTTTTTAGTTTTTGCCTTTAGTAGGTTTTTTTGTTTTCCAGAGTTTGCTTGTGGAGAGACACTTCCAGTTGTTTCTCATTCATTCAAATTAATTTGACTTGATATTTAAATTAAAGAGATTTTTATCCCAAATTAACTATATACAGTGTTTAATGTTAACAGAGCCTTGACAGAGAGTGCTCTTCCTCAATATCCAACAAGTGAATTTGTCACGGGAAAGGCAAAGTGGAGCTTGTTTATTGAATATTGAGAAATTGTTTTTTTAAACGTTTGTTTAATTTTGTTTGAAAACAGAAACAATTTGTGACATTGAATTCATTGGTCTGTGAAAGCTGGCTGAGTGATTGTCAAAACAAAACTTTGTGAGTGGTGACAACATGTTCCTTCCATGTCTCCTAGGGGGTGCATAATTGTTGTCTCACTTGAGAGGGGTGTATGAGCCCTGTTGATATAGGGACTAAGCATGAATGTATGAGCCCTGAATATAAAGGGACATGAATATATGAGTAAATGAGCCCTATGCGAACAAAGGGAAATGTGAATGCTAAGTAAATCTTCATATGCTTTACATAGTATAATGTATAGAATAAATTTTTTATAGCGACCTGGGAATCATGAGTCCATCACTCAAACCACAATTTTGTAAAGGGCACACAAAATGTTTTGCAAAGGGCACACAACACCACTTGAGACAGAAGTTTTGCAATAAAACATGCCCGAGTGTTTTTTATTTACACTTGTATTATTTTCCTTTGATGTCCTAAGTAACCAACAGCAAAAAATACTTTATAGTGCAACGCTTGTTTCTAACAGACCTGTGTCTCGAAACGAAGATATTTCTGAACTAACTGCACCACTCTGAAAATGAATTAGTCTCTAATTTCATTTTGTTGTGTTGTGATGTCCTGAGTGAGTAATAGTACTTTTTATATCACAATTCATGTTTAAAGCAGTCCTGTGTGTTGGGAACGAAGCGATTTCTCAAACTACCTGAACCTCTCAGAAAGTGACATTTAGACACTTTTAACATCTTGCTCTGATTGACTTAATTTTCTTTTCATAGCAAATCTCATGTTTCTTCCAGTTTATTTGTTTAAAAAAGCTGTTCAAGCTGTTCTGAGAGTTATAAACCAAGCGCTTTCTCAAACTAACTGCACCACTCTTAAATGACTTCTAGACACTGTTATTCATTTTGCTGTTACGTTCTGAGTGAATCACAGCAACTTTTATATCACCAGCTAATGTCCCCAGCAGAACTTTTCGTTGAAACAAGTTCTCTCTTAAACTAACAGCACCACTCTGAAAATTGCTTCTAGACATCCTTTATATCCTTCTATTTCCTCTCCAAGATGGCGCCGAGTATGACAGCCATGTTGCGAGCTCCGCAAAAACTTAGCAGTTTTTCGTCTGTTTTACTTGTTTGTTTGTTGTTGTCCTATGTTTTGGAAGTTGTTTGTTTAACTGTTTTACGACATAGGTGCCTTCGTCTTGAACCGAAAACCGGAGTTCCTGATCGCTGGCGGTTTGTTTACAGACACTGCATCAGAACCCTTTGTTTCGGCTGCACGGACTTGAAAGAAGAAATGCCGCTGGAAAAGAGGGAAGAGAGCCGGCGTCCTGGTCAGACTCAGGTGCTGTTCTCTCCGACCCCCTCTCCCTTCAATTCTACTGGCTAATGTTCAGTCTCTGGACAACAAACTTTGTGAACTGCGGGACGGATCTCATACCAGCGAGAAATAAGAGACTGCTGCATTATCTGCCTCACAGAAACCTGGATGTGTGAAGAGGTTCCAGACTCAGCCATCGAGCTCACCGGTTCTCCGTGCACCGCTCGGACAGAACCAAAGAGCTCATAGGGAAGAGCAGAGGTGGAGGAGTTTCTTTATTAACAACTTGTGGTGTGAATAGAGGAACCAACACTCCATAACATCTTTCTGCTCTCCTGATCTGGAATTTCACATGCTTCTGTGTCGGCCATTCTGGCTACCGAGGGAGTTCACAGCGTTCATCATCATAGCTGTGTACATTCCTCCTCAAGGCAACACAGAACAGGCACTAAAGGATCTGTACAGGACTATAAGTCAGCAGGAAACCGTGCACCCAGAGGCAGCGTTTATTTTCATGCGGGACTTTAACAGAGCAAACTTCAGGACAATAGCACCAAAATACTGTCAACACATCACAATTAACACTCGTGGTGATCGTGTTCTGGACCATTGTTATTCTCCCTTCCGGGACGCCTACAAATCTCTTACCCGCCCACCTTTCTGCAAATCAGATCACTCCTCCATTCTGCTGCTACCTGCTTATATGCAGAAACTGAAACGGGAGGCCCCCGCCCCAAGTACAATTCAGTGCTGGTCAGACCAATCAGACGCTACACTTCAGGACTGTTTTGATCATGTGGACTGGGACATTTTCCGGGCAGCGTCTGATGACGACATCGAGGCGTACTCAGACTCTGCCACGTGTTTCATCAGGAAGTGTGTAGATGATGTGGTGCCGACAAAAACTATCCCAATCTACTCCAACCAGAAACCCTGGGGAAATAGCGATGTTCGAGCAGCCTTGTCAGGGCGGACATCTGCTTATAAATCCGGAGATGCTGATGATCGCAAACAAGCAAGTTACGATCTCAGGAAAACCATCAGAACCGCTAAAAGACAATATAAAACCAAGGTGGAAGATAAACTCAAAACAAACGATGCACGAAGTATGTGGCAGGGCATCACCAACATCACAGACTATAAGGGGAATAAAGCAGCTAATGTGAACATCGCTGCCTCTCTGCCGGATGAGCTAAATAACTTTTATGGACGATTCGAGGCTCACAGCCCCGCCCACACAGAGAGAGTCCCCGCAGCTGCTCCAGAAGATGTGACGTCACTCTCCGTCTCTGTATCTGATGTAACCCGATCCTTCAGACGTGTAAATATCCGTAAAGCTGCGGGTCCTGATGGCATCCCAGGCCGTGTGCTCCGAGCATGCGCATACCAACTGGCCGGTGTCTTCACAGACCTCTTCAACCTCTCCCACTGTCTATGTGTGATCCCTTCATGCTTCAAGACATCAACCATTGTGCCCATACCCAAGAAAAGTAAAACCACATGTTAAAAATGACTGGAGGCCTGTTGCTCTCACACCCATCTTCAGTAAGTGTTTTGAGAGACTCATCAGAGACAGGGCCGGCGTGTGCCTATAGGCGAACTAGGCAGCTCAGCCAGGGCGGCAAGAGAGAGAGAGAGAGAGAGAGAGAGAGAGAGACTTTATGTTACAATAATTACACTTATATCAACAGCATTTTCCCACTCCATTAGTATAAATTTAAATCAACTTTAAATTTAGAATTAAAATTCCCGCCCGGCCGCGCCTTGCCCCCATCCCACTTAAAGCGGCTGGTTTATTCGATAAGCAAGGATGCAACGTTTTCTTTTGTTGTAAACTTTTTTGTGAAAGCGAGAGAAAGTCTGCTCTGGCTAAAGACGGAGTTAAAGACTGGAAAAATCTCTCCAGCATACTGAATTCACTTGAGAAGTCAAGTTAACATCTTGAGTGTTTCCATGAATGGAAAGAGCTGGACACTAGGTTGGCCATTCAAAACACAATTGATGCGCAAAATCAGCGTAAAATATTATGCGAAACATTACACTGGCAGCAGGTGCTGGGACTTTGGTGAGTATTGTGAGAGTAATGGCGATGCAAAACATGGCATTCCGTGGCAGCACAGATCATTTATATGAACATAACAACTGAAATTTCTTGAAACTTGTAGAGACTATTGGAGTGTTTGATTGTGTTATGGCAGAGCACATCAGAAGAATACAGTCTAAGGAAACTCATGTTCATTACTTGGGCAAAGAGATTCAAAATGAAATCATAGGAATGCTTGCATCTTAGATTCAGCAGGAAGTTCTCAAAATGCTTAAATGAGCCAAATACTTTTCATGCACACCTGACGGGAGTAGAACGGAACAGATGACAATTGAGCACGAACTTGCTGAGAAAGTTAAACTCGAGGACGCAATCAAAGCGGTTGCCGCTGCGAAAGCCCAACGCGCACGCTTCTGAAATGTAGGCTATTAGTTATGTGAATGTGTGTTTGTGTGTATCAGACAAGAAAAAATCGAAACCTCCACTGAGCTAAAAAGTTGTGTGCATATGTTTAGTTTTATTCTGTACACTATCTATAATAAAACAAAAATGATATGCAGCTGTTGCACTGTGTACTTTTTTGACGTTACAGAATGAAAAATAAAATGTGAAAACATGCTTGCACGTTTTTATTTTAGTGTAATTTTATAGATAAAGAAAATATTAATCTGTCAACATGCATCTTAAGGATACCTTATTGTGAGTGTGAGGTGGGGGCGGCACGACCTAGAGCGGCATTTGAGCTTGCACCGGTCCTGATTAGAGATTACATCTGCTCTGTACATTATGCCTCATTGGACCCTCTCCAATTTGCATATCGCAGCTTTCACCCTACACACTGCTCTCTCCCACCTGGAGAACAAGAACTCCTATGTGAGGATGCTGTTTGTGGACTACAGCTCAGCATTCAACACCATAGTGCCTTTCACACTTGTTGAGAAGCTCCAGAATCTTGGACTGAACAGATCTCTGTGCAACTGGATCCTGGACTTCCTGACAGGCAGAAGTCAGGTGGTCAGAATGGGTAACAACACCTCATCCGCGCTGACCCTCCACACTGGCGCTCCTCAGGGCTGTGTTCTCAGCCCACTCCTGTACTCCCTGTACACACATGACTGTACAGCCACGGACAGCTCCAATGTAATGGTCAAGTTTGCTGATGACACAACCGTCATAGGCCTGATCACCGACAACGATGAGATGGCCTACAGAGAGGAGGTGAGCACCCTGACAAAATGGTTTCAGGAGAACACTGACGAAACCAAGGAGCTGATGGTAGACTTCAGGAAACGGAGCAGAGAACACACACCCATCACTATCGGTGAGACAACTGTGGAGCAGGAGAGCAGTTTCAAGTTCCTCGCCGTCAACCTCAGCGAGGATCTCACCTGGTCCATAAAGACCCTCGCAGTGCTGAAGAAGGCACAACAGCGCCTCTTCTTCCCGAGAAGGCCGAGGAAATTTGGCATGAGTCTACCAACAGTCTACCTTCATCCTATGCACAACTACTTACTCACTCTGCTGCACCTTAACATATTTTTATGCACACCTTGTTTACATTATGCAGAACGTGCACACTCTGTGTTTAGTGTTTAATGTCTAGTGCTTAATTGTATGTATGTTCACACTGTGTTGAATGTTTCGACTGTGTTTGTCCAATAGTACACTGTGTGTAATGATTACATGTATGTGCATATTGCACACTGTCGAAGTCTGTACTATATTTTACATGTTACCTGTACTGCGATCTTTTTGGAGCAAGCTCCCAAGAATTTCACTCACCAGGGCACATGTGCCGTGGTGATGTGACAATAAAAGTGAATTGAATTTAATTGTTTCATCTTGCTCTGTTGGTCTTAGTGACTGAAAGCATGTTTCATTGCAAGGGTCACACCCTAAAGACGCTGTTTAATTCAAAGGAAGCTATATCTAAAACTAACTGCACCCCTCTGGAATGGACTTTTAGACACTATTTTCGTCTTGCTGTAATGTCCTATGTGTTGTGGTCAAACGATTTCTCAAACTAACTGATACACTTGCTAAATGACATTTTTTGTCAATTTATTGCGAGTGAATTTAAGCCATTGCTGTCAGGATCGGGGCTAGAACCCAGAATGTGTTGCTGGTTGCCCAGTGCTCTAGCCACTCTACCACAAAGTAGAATAGACCCAAATGGCAGAGAAGCACACAAGGCAGGACTAGAAAGAAAACAAACAGTCTTTAATTAGTGTCTTTCTTACATAAACAAAGTATAGCTTTTAAATAAGCAGGTTCTAAGTAAAAGGTCTCTCAAAGAAATACAAACAAAGGTCCAAGGATCTGTGTAAACAAAATAATTTCAAGACTGAGCAAGAACTAACATGCAGGGCCTTATATATGCCCACAAACACACGAATAAGCCAGACAAAGATGCTTATCATGAAGAGGAGACAGTTTTGGAAGGTCTTGTGCTCTCTGTTTCCCTCTGCTGGACGGACCGTGATGCGACAATTTCACAGCAAAAGTGAAAGTAAAAGTTCTGTGTGATCAAACCAAGTGCTTTGCTTTCTAACATACATCACTCTCCTCCACTCAGAACATTAGAGCAAGATGTAATAATGATATATAATATTTTTTTGAGTGTCAAAATTGACTTTTCCTGGCCAATAGGATGTTTCCTACAATAATGTGTTCAAATGAAGAGCTTTTTTAAACGAACTGAATGAAACTACATCTTAATGACAAAAAAGCATGTTGTATTGACAGAATCATACCGTCACAGTTCTATTGTGATCAAACAGCCTAAAACTAACTGCACTACTCTGAAAATGACTTTTAGGCTATTTATGTCTTTGCTATGATGTCCACGGTGATGTCTTGCTATCATGTCTCTAACAGAACTGAATGTTCGAAAAATGCCCTTCCTGAACTTACTGCAACACTCTAAAAATGACTTTTAGACACTTTTTACATCTTTCTCTGATGATCTGAGTGACTAAAAGTATTTAAAAACCGAGACACTAAAAGTAATGTTGTATTCCAACAAATTGATTTCTAAAACTATTTTTCAAAATACCTTCACCACTGAGCACATGACTTAAGGACACATAACGATCAAGCTCTGATGGTATAAGTGTGCAAAACACGTTTGATTACAGACCCTAACAGTTCAGTTGTGTGTCTCAAACTAACAGCACCAATCGGAAAACAACTTTTAGACATTTATTTCATCTTGCCCTGATGGTGTAAATAAATTAAAGCACTTTCAAGCATTAACACATTTTTGACAATACTTTGTGTTGACACATGGAGATTTTCTCGACTGCTTTACTTACTGTATAACTCTTCAAACAACATTCTTTGTGTGTTAAAATAGAGAAGCTTGAATAAACTAACTGCACCTTAAAGGACGTTCAGAAATAGTCTGAGTGACTAAAATCATGTTTCACTTCAAGTGTCACAACATTTAAAGTTCTCTAAGGTGAGGTAACTTCTTGGGCATCAATGACCCCTGGGGAGAGGGGCAGGATTCCATTCCTCAGGTTGTAGCACCAAATGTGTTCATAAAGTTTTGTACCCAGCACCAAAAAAAGCTCAGTTCTCGTCACTTGTCCAGCTGATTTACAATGTGATGCACTGTGTGCCTAAATGCAATTTCTAAAGTAAAATTTATTCCTCAAACTAACCTTTATGTTGTGTGTAAACGAAGCGCTCACACAAACTAACAGCAATAAAATTCATAAAATGATATCGTAAATGATAATGAATTTTAGAGGCGGTTTACAATATTTTGTTGACGTATGGGTGAATTGTATTGTTTATTGGCATGGTCGAAAAAGTTGAAGATGATAAAATTCTTACCCTTCCTTAGAAAGATAAGGAAAATACAAAAGTGTGGGAGAGACCCACATTTGCTATAAAAGAAAAGATGCGGCACATGTTCTTAAAGCAGATGTGGTGAAGAAGCTGCCTCAACCTAAGAGGCGGGGAGAGGCCACAACTCTTCATCTTTCACTGCAATCTTCAGGACTGGAATGTAGAGTAGTTGTAGAGGCCTACTATAATTGTAGAGAGTGACTGATGCTCTGATTGTGGACCTACAGTAGTCCTGTTGAGTCATAGGCTGTTCTATTTGGCTCTAAGAGGCCTGTGTTCTAACCCCCAGACTAGGTTCTATTTGCTGATGTTTATGTGTCTATGTGGGCTGTGTTCAATTGTACAGTACATACTTTAGGCTTCTGGCATTTTTATCTTAAGAGTTTTATAAACATAAAATGAGATTTCTTTTAGTGTAGGAGAATTACTTAATATTGTATTTGATTTCTTTTAGAATTACTTTCAAGTGTTTAAATAAAACTGATTGAGATCACTCTTCAGAGCAAAAAGTTATTTCTGTCCAAAGGAAACACTTTCTCTTACTAACTTAACTACTCTAAAATGACTTATTGACCGTTTTTTATCTTGTTGTAATGTTATGAGTGTCAAAAAAAAACTTTTCATAACAAATCTCTTGTTTCTTACAATTATATGTTCAATGGAAGCCCTTCATCTAACTAACTACAACACTAGGAAAATGACTTTATTTTTTTAGATAAAGATGAAAAATAATAATTTTGCAAGTGGTTGCAGTTAGTTTCAGGAAGCGCCATCTTTTCATGAACATGCTCTGATGTCATAAGTGACAAAAAAAGCATATTTCATTGAAAAACTTAAACAATAACAATTTAGTTGTGTTCTGGTTTTAAACATTTCAATATGTTATTGAAAGTCTGAGTGAATTAAAGTACGTCTCATGTTTCTGAGAGTTCTGTTTGTTAAAATGTTGTGATTTCTCAAACTAACTGGAACACACAAAAAATGACTTTAAGAAACTTTTTTTCAATATGCTAACATAGGTTTCGTGAGTAAAGCACTTTTCAAAGCAAATCTCATGTTCCTAAAAATAATTCCTGTCAAGAAGAAACACTTTCTCTAACTACCTCAACGACTCTAAAATGAGGTATAGAACGTTTTTGTCATCTTGTTCTGTATTATGAGTGCCAAAATAAACTTTTCATATCAAATTTCTTGTTTCTAACAGTTATATGTTTAAAGGAAGTTTACTTCGAATAACTAACTGCACCACTTGGAGAGTGACTATTTTCTTGTTATAATGTTTTAACTGACAAAAAAGCACTATTTATTGCGAAAGTGATACCCTAAAAATAAAGAACTGTATAACAAGCAAAAACGAAACTTAGAAAACTGATTAGTCAAAAGTGCAGTTTATCTGAAAATCACGTCACATTTAAGCCATTTAGTTAATATTTTTCATCGTCAAATTGATTTTCGTCTTCTGTATTGTAAATATACAAGCTCGAAAAAAATATTTTTCCATTATACAAAAGATTTGCACGTTTTATTTGGCACAAAAGTAATCCCATAAACTTGGAGAATGACTTTATTCTTAAAATCCTTTTCAAAGTAGTGCAGTTAGTTTCAGTAAGTGCATAAACATGCACTGTCCTGAGCGACATTGCAAATGTCACACCCTAACAATTCTTCTTCAAGCAAACGAAACGCTGTCTAAAACACTTTCACTACTCAGACATTCATGTCATAAGTGACAAAAAAAGCATATTTCATTGAAAAACTTAAACAATTACTATTTAGTTGTGTTCTAATTAAGTGCTTACTCAAACTAACTGCACCACTATGTATGAAACATTACTTTTGAGGCGGGTTTCAATATGTTTTTGAAGTCTGAGTGAATTAAAGTAAGTCTCATGTTTCTGAGAGTTCTGTTTCTTAAAATGTTGTGATTTCTCAAACTAACTGCAACACATGAAAAATGACTTCAAGAAACTGTTTTTCAATATGCTGACATACGCTTAGTGAGCAAAGCGCTTTTCAACGTAAATCTCATGTTCCTTAAAATAATTCAAAATGAAACACTTTCTCTAACTACCTCAACGACTCTAAAATGAGGCATAGAACGTTTTTGTCATCTTGTTCTAGTGTTATGAGTGCCAAAATAAACTTATCATATCAAATTTGTTGTTTCTAACAATTATATGTTTAAAGGAAGTTTACTTCCAATAACTAAACTGCACCACTTCGAGAGTAACTATTTTCTTGTTATAATGTTTTAACTGACAAAAAAAGCACTATTTATTGCGAAAGTGATACCCTAAAAATAAAGAACTGTATAACAAGCAAAAACGAAACTTAGAAAACTGATTAGTAAAACGTGCAGTTTATGTGAAAATCATGTCACATTTAAGCCATTGAGTTAATATTTTTCATCATCAAGTGTTTTTCTTCTTTTGCATTGTAAATATACAAGCTGTGAAGAAAATATTTTTCCATTGCACAAAAGATTTGCTCGTTTCATTTGGCACAAAAGTAATCCCATACACTTGGAGAATGACTTTATTCTTAATATAACGTTCTGAGGGACAAAAAACACGATTAATTGCAAAATTGATACCCTAACAATTGTAGTCAAACTAAGCGCAGTGAAGTGCACTTTGCAAATTCTTCATGAATTGTGTTTTTTTACATAAGCTGCAATAGGCTCAGTGAATTAAAGCAATTCTTATAATAAATCTCATGTTTCTAACAATTATAAATGTTAAAAAGAAGCGCTATCTAAAACGAACTGCTCTACATGGAAAATATATTGATAGAGAAAGATGCCAAAAATTATTTTCAAAGTAGGGCAGTTAGTTTCAGTAAGTGCATAAACATGCTCTGTCCTGAGCGACATTGCAAATGTCACACCCTAACAATTCTTCTTCAAGCAAACGAAACGCTGTCTAAAACACTTTCACTACTCAGACATTACTTTTTTACAACATCCCCTGATGTCCGAATAGTGACAAAACAGCATGCGATGTGATGGTAAAAGAAAGCACTACTTCTAACTAACTGCGCCTGTTGCTCTGAGTGTCCGAGTGACTTAACGACGTTACATTGCAACACTGAGACAAAAACATGTATGCTGTGTTCTAACGAAGTGCTTTTACTCAAACTAACTGCACTGCTATAAAACATAGTTTTAGAGACGGTTTCAATATGTTGTAGAAGTCTGGGTGAATTAACTAATGTGTACTGTTTCTAAAAGTTCTGGTTGTTAAAAGGTTGAGATTTCTTAAACTTACTGCACCACTAAAAGTATGACTTTTAGACACGTTTTTCAATATGCTGAGTGAATTAAAACACTTTAAAAGCAAATCTCATATTGACAAAAATAATTTCGGTGCAAAGGGAACACGACTCTAAAATGACTCATAGGCCGTTTTTCATCTTGTTCTAAAGTTATGAGTGTCAGAAACAACTTTTCATATCAAATCTATTGTTTGTCACAATAATATGTTCAAAGAAAGCCCTACATCCTAACTAACTGTAACATTACGAAAATGACTTTATTTTTGCAGAGAAAAATGAAAAATAATCAATTTGCAAGTGGTGCAGTTAGTTTCAGGAAGCGCCATCTATTCATTAAAATGCTCTGATGTCCTAAGTGACAAAAAAGAACACAACACTGCAAAACTGAAACAATAACATTTATTGAGTGCTTACTCAAAGTAACTCCACACCCGTAAAAAATACTTTTAGAGATGGGTTCCAATATGTTATTGAAATCCTGTTTCTAACAGTTCTGTTTGTTAAAATGTTGTGATTTCTCAAACTAATTACAACACTCGAAAAATCTCAAAATCTCTTGTTTCTAACATTTATGATGCGAAGAAAGAACTTCCTCTAACACAACTTGCTCTGAGTTATAGCACCCCTATAAAACTGATTTTGAGAGACTGTTCTCAATATGTTTTGGTTAAATGTTTTGATTTTTCAAAATAACTTCACTAAAAATATTGTCACTAACAGTTACAGTTTTACAGTTTTACATCTTTGTCAGTAGCCGGAGTGACAAGAGACTTTTCCGAACAGTTATTTTTTAAGCAAACGTCAAAAAGCGCTTTCACTACCCTGAAAATTATGCTCTGATGACCTGTGTGACTAACTGCAAATTTTAAAGCAAAACGAAAATATCCAATAAACTGTGTGCGGCCTTAACGAAGAACGAAGCGGCCTTAAACCTAAAAGCAATTTAAGCATCTCTCCTATTTCTAACAGTTCTGTGGTTGTAATTTCTCAAACTTACTGCACCTCTAAAAAAATGTAAGAGACTTTTTTCTTTATGCTTATATATGTTGAAGCACTTTCCAAAAATTGGAAAAATGTAAGTTCCAAAAAATTATTTCTGTTCAAAAGAAGTGACAATTACTAACGTAAAGAATATGAAATAGGCTGTTTTGTCTTTTAAAAAATTAGAAAAAGATGGATTAATAGTCAATTTGTCAATTTAGAGTCATTAAAAATGTTTCATTGCAAAAGTCATACCTTAACAGTTCTGTTTTAAGCAAACTAAGCCTGTCCAAAAGCACTTTCACTACTCTAAAATTACTATTTACAACATGCTCTGCTGTCATGAGTGAAAAAAACGCACGTTTTATTGCAAAACATAGACACTAACAGTTTTGTTTTGTTCAAATGAACTCAACTTAACCATCTGAAAAAGAAGGTGCTTTCTCAAGCTAACTGCACCACTTTGAAAAGTGCTTTCACTACTTCAAGTTAGCATGACTAACAGCAATTTTAATAGCAAAACTAATTAGTCCAACAGAACTGTGTGTTTAAACAAAGCGTCTTTCAAACTAAATACACTTTTACATCTTGTACTTGACAATGTTTTTTTTAGAATATGCTCTGATGAGCTGAGTGGAAAAAACATGTTTCATTGCAAATGCCTTACGGTACTGATGTAGTTAGAAGAAACGCTTTCTTAAACAAACTGCACCACTCGGAAAATAACTTTTGGGTTACTTTTAACATCTCTGATAGTCTAAGAGCTGAGGCCACTTCAAACAGTGTTCAAACAGTAACTGCACACAACTATTATCAATTTTAGACACTTTTACATTTGTCTCTTGTGAGTTACTTAACGCACTTTTCATTGTAAAACATAGACATTAACAGTTATGTTGTGGAGCGCTCATTCAAACTAACCGTACCCCTATAAAAATAACTTTGAGAGACTGTTGTCAATATTTTGAAGTCTGAGTGAATTAAAGCACGTCGCTTATTTCTAACCTTTATGTGGTTGTGATTTCTCAAACTCACTGTACCATTTGAAAAATTGCTTTTAGATACTTTTTGTGTAATATGCTGACAGAGGCTGAGTGAAAAAGCGCTTTGGAAAAAGCAAAGTTGACAGGACTCGTGGCTAACAGCAATTTTAAAAGCAAAACTAATGTGTCCAACAGAACTGTATGTTGCTCACAAAGTAACTCACAAAGCGTCTTTCAAACTAGAAGCACAACTGTGAAACTAGTTTTGGACACGTTTACATCTTGCTCTTAGTTTTTGAGTTACTAAACTAACGTTACATTGCAAAATCGAGACAATAATTTTATGTTGTGATCTAATAAAGCGCTTACTCAATCTAACTGGACCAGTATAAAAAATGCATTTTACTTTTTGTTTAATATGCTGACAGAGACTGAGTGAAAAAGCACTTTGGAAAAAGAGAGTTGACAGGACTCGTGACTAACAGCAATTTTAGAAGCAAAACTAATGTG
The DNA here is from genome assembly GCA_033220385.1 of Triplophysa yarkandensis. Lineage (NCBI taxonomy): Eukaryota > Metazoa > Chordata > Actinopteri > Cypriniformes > Nemacheilidae > Triplophysa > Triplophysa yarkandensis. The sequence goes on along the minus strand of CM065670.1, from coordinate 11,968,965 downwards.
TCCAACAGAACCGCGTGTTGCTCACAAAGTACCCCACAAAGCGTCTTTTTGAAACTAAAAGCACAGCTCTGAAACTAGTTCTGGACACGTTTACATCTTGCTCATAGTTTTTGAGTGACTAAACTAACGTTACATTGCAAAATTGATAAAATAATTCTATGTTGTGATCTAATAAAACGCTTACTCAATCTAACTGCACCAGTATAAAAAATACATTTTACTTTTTGTTTAATATGCTGACAGAGGCTGAGTGAAAAAGCACTTTGGAAAAAGAGAGTTGACAGGACTCGTGACTAACAGCAATATTAGAAGCAAAACTAATGTGTACAACAGAACCGTGTGTTGCTCACAAATTAACTCACAAAGCGTCTTTCAAACTAAAAGCACAGCTCTGAAACTAGTTTTGGACACGTTTACATCTTGCTCTTAGTTTTTGAGTGACTAAACTAACGTTACATTGCAAAATTAAGACAATAATTTTATGTTGTGATCTAATAAAAGGCTTACTCAATCACCAGTATAAAAAATATATTTTAGGAAAACTTTTCAATATATTGTTGAGGTCTGGTTATTGTCAAGCAAGTTTCGTGTAACTAACAGTTCTGTGTGCTAAAAGCTCCTGATCTCAAACTAACATGTTAATTTCAAAATAGACACTTACAGTTGGGTTGTGTTCAAACGACGCACTTACTCAAACAAAATTATCTGAAAATATCATATTTGTTACATTTATGCAAAGAAAGCGCTTTGTCAAACTAACTGCACCAATTTAAAACTGACTTCTAGAGATTGTTTTTATATGTTTTTGAAGTCTTAGTGAATTAAAGAATGTGTCATACTTCTAACAGTTCTGTGATTTTAGGTTGTGATTTCTTTTTAAGGATGATGACTTTTAGAGACTTTCACATTTGTCGCTTGTGGTCTGAATGACTAAACGCCGACTAAACAAACAGTTAGGTTGCGTGTTCATCGCAAATGTCACCTAACTGTTTTGTTTTAAGCAAACGTACCCTGTCTAAAAGCTATGCCGAAATCAATTGTTTATAACATGCTCTGCTGTCATGAGTGACTAAACGTACTTTTCATTGCAAAACATAGACACTAACAGTTATGTTGTATTCAAATGAAGTGCTAGCTCAAACTTAACCATCTGTAATTCTCATGTTTCCTACAATTTGCAAAGAATGCGCTTTCTCAATCCAACTGCACCACTCGCAAAATAACTTTTAGATACTTTTACATCTTGCTTTGATATTCTAACAGAGCTCTTTAAACGGATTTTGTCCTGTCACGAGGTCCTGTGTGACAAATAGCAATTTTATATCAAAACTTATGTTGTCCAAAAGAACGGTGTATTTAAACGATGCGGCCCTCAAACTAAATGCACACCTGTGAGTTGAAATAAATAAACTTATCGGAAGATGATATTAGACTAAAAATCATTTTCATGTCTCATCCAGATAAGTGTGATAACTGTGCAGACCAGATGTGTAGAACCGTAATTGTTTTTCCAATAATATAAACAAATTTAAAATATGTTGATTATGTCACAAAGCAAGGATTGTTCCTGCAAATGAAAAAGACTTAGAAATTAAAAACATTAAGAGTTTCCCCCCTTTCCCCAACTATATTTTTATAGCTTTCAAAACATCAAAGACAATCATTAGAAGCAGACAATACTATTACAATTGAACAGTTTTTTCTGGAATGTAGAACCTCATAGAGATGTCTGAAGAATCTATTCCTTGAGATGGTGACTCAATTATAATAAAGAACCGCTAGAACCTGGAAACTTTCCACATAACAGAGGGGTCAAATGTCCAAACATACTGATTACATATCAAATGATCTCCAATACAAGAGCTCCAGAGATCCAATATAAAGTTTAAATTTTTGGAACAGGAGGAAATTTAGAAGAAACCAGAGCTCGGGAAATACCACTATATCCAGCCTTGATTCATGGTTAACAATACCTTTTAAGTCAAGTAACAAACATTTAAGTCAATTTTTCAGTGGTGCAGTTAGTTTTAGACATTGCTTCATTTAAACACCAGAACTGTTATGGTATGACTTTTGCAGTGGAAAATGCTTTTAAACACTCAGATAGAACTGTAAGAAAATTTAGATTTGCAAATCCAAGGTCTTTTTTTATTACTTAGAGCAATAGTTATTAGATATTTTATTGATGCAGTTTAAGAAATTTGTTTGAAAATGTATAATTGTGAGAAACTTAAGCTTGCAACTAAAGGGGTGTGTTCACTTTGAATATCACATAGCGATGAAAAGTCTCTAAAAGTAATTTTCTAAGCGGTACATTTAATTAGGGAAAGAAGAATAAATAGCTTTATTAAACACACAAAATTGTTATAAGCACGAGTTTTGTGTGAAGAGCTTTTCATAACTCAGACCATCAGATTCCCAGATTCATTAAATACATTAAACATGAAAGTTTTTGCAGTTTTGAAAGTGCTTCGGTTAAACACACAAGAATGGCCAGGGAATAAATTTGCAAAGAAGCATGCAAAGAAGTCATTCTGGCCATCATAAGATGATTCCGATTGGGGCAGTTTGCCTGAAAAGTCGCTTCGATTTGATATTTGTTATAAAAAAATTTTTGTAAAGTGTCGTAAAGTAATTGTTTGGGTGATGCAGTGAGTAAATAAAATCTCTTCATTTAAACACTAAGTATGGTTAGAAATATGAATTTGCTTTGAAAAGTGTTTTACTTCTCTCAGACAGTTACAGTGATATACAGTGATTAGGGTAAGGGTAAGTGTTAGTGTTAAGGTTATGGTTACGGTTGTGGATTATTTTAGGTCAAGGCTTAGGGTTAGGCTTCAGGTTGGTTTTGGTTATAGATAGGGTAAGGGTTAAGGCTAGGGTTGGAGTTAGAGTTAGGGATGAGGTTAGGGTTATACTTGGGTTGAGGAAACACTTAAGGAAATCACAGCGATATTAAAGTCATTTTTACAGTGGTGCTTTTAGTTTTAGACAATGCTTGGTTGAACATACCAAAACTGTTAGGGTTTGGCTTTTGCAATGTAAAACTGTTTTAGTAACTCAGAACATCAAAGTAAGATGTAAGAGTTGGGTTTAGGCTTAGAGGTAGGTCAGGATTATGTTAAGGTCATGGTAGGGTTGGGATAAGGTTAAGGTTAGAATAAGTTTGGGTTAGGGTTAGAGTAAGGGCCAGTGTTAGGGTACGGCTTGAATTTAGGTGTTGGGTTAGGGTTTTGATTATATTTAGACTTAGGGTTCGGTTTGGAAAGTAAGGATTGGGGTTAGGGTTAGGGTTAGGGTTAGGGTAGGGATAGGGATAGGGATAGGGATAGGGATAGGGATAGGGATAGGGATAGGGATAGGGATAGGGATAGGGATAGGGATAGGGATAGGGATAGGGTGAGGGTTAGGGTTAGGGTTGAGGTAAGGGTAAGGGTTATGGTAAAGGTTATGGTAGGGGTTGGAGTTAGGGTTTAGGGTAAGGATAAGGCTTGGTGTTAGGTTAAGATAAAGTTTAGGTCATGGTAGTTTAAGGTTAGTTAGGGTAAGGGTAACGGTAATGGTTAGGGTTAGGATTGGGGTGAGGCTAAGGATTGGGGTTAGCGTAAGTTTAGTGTAGGGTTAGGGTTGAGGTTTGCTTTGGGGTTAGGTTAAGGGTTCTGCTCAGGGTTAAAGTTGGTTTAAGGTTTAGGGTTAGGGTAAGGGGTAGGTATGGGTTTAGGTTTAGATTTAGTCTATGGTATGATTAGGTTAGTTGGCATAAGCGTTAGGGTTTTTTTTAGAGTTAGGGTAAGTGTTAGGGTTAGGGTATGGCTTAAATTTAGGTTTCTGTGGGGTTTTGGTTATATTTAGGGTAAGGGGTAAGGGTTAAGGTTAAGGTTAAGGTTAAGGTTAAGGTTAAGGTTAAGGTTAAGGTTAAGGTTAAGGTTAGGGTTAAGGTTAAGGTTTAGATTAAGATTAAGGTTAAGGTTATGGCTGAGATTAAGATTAAGATTAAGATTAAGATTAAGATTAAGATTAAGATTAAGATTAAGATTAAGATTAAGATTAAGATTAAGATTTAGATTAAGATGAAAGTTAAGGTTAAGGTTAGGATTAGGTTAAGGGTTCGATAAGGTTAGGATTTATTTTAGTTCATGGTAATTGTTAGGGTTAGGGTTGAAAATAAGGTTTGAGTTAAGTTTGAGGTAAGGGTTAGGGTAGGTGTTAGGGTTAGGTTTAAGGTTAAGGTTTAGGGTTAGGGTTGAGGATAAGGTTTGAGTTAAGGTTGAGGTTAGGGTAGGCGTTAGGTCAAGGTTAAGGTTAAGGTTAAGGTAAAGGTAAAGGTTAAGGTTAAGGTTAAGGTTAAGGTTAAGGTTAAGGTTAGGGTTAGTTTTAGGCTTAGGATTATGGTTAGGGTTATGATTAAGGTTGGGGTCAGGGTTTTGGTTAGAGTTAGAGTTAGGGTGGGAGTTATGGTTAGGATTGAGCTTATGTTAGGGTTAGGCTTAGACTTAGGGTTAGTTTAGTTTTCGGCGTAGGTGATGGTCGGTTTAGGAAAGTTAGAGTTGGTGTAAGGATAAGGGTAAGGGATAGGCTCAGGGTTATTTTTAGTTGAAACATTTTAAGGTTAGTCAGGGTTAGGGTTAGGAAAAGGGTATGGTAAATTGCTAGGGTAAGAGTTAGGGTTAGGGTTATGGTTATGGTTATGGTAATGGTTTTGGTGAGGGTTTGGGTAAGGGTAAGGCTTAGTTTTAGGTTAAGATATAGTTTAGGTCATGGTAGGGTTAGGTTATTTAAGGTTAGTGTAAGAGTTGGGGTTAGTAATGAGATTAGGCTAAGGATTGGGGTTACGGTAGGGTAATGGATAAATTTAGGATTATATTGTGTCCATGGTATTGATAGGGTTAGGGTTTTGGTTAGAGTTGAGATTAGGGTTAGGATAAGGGTAAGGGTTTTGGTTAGAGTTATCATAGGGTTAAGATTAGAGTTGGGGTTGAAGTTAGGGTTGAGGTTGAGGTTAGGGTTAGGCTTGGGGTTATAGTTATGGATGTGGTTGTGGTTATGGTTATGGTTATGGTTATGGGGTATGGGGTATGGGTTAGGGTTGGGTTAAGGGTTAGGCTAAGGCTAAGGGCTTTGGATAGAGATAGGGTAAAGTTTAGGGTTAGAGTTAGGGTTAGGGTTGAGGTTAGGCTTAGGGTTAGGCTTAGGGTTATATTTAGGGTTAGGGTTAGGTTTAGGGTTAGACTCAGGGTTAGGTTAGTATTACATTTAGGTGATGGTAGGGTTGGGTACGTTAGGAATAGGGTTAGGGAGAGGGATGGGTTTAGTTAGGGTTAGGGATAGGGTGAGGGATACATAGGGTTAAGGTTAGGTTAAGATTATGATTAAGTTTAGGGAAAGATAAGGTTAGGATTTTTTTTGTTCATAGTAATTTTAGGGTTAGGGTTGGGGTTAGGGTTGGAGCTAAGATTGAGTTTAGGGTTGGTGTTGTAGTTAGGGTTGAGGATTAGGTTAGGGTTAGGCTTGGGGTTATAGTTATGGATGTGGTTGTGGTTATGGTTAAGTTTGGGGTATAGATTATGGGTTAGGGTTGGGTTTAGGGTTAGGGTAAGGCTAAGGGTTTTGGATAGAGATAGGGTAAAGGTTAGGGTAAGGGTTAGGGTTAGACTTAGGGTTATATTTAGGGTTAGGTAAGGATTACGTTTAGGTGATAGTAGGGTTAGGTTTATTAGTGTTAGAGTTGGGGTTAGGATAAGGGATAGGGATGGGGTTGGGTTTAGTTAGGGTTAGGGATAAGGCTACCTTTCGTTCATGGTATATTAGTAAGAAAACAGTTTTAGTAACTACAAACATAAAAGCAAGATGTAAGGGTTGGCTTTAGGGTTAATCATAGAGCTAGGTTAGGATTACGTTAAGGTCATGGTAGGGTTGGGTTCGTTAGGGTTAAAGTTGGAGCTAGGGTTTTTGGTTAGGGTAAGGGTTTTGGTTCGAGTTTTTTTATAGTTGGTGTTAGGGTAAGGCTTAGGATTGGGTTAGGATTACTGGAATTTTCAGCAAATGCATTTATATGGTTAGGGTTAAGGTTGGGGCAATGGTAGTGGTAATGGTAATTTTAAGGGTAATGATAATACAAAGGGTAATGATAATGGTAAGCTTAGGGTAGGGTAGGGATAAGTTTAGGGTTGGAATAATATTTTGATAGGATTGGGGTTAGGGGTAGGTATTGGGTTAGGTCTATGGGCTAGATTTAATTTATGGTATGATTAAGTTGGTTAGGGTTGCCGTTAGTGTATATTTTAGAGTTAGGGTATGTGTAAGGGTTAGGGGATGCGTTTGAATTTAGTTTTTGGATTAGGGCTATGGTTATAATTAGGGTAAGGAATAGGGTTAAGGTTAGGTTAAGATTGTGATTAAGTTAAGGCTTAGGGTTAGATAAGGTTAGGATTTTGTTTTGTTTTGTTCATGGTATTTTAGGGTTAGGGTTTGGGTTGGAGTTACAATTGAGGTTACGGTTGGGGTTAGGGTTAGACTTAGGTTTATGATTAAGGTTGGGTATGGGGTTGGGGTTAAGGTTACGGTTAGGAATAGGGTAAGTGTAAGGGTCTTACAATAACTATAACGCTGACCAGAACCCTGAGCCTACCCTTACCCTAAGGTTTTGTTTGGGGTTAAGGTTAGGATTAGGGTTCTGGTCAGCGTTATGGTTATTGGAAGACCTAGGGTTACGGATGTTTTTTTTAGGGCAAGGCTTAGGGTTAGGGATAGGCTTTTGGTCAGGGTTTTGTTTATAGTTAGGGTTAAGGTTAGGGTTGGAGTTAGGGTTAGTGATGAGCTTAGGGTTAGATTTAGGGTTAGACTCCGGGTTAAGGTAGGATTACTTTTAATTCATGGTAATGTTAGATTAGTTAGGATTAGGGTTAGGGTTGGGGTTGGGTTGGAGTAAGGGATGAGTCTAGGGTTAGGGTTATTGTTGGGGTTAGGCAAAGATTAAGTTAGTTAGGTTTAGAGATACGGATACGGATAGGGATGGAGATAGAGATGGAGATATGGTTAGAGTTAGGGTTAGGCTTAGGTTTCCAATAGGCTTAGGGTTAGACTTATGGTAAGGTTTAGTTTTCGTTTAGGTTATGAAAGGGATTAGGGGTAAGATACGGTTAGGTTTGGGGTTAGGATAAGGGTTAGGGATAGGGTGAGGGTTGGGTTTAGTTCATCATAATATTAGGTTTTTTAGGGTTAGGGTTAGGGTTAGGGTTAGGGTTAGGGTTAGGGTTAGGGTTGGGGTTGGGGTTGGGTTAAGGTTAGGGTCAGGGTTAGTGTTAGGGTAAGGGCTATGGTTAGGGCTAGGTTAAGATTAAATTCAGGTCATGGTAGGGCTAAATTAGTTAGGGTTTGGATTAGGGTTAGGGCTTGGATTAGGGCTAGGCTAAGGATTGGGGTTAGCATAAGATTGGGGTAGGGTTAGGGTCAAGGTTAGCTCTGGGGTTAGGGTAAGGGTTCTGATCAGGAATAAAGTTGGGGTTAGGCTTAGGATTAGGTAAATATTAAGAATAGGTCAGGGTAGGGATAGGTTAGTTAGTTTTAGGGTTAAGTTAAAAGTTAGGGTTAAGGTTAGATTTGGGGCTAGGGTTCTGGTCAGCATTACCATTAGGTAGGTTTAAGGATATGGATGTGGTTTGTGTTAGGGCAAGGTTTAGGATTAGGTTTAGGCTTCGGGTTAGGATTAGGGTCAGGTTTAGGGTTAGGGTTATGGATAGGGTTTTGGTTATAGATAGGGCAGGGTCAAGGTAAGGGTTAAGGCTAGGGTTGGAGTTGAGTTTAGGGTTAGGGATGAGGCATGGGTTAGATTTAGGGTTAGACTTAGTGTTAAATAAGTATAATGTTTAGGTCTTGGAAGGATTACATTAGTTAGGGTTTAGGTTAAATTTAGGGTTGGGGTTAGGGTAAGGGTGTTAGTAAAAGTTAGAATTAGGGTAGGGGGTTACGGTTAGATTTAGGATTAGGATTAGGCTAGGATAGCGTTTAGGTAATGGAAGGTTGGCAGGGTTAAGGTTGGGTTTAGGTTGGGTTGAAGGTTAGTATAAGGGTTTTGGTTAAGGTAAGGATTAGGATTAGGGTTCAGGTCAGTGTTAAAGTCAAAGTTAGCGTTAGTATTAAGTTTTGATTAGGGTCGGAGTAAGGGGTAAGGGGTAGGGGTCAAGGTATGGTTTAGTTTTATGGTAAGGCTTAGGCTTAGGTTAATATTAAGTTCATGTCATAGGGTTAGGTTAATTAGGGTTAGGACTACCATAGGGCTTTCTTTTGTACCACTCCAACCCGTCTTCCCTTGTTTGTGGTCGGAGGGATCCTATTTCACGGCATGTAACAGTGTTGACCATAAAATTGAATAAAATCTAAATTCAAACCATTGTTAGGCTGTACACCTAAGAGGAATTCAACACATTATTCTCACACACCATCATATTTGGACAAACCAAGCCATCTCTTAAGCCTGTAAATGTCAGACTAATAAAACTATAATAACCAAACATTATCTTTAGAAACATGTTGTGCTGTAAAAAATGCTGTTACCAGCATGAGATATTTTTTGTTCATTCAGACAATTGCGAGGTGTGTATATAAGCAGTTTCATGAGTTGTGCGCTTAGCTTGAGAACGTGCTTCCTCTGAGCACACTTAATTGTTAAAAACATTACATTTACTATGAATTGTTTTTTTTTTAGAAAAAGATGTAAAAATGTCTTTACGTGATTTTTTAAGTGGTGCAGTTAGTTTCAGACACAAGAACAGTTTGATTTGTTTAAACACAATGAACAGTTAGAAATATGAGGTAGCCTTGGAAATTGCTTAAATTCATTAAGACCATAACACCAAGATGTCTATAGAAGTCAATTTTTAAGTGGTGTGGTTAGTTTTAGACAAAACACGAGAAGTGCGGATAGTTTGATCAATCGCTTCCTTTAAACGCACAGAATCGTTAAAATCATGAGAGCAAGATGTAAAATGTGTCTGAAAGTAAACTTATAAGAAGTGCAATTAGTCTGAGAAAGCTTCAATATTTGAGTAACCAATATGAAATGAAATGATACATCAAAGGTTTTCATGAATCAGTTATTGGGAAATGTGTACAAAAAGTAATTTTAAGTCTGGTGCATTAAGTTTGAGAAAAACATTGTTTGACCATTAGTAATAAACATAATATTTACTCTAGAAAGTTATTTCTATCACTCAGACCACCAGAATAAGATATAAAAGTATATTAAAGTACTTTTCGAGAGTGAAGTTAGTTTTAGAAATCGTTTTGTTCTAAATTTAAAATTAAAACATTTGAGTTAGCATTTGAGTAAGCTACGACAACGTTTTAATTCTTTTAGACCATTACAATGTCAGTCTTTAAAACGTGTGCCAAAACATGCTTCCAGTCATTCAGACCATTGAATTACGAAAAAACGAGTTTCATAATGTCATTTTGAAATTGCTTCGTTTCAACACACAGAACTGTTGGAAACATGATTTAGTAGTATGAAAATTGCTGGAGGCCACTCAATCTATTCAGACGGGTTCTAAAAATGGGTTTTAGTTCACTCAGACGATTACTATTCGAGGTCCAGAGTGTAGGTTTATGACTGGAGCAGTTAATTTGAGAAGTTAATTTGATAATTTGAACACAAAAAATGGTTAGAAACTTAATTTTTGCTTTGTAAAGTGTACCTTGACCATCAGAACAAGACATAAAACTATATTAAAGTAACTTTTCAAATGGTGTAGCTAGAAATCACTGAGACAATTAGATAGCGAGGTCTACAAACGTAATTTTAAGACTGTTACAGTTAGTCTGACAAACAGATAATATCACTATAAACATGATATTGACTATTATAAGTTTTTTAGTTAATAAGACTATTAGTACAAGATGTTAAAAGAGTTACTTCGAGTGGCTCAGTAAGTTTTAAAAATCACTTCTTTTAAATAAGAACAATGGTTAGAAATATGAGTTTGCTCTATAAAAGTGCATTTTGATACTCAAACTATTAGGACAATATGTAAAACGTATCTTAGAGTCATTTAAAGAGTGGTGCATTAAGATTGAGAAAGTGTTTCGTTTGAACAGAAAAAATTGTTAGATACATGAGATCTGCTAGGAAAACTGCTTTTTGTCACTAAGACTATAAGACCAAAATATAAAATATTTTTCTGCAGGTTTTTCAAGTTGTTTACGTAAATAGACTTTGGTTATTTGGAATGTGTTTTTTAAATGGATAATATTATCATAAACATGATATTACCACAAGATGTAAAAATTTTGTTTTAATGGATATTAATAAGCTTTAGATATCTCTTATTTTAAACCCATAGAACGGTTTGAAATATTAGGCAGCTGTAAAAAGCATTTGCCAAAATATTCTTTTATTTATGCAGATCATTGAATTAAGATAAATCGAAAGTCTTAACGTCATTTTCCAAGTGGTGCAGGTACTTTTTGAAATCGCGTTGTCTCAACATACTAAACGATTAAAAACGTGATTTGTACTATGAAAAGTGCGGTAAGTTACTCAGACCGTGCAAGTTTTTTTTAAGTTTGTTTTTATTTACTGTAAGATGTCTACAAACTTAATTTAAAAACTGGTGCAGTTATTTTGAGAAAGAACTTTGTTTGAACAGGTCATATTATTAGAAACATATCTCAAATTGCTTACATATCTCTGAAAATGTTTTTTTTGTAGCTCAGACCATCAGAACAAGATGTTAAAAGATTTTTTCTAGTGGTGCAGTAAGTTTTTACAATTCCTCACTTGAAACAATAACCAGACTCTGAAATATGAGTTTGCTATGAAATATGCCTTTGTAACCCTGTGTGACTAACAGCATTTTTTTTAGCAAAACTAATGTGTCCAAACCATCTTTTAAGAAAAATGCTTCATTTCACTCAGCATGTGTCACTTCATTTGGACAAAACATAACTATATTTTGCAATAAACGTTCACAAGAGATAAATGATGGGAAAGTATCTAAAAGTAATTTTCGAGTGGTGCAGTTAGTTTGAAAAATTACAGACAATGAACTAAGAACTTTTATTCAAATCTTATTAAATAAAACGAGTGTCAAAACGTAATTTTCCGAGTGGTGCAGGTACTCTTTGTAATCACTTTCTTTCAACACAAGGAACTGTTAGAAACGTGTTTTATTTGTACTCTACTTTGAGTCTTTAAAATTTACTGTGGGATGTCTAAAAACGTAATATTACGACTGGTGCAGTTCGTTTTACAAAGCACTTTGTTTGAATAAATCACACTATTAGAATCATGACGTTTGCTCTGAAATTGTTTTTGTAACTCAGACAATCAGAACAAGATGTTGAAAGATGTTTCGAGTGGCGCAATATTTTTTAAGAGTCGCTTCGTTTAAACAAATCAACTCTTTGAGTTTGCTATAAAATTGACTTTTTTCCCCTCAGACCATCAGAGAAATACGTAAAAAGTCTCTGAAAGTCATTTTTGAGTTGTGGATATAGTTTGAGAAATGCCTTTTTTCAAACGAAAGAAGAAATGAAAACTATTTTTGTAACGCAAACAATAATAACAATATGTTAAAAGTCTCTGGAAGTCATTTTAAGGCTTGGTGCATCAAGATTGAGAAACTGTTACGCTTTATCACAAAAATTGTTAGAAACGTCAGGTTGTTATAAAAAGTGTGTTATTTCATCTTGTTTTAATGTTCTGACTGAAAAAACTAACTTTTCATATCAAATCTCTCGTTTCTAACATGGTGTTAAAAAATCTTAAAGAACTAACTACAATGTCTGCATCTTTCGAAAAATGACTTTTAAACACCTTTTTCAATATGCTGACTCATGCTGAGTAAAATAAAGCACTTTTCTTTAGAGATGACACAAAAATGTTATAAACAGGACTCAGACCATCCTACAATATGTAACAAGGTTTAAGTGGTGCAGGTAGTTTTAAAAGTCTTTGTTAAAACTCCTATAATGGTTAGAAATACTAGTCAGCTAAAAAAAAGTATGGTAATACACGAATACAAAATACAGTGAGATATAATTAAATAGTTTATGAAGTTTCATTGCAAAAGTCATACACTAACAGTTCTGTTTTAAGCAAACGAAGAGCTGTTTAAAAGCGATGTCACTATTTTGATAATGACTGATTTGACAAAGTGCTTACTCCCACTAACTGCACGACTATAAAAAATTTTATATTGTTGAAGTCTGAGTCGATAAAAACAAGTCTCCTGTTAATAACAGTTCTGTGTGCAAAAAGCTTGTACACCACAAAGTAACTACACCACTTGATAAATAAAGTTTACACACTTTTATATATATGCTAACACAGGCTGAGTGAGCATTCCTAGAAAAAGTATTTTTTTCAAAGGAAGCGCATATCTTACTAACTTACAAACGTTATTTTTTCATCTAGTTCTATTGTTCTGAGTGACTTAATAAACTATTCAAAAGGAAATGTTTTGTTTAAAAAAATTACGTGGTAAAAGACAGCACTTCCTCCTACTAAATGCACCACTTGCTCTGAGTGTTAGAGTATTAGGTCAATCTGAAACAAAAACATTTTTACTCTGTTCACGAAGCACTATCTTAAACTTACTGTACCGATATAAAATTGACTTTTAGAGACTGTTTATACAGTGGTTTTACGTTGTTGATATCTTAGTGAATTAAAAAATGTTTCCTATTTCTAACAGTTCTGTGGTTGTGAATTCTCAAACTCTCTGCACAACTCGAAAAAGACACTTTCACATTCATCTGAGTGACTAAACGTACGTTCATTGCAAAACATAGACATTGTCAAACGAAGTGCTTACTCTGTGTGACTAACAGCAATTATTTCAAAACGAATGTTTCCAACAGTTCTGTTTTGTGTTTAAACGATACGGCATTCAAACTAAATGCACCTCTCTGAGAGGACTTTTGGACCCTTTTACATCTTGCTCTGAGCCCTCTGAGTGTCTAAATTCACGTAACATTGCAAATTTGAGAAAATAACATTCATGATGTATTTTAATGAAGCTCACATCTTTTCCCTCTCCCTCACAGTGTTTCTCCTCACTGCTTGCCTTGTCTTGTTCTTCTATTTCTGAGACTCTCTTCCCTGCTCTCGAAAGAGAAAGGAATCATGGATTTGATTAACTGGTCTCACTATATTTCATAGTAAAGTTCGAAAAATGTTGTGTTTTTGCTTCAACCCTTTTTCCAGAGAGCCTTGTCCAAGGCCGGTGCTGAAGACAAATTACCTCTCCAAGAACAAGATGACGGACGCTCTGATTTCCTCTCCCCATTCCAAGAACACCTACTGTGGAGTGGCTTCCTAGGCTTCACATACTCACTGACACACATATGCATGCAAACACATGCCTACATTGGACCAACTCAACATTCCCTGTCCCCTCCCCTGTTGCAATGTTATGTCTAGTTTATATACTTGTTATCGGTGGTCTCTGAGCCTTTTTTTCCTTGTGTATAATATTGTTTTTCTTTAGTACCTGTAAAGACCTGTCTTCACTTGAATGTATGTGTTTTTTTTCGGAGGGGACCCATTTCACAGCATGTAACAAAGTTGTGACAATAAAATTGAATAGATTTAAAAATCAAATCATTGTTAAGATGTACACCTAAGAGAAACTTAACACATGATTTTCACAGATCATCATATTTTGGAATTTGGCATATCTCTTTAAGCGTGTAATTGTCAAAGCAACAGAAACTGTTAAAACTTAAGATTTTGAAAACAACGTTTAGGGACATTTCAAAGCTTCTTCCCATTTTAAAGTAAAACAAAATTGCAGATATAGAGTACCAAAGATGTTTATAACATTATAACATTAACCCTAACACTAAATCTAACCCTAAACTCAACTAGTCTAACCATACAAAGACCTAAATTTAATCCTAACCTAACCCTTATCCTAACCCTGACCGGAATTCTTACCAAAACCCTTAATTCAACCATAACCCTAAGTAACTGAATACCACCATGAACTAAACCTAACCCCAAACCTAACCTTAACCCTAACTCTATATCTAACCATTACCCTAACCCCAACCCAAACCCTATCCTGAACTCTTAATCTTAATTTACATAACCCCAAAATTAACCCTTACCCTAACCAAAATCCCAATCCCAACCCTAACCCTATCTCTTAACCTAACTTAACCTAACCCCAACACTAACCCCAAATAACCTTGAAATACCATGAACTAAACTTAATCTTAACCTTAGCCTTACCCTAACCCTAACCCTAACCCTAAACCTAACATAACCTAACCTAACCTAATCCTGACCCTAACCCTAACCCTATCCCTATCCCTATCCCTAACCTGAACACTAACAGTGAGCCTGACTCTGACCGTGACCCAAATCCTAACCCTAACCCTAACACTAATCCTAACCCTGACCCTAACTATAACCAAAACAGTAACATGAAGTCTAACAAAAACCCTCATCTTAACTCTAACCCTAATAACCTAATACTACCATGACCTAAACCTAACCCAACACTTTACCCTTACCCCTAACCCTAAATCTACCCTAACCCAACCCTAACCCTAACCTGAACTCTTAACCTCACCTTAGCTAACCTAACTGACCATTACACTAACCCTGCCTTGACATAAATTTAATATAAACCTAACCCTTGCTTTTACCTTAACCCTTTACCTAAACATAAAGCTAAGCCTAACCCCAACACAAACCCCAATACCTAAAGCTAAAGCTAAACCTAAACCTAAACCTAAACCTAAACCTAAACCTAAACCTAAACATAAACATAAACCTTACCCTAACACTTATCCATACCTTTACCCTAACCCTTAACCTTACCCTTACCCTTACCCTTACCCTTACCCTTACCCTTACCCTGACCCTAATCCTTCCATAACCCACACCCATAGCATAACCCTAACCCTAATCCCAACCCTAACCCTACCATGACCTAAATATAATCTTAATCTAAGCCTTATCCTGACCTTAAACCTAACCCCAAACCCTATTCCTTACATTTAACCTAACCTTAACCTTACCCCAATCCTATCCCTATCCCTAATGTTTACCCTTATCCCAATCCTAATCCTAATCCTTATCCTAAAGATAACCCTTACTATAGCCAAACCCTATCCCGAATCCTAACCCAAACGTAGCCCAAACAATAACCCTGACAAGAACACTAACCATAACCCTTCCCTAACCCATAGGCCAGCCCTAACCCCAAATTTAACGCTAACTCTTAACCTAACCTAACCTGCCGCTAACACTGAAACTAACCCTAACTTTCACCAACTTAACCCTATTAAGTCCTAAAGTTAATCTTAACTAAACCCCAAACCTTACCCTAACCCTAACCCTAACTCCGACCCCAACCCCAACCCCAACCCCAACCCTAACCCTAAGCCCAACCCCAACCCTAAGCAAGGCCCTAACACTAACACTAAACCCAACCCTTGCCCTAATCCTAAGCGTAACCATAACCCTAAAACTAATCTAAACTTTAACATTACCAAAACTTAATCTCACCCTACCTACCGCTTTACCCTAACTCATAACCCAAACCTTACCCTAATCCTAATCCTAACACTAACCCTAACAAAAACCCTTACCCTATCTCTACCACTAAGCTTACCTGTAACCAAATGTTGACCCATATGCTAACCCTAACCCCGAATCTAACCCTAAGCATAACCATAACCCTAAAACTAACCTAAATTTTAACATGACCCAAGCTTAATCTTACCCTACCCCTTAGCTTTACCCTCACCCATAACCTAACCGGTACCCAATCCTAACACTAACCCTGACACTAACCCTAACCCTAACACTATCTCTACCCCTAAGCTTACCTGTAACCAAATCTTAACCCATACATTAACTCTAACCCCAAATCTATCACTTACTCTTAACCAAACCTAAGATAACCTTGCACTAAACCTAAACCTAACCCTAACCCCAACTCTAATCCTAACCCTAACACTAAGCCTAACTATAAACAAACCCTAACCCGGAGTCAACCCTAACCCCAAACCTATGCTAAACATAACCCTTACCAAAACCCTATCCCTAAGACAAACTATAACCCTTCCCTACCCCATACACTAACCCAAACCCCAAATCTAACCCTAAATCCTAACCTAACTTGCCCCTGACACTAACCCTAACCGTAACCTTAACTCTAACCAACCCGACCCAACCCTAACCTCACCCTTATCCTAACACTAACACTGACCCTTACCCTTACGACGTAACCCTACTGTGATCTTAAATGAATCTTAAACAAACTCTAACCCTTACCCTGACCCCAACCCCAACCCAATCCCTAACCCTAACTAACCCAACCCTACTGTAATCTCTAACCCTAAACCTAATTACTCTGACTCTTACCCTAAACGTAATCCTCATCCTTATCCGAACCCTAACATACATAACCCTACCATGACCTTAACATATTCCTAACCTAACCCTAACCCTAACCCCAACCCTAACCCTTACCCTTACCCTTGCGAACCTAACCCTACTATGACCTAAATATAATCCTAACCTATCCCTAAGCCTCACCTTTTCCAACCTAACTCTACCATGACCTAAACTTAATGTTTACTTAACCCTAAACCTTACCCTTACCCTAAACCTATCGCTAACCCTGGCCCCAACCCCATTCCTAAACGCAAGCCTAAACCTAACACTAAACCTAACCCTAACCCTTACCCTTTTCCTTACCCTAACCCTAACCCTAACCCTACCCTACCCTACCCTGACCTAACCTAACCTAACCTAACCTAACCTAACCTAACCTTACCTTACCTAACCTAACCTAACCTAACCTAACCTAACCTAACCTAACCCTAACCCAACCCTAATCCAAACCCTAACATACCTAACACTACCATGACCTAAAAATAATCTTAACCTAACCCTAAGTCTAACCCTAACCCTAACTATAACCAAAACCCTAACACGAAGCCAAACCATACCCCTCAACTTAACCCAACCCCAACCCTAACTCTTACCTTGAAAAACCTATCCCTATCATTAATTAAAATTAATCTTACCCGAAGCCATACCCAAACCTTAAGTCTCTAATCCCTAATCCTAACATAACAAACCTTACCATGACCTAAACATTATTTTTACCTAACCCTAAGATTAACCCTAAGCCTAACCCTAACATACCTAACCCAGCCATTACCTAAACATAATCCTACCCTAAATCCAAGATTAACCCTTACCCTGACTCCAAACCTAAGCATAACCCTAATCCTAAAACTAACTAACCTAACCCTACCATGACCTAAACATAATTCTAACCTAAGCCTAACCCTAAACCTAACCTTAACCCTAACATACCCAACCCAGTCATTACCTAAACATAATCCTACCCTAAACCTAAGGCCAATCCTAACCCTAACCCTAACCTGAAGCCAAACCATTACTTACTAGGTTAACTGCACGGAAATGAATTTCAGAAAATTTTTTTTATCTTAATGTGATGGCCAGATCATATCTACTTTCAGGCTAACTGCACCAATTGGAAGTTGCGTACAGACACTCTTTGTATCTTAATGTTTTGGCCAGAATTACTTATTAAATTTTTCACCTTGCCGAACAAAAAAGCACCTCTGCAAAAATGACCTTTGCACACATCTTGCTGTAATTCTCTGATTGAATTACAAACTTTTATGTTTTAGTTTCTAATGAATATGGGAATCTGATGATCTGAGTGATGAAAAGCTCTTCACAGAAAAAACTCATGTTTATAAAAAATTTTTTGTGTTTAAACAAAGCTATTTCTTTTTCTTTCCTAAATTAAATGAGCAACTCGGAAAATCACTTTTAGTTACTTATAAGAATATCTAATAAAAAAGCCATTGGCGGTGCAAATCTAAATTTTCTTACAGTTTTTTGTGTGTTACTCTTATGGTCTTAATGACTAATTTATTTTCCACTGCAATAGTCATATCCCAACAGTCTGGTGTTTAAATGGAGCAATCTCTAAAACTAACTGCACCACTTGCTTATATGGAGGTATTGTTAACCATTACTCTAGGCTAGATATGGTGGGATTTCTCGATCTCTGGTTTCTGCTTAAGTTCATCCTGTTCCAAAAAATCCCACTATATTTCGTGTCTCAGGAGCTCTTGTGTTAGAGATTGTATTTTAATCAACCTTGTTTCACCTGTGGTGTTCCCGGTCAACAGTGACTGCCATAGGAAATGAATGGGTATCAGACTCTTTACATTCATCACACAGAAAACATTCCTATACAAACCATCCTTACTCACTCACTCACTCACTCACTCACTCTCTCACTCACACAATCTCAACAATGTCTTTTTCTTGTCTTTTGTGCCCACGTGAACCCCACTAAAATTCAACCAGAGATAGAGGTAGATGTCTAAGATGTAAAAGTTAACACAGATTTTGATCCAGACTTTATACTTTTTTTGTAATTTTGAGACTGACCAGTCAAAAGATGAAGAGGCACCTGAAGAACAGGCAGCTGAAGAGACATTCCAGTCCAAGAGTGGACACTTTCTCTGGTCTTCATCCCCTCAGGACAGAGGAAATAGAGCAAGAGTGGAAATCATCATAAAGATGATGCCAGGGAAAACAAAGTATTCGACATCTTGTGTGGATGACATCAATTACAGCTTCCCACTCTTTTTACCATAATGGAGATGACAA
This sequence comes from Triplophysa yarkandensis, assembly GCA_033220385.1. NCBI lineage: Eukaryota > Metazoa > Chordata > Actinopteri > Cypriniformes > Nemacheilidae > Triplophysa > Triplophysa yarkandensis. The sequence goes on along the minus strand of CM065670.1, from coordinate 11,950,286 downwards.
ACCTGGAAGGGAAGCATGTGGATTGACGTGTTGGACCAACAAGCCTACATAGGTCTTTTGATTTAAGCTGTTTATTGTGTCTGCTCCAAAGAGGGTACAGATCGTCTGTGGCATGCAGATTCTGGCAGGAATATACGTGAGTGGCTTTCCATACATTCAAGTATGGTGACCCATACTCAGAATTCCTTATCTACATTTAACCAATCCAAAGTGCACACACACAGCAGTGAACACACCAACCATGAACAAACACCCCCAGTAGCAGGCAGCCATATATGCTGCGGCGCCCAGAGGAGTTGGAGATTTGGTGCCTTGCTCAAGGGCACCTAAGTCAAAGTATTAAAGGCCCGAAGTTTAAATCCACAACCCTGGCGTTATTAGTCAAACTTTCTAGCCAAAAGGCCATGACTTCCCCTCAAAGTCCTATATTCCAGGCAAATATGACTTTACCACAGTTTAATATCCTTTCAAGATTTATTCGCTTTGATAAGAGACACACAAAACCAGTTGGTGGTGAAACGAAAAACTGGCTGCCATCAGGAATTGGTACATTCACCTGCTAGTGAATGACAGCCCACTGGCCTGTGGCACTGTTTTATGACCTCATCGATGTGTTTGCCTTCAACGGCTGTGTGTGGACAGTTAAAGACCAACCTAGAATCAGGGAAAGAATTTCAGGATAAGACTTATCCTAGAAGAGGCGAAGAATGATGTGGTGACTCCTATTATTTAACGGTACCCACACACCAGCCAGTCTGGTAAAGAGTGTGCAAGCCCCAGCCTCTGCCCTGGCTGGCTCTTTGCACCTAGAGACAGCATATCAGTACTGAAATATTGCAAATGTGATGCCTATCTTTGCAAGGGCCACTCTTACCTGAGGTTCACATGCCACACATGTGCATGAATTCACATGCACACACACACACACACACACACACACACACACACACACACACACACACACACACACACACACACACACACACACACACACACACACACACACACACGCACGCACGCACGCACGCACGCACACACACACACACACACACACACGCACGCACGCACACACACACACACACACACACACACACACATATATGACTTCATATTGGGATTTGGTATTTGGTTGTTCATTTGTTTGTGTTAAATGTTCATTTTGTAATGCATTTTTAGTGCCTATTAGTATGTTCAATGCAGTTATTTTATGTCTAATTATGTCTAGAATTTTGAATACAAATGTAACCTGGTGGAAAAAAAAATGTTTATGCTGTATTTAAAGCAGTTACAACAGACACTAAAGTAAGGGACACGACAGAAGGGTAAATATGTAATGGGTATTTCTGGACATGTGACCCCTCTGTTATGAGAAAGGTATCCAGGTTCTAGTATTTTTTAGAACCAGTGTTCATCTTCAAGATTCCACCATCCCCAGGAATAGATTCTTCAGACATCTTTATGAGGTTCTACATTCCAGAAAAACAACTCAGGGTTCTTCTCTAAAATTAGATAAAATAAGAGTTTCTCCCCCTTTCCACAAAAATATTTGTATACCTTTCAAAACATCAACCACAATCATTACAAGCAGACAATAATAATGCAATTTAACAAAGCAAAGTCTTTCTCATTTGCACTAAAAACTTCCCTTTGCAAAAAAATCTACACATTTTAAATATGATAATATTATTGGAAAAACAATTACTGTTCTATACTTCTGGTCTGTACAGAGGTAATGTGTCACGTGTAAAGTGTGAATGACTCCCTCCTTTCTTTCAGTTTGCCAAAATGATGATTTCTAAACTGCTTACCTCCTTTGGAAAATCTCAATTGCCCATCTTTCAGTTGTGAATAAAGTGACCCTTTCTTGCCTTGTGTCTTTCTTTCCACATGCAAAAAAACTCCTTTTCATCAAAGAGTATCTTGCTATGTGCCCATTTTTTCCACAATAATGGCAAATGCTAAAACCTTCTAGATTGGATATTGAACCTTCCTGTTCCATGTTTAAAGTGGCCAGATAGTATTAACACATTAAAACGGTAGACAAGGGGGGAGTGTTACAGAAAATGATATGGTCTTTGCTTTGTTTGGATTATATAAGCAATGTCTGATTGCTTGTAATGAATGGGTTTGATGTTTTGAAAGCTTGAAATCTCGTGTGGGGAAATCTTTTATATTTTGCTAATTCCAGAAAAGAACATTGAGATGTTTTCTGGAAAATAGAATATCATAGAGATGCCTGAAAGACCTATTCCTGGAGATGGCAAAATAGTCTGATCCCAAATTACCAAATAGCTTAATCATATGAAAAATCTGTTTGTTAATGTTAATTTAATATCAATTTGTAAATGCAAAGTTAATTTCAATGTTATAAAATGTAAATTAAATTGGAATCTGATTGGGTTTGCCCTTAAAGTTTTGAAATTAAATCAAATTCTAACAAACTAGTCTTAAATTATTGTTCAGCAGAGAATCCGGAGAGAGAGAAAAAGCACAAAAACCCTTTATCCAACCCTTGAGTTGATCGTTTGCACAGTGGGTAGTTGCATAGAACTTAAATTGTCTTGATATTGGATTTTCTTACTGATTTGAGTATTGTTGGCTCTGTAATTTCTGCTAAACCCAAAGAATATTTGGTATAAAAGAAACCCTATGATAACTTCTGATGCATATGTCTGTGCATCTGTTCCTTGATGATGAACGATCTGCCTCGAAGAACACGTTTGGCAGACTCGGCCTCTATCTTTAAAATACGTGTAAAAACTCATATCTTCAATCCACACATTAACCATTAGATAACCTTTTCCCTTCCCATAGGTTTTATCTCGTTTTGTGTAACTTAGTGACCTATTGTTGTCTCTGCAATTTACTCTTTCATTATTTCCTCGATTCTTTGTAAGTCACTTTGAATAAAAGCGTCTAATGTCTAAATGTAAATGTAAAATTGATTGAATTGACAAGCATGCTGAAGTTGGTGAGTCAAAGACAGGTAAGATCTTCCAGTTGCCAGAAGAGGACAACCTGAGGCAAAGCATCACAGCCACTGGCCACCTGCTAGATATGTGAGATGCATTCCATAAGCAGGGAGTGAATTTGATGTCTTTTAATGAAGCTAGGAAAATGACTGATATATATTTTTTTCAATATGTTGTTGAAGCCTGAGTTAATTAAAGCACGTCATGTGTTTTTATACATTTTGTGTGTAAAAGGTTGGAATTTCTCAAACTATCTGCCCCATTCGAATTTTACTTTTAGACACATTTTCTATATCTTGGGTAGGCTGAGTGAATTGAAACAGGTTTCAAAGCAAATCTTATGTTCCTAAAAATAATTCCAGAAGCGCTGTCTCTAAGCTGCCAAACGTGTTGTAAGAGGAAGATCTTCCACCATCTAGGAACCGATGCAGAGAAATATGCGTCAAAAGTTATCATAGGGTTTTTTTATATCGAATTTTCATTGGGTTTAGCAGAAATTAAAGAACCAACAGTATTCAGATCAGTAAGAAGTCCCAAAATCAAGACAATTAAAGTTTAAAGCAACCACTCAACATCGACGAACTCTTGATAAAGTGTTTTTGTTGTTGTCTCTCTCTTCGGATTCTCTGCTGAACAATTATATAAAGGTTTTAGGGTAATATTTATTTAGGGTTAGGGTAAAGGTTAGGTTTAGATTAAGTTTAGGTAACGTTAGGATAAGGTTGGTTAGGTCTAGTGTTAGGGTTAGGTTAGGTTAGGTTAAGAGTTAGGATTAGCATTGGGGTTAGTTTTAGGTTTAAGTTTAGGATTAGGGTAAGGCTTAGGGTTAGCGTACGATTAACTTTAAGTTTAGGTCATGGTAGGGTTAGCTTTATCAGGGTAGGTTTAGGGTTGGGATTGGGGTTTTGGTTAGATATAGGGTAGGGCTAGGGCTAGGGCTAGGGTTAGGGTTAGGGTTAGGCTTAGGGTTAGGCTTAGGGTAAGGGTCTGGGTTGGGGTTCAGGTTTGGGTTAGGCTTTGGCTTGGTGTAAGTGTTAGGTTTAGTGTTAGGGTTAGGTTTAGGGTTGGGATTGGGGTTTCGGTTAGATTTAGGGTTAGGGTTTGGTTTGGGGTTAGGGTGGGTTTCGTGTTAGTGTCAGTGTTCGTGTTAGGGTTGGATTTAGGGTTAGGTTTAGGGTTAGGGTAAGATTAAGATTAGGTTTTGGTCATGGTAGGGTTAGGTTGGTTAGGGTCAATTTTAGGGTTAGGGTTAGGGTTGGGGTAAGGGTAGGGCTTAGGTGAAGGGAAGGGTTAGGTTTAGGGTTAGTTTTGTTGTTAGGGTTCTGGTCAGGGTTATGGTTAAGTTTGGGGTTATTGTTGGGGTTAGGGTTGGGCTAAGGTTAAGATTAAGTTTAGGTCATGGTAGGGTTAGGTTGGTTAAGGTTAAGGTCAGTGTTAGGGTTAGGTTAGGTTAGGTTAAGAGTTGGGATTGGGGTTAGGTTTAGATTAATTTTAGGTCTTGGCAGGGTTAAGTTGGTTAAGGTTAGTGTTAGGGTTAGATTTGTTAAGGTTAAGAGTTAGGGTTAGGTCTGGGGTTGGAGTTGGGCTTAGGGTTAGATTTGGGGTTAGGTTTAGGTCATGGTGGTGTTCAATTACTTAGGGTTAGGATTAAATTGAGGGTTTTGGTTGGAATTTGGGGTCAGGGTTATGATTAGGGTTGGGTTTATGTTTAGGGTTGGGGATAGGCTTAGGGTTAGGTAAGAATTATGTTTCGGTCTTGGTAATGTTAGATTAATTAAGGTAGGGTTAGATTTAGTGTTAAGGCTATGGTTAGGTTATGGGTTCGAGTTATGGTAGTTTAAGGTTTAGGCTTAGGTTTAGGGTTAGGTTAGGATTATGTTTAGGTCATGGTAGGGTAGTTTATTTAGGGTTAGGGTTAGGGTTAGGGTTAGGGTTAGGGTTAGGTTTAGGTTTAGGTTTAGGATTAGGATAAGGATTAGGATTAGGATTAGGATTAGGATTAGGATTAGGATTAGGATTAGGATTAGGGTTAGAGTTAGAGTTAGGATTAGGTTTTTGGTCTTGCTTAGGGTTGGGTTATGTTTAGGGTTAGGGTTAGGCTAAGGGTTATGGTTGAGGTTAAATTAGAGTAAAGATTTGGATTAGGGTTATGGTTAAGGTACGGTTTGGTGCTAGGTTTATGGTCAGGGTAAGGATTAGGGATAAGGTATAAGGGATAAGGGATAAGGGATGAGAGATAAGGGGTAATGGATAAGCGATAAGCGATATGGGTTAAGGAATAGGGATAGGGATAGGGATAGGGTAAGGGTTAGGGTTAAGCTAAGGTTTATGGTTAAGGATAGGGTTAGGGTTTGGGATAGGGTTAGGTTTAGGTTTAGTATTAGGGTAAGGCTTCGTGTTAGGCTTTGGTTATAGTAAGGCTTAGGGTTGGGGTTAGGGTAAGGGTAAGGGTATGGGGAAGCGTAAGGGTAAGGGTAAGGGTATGGGTAAGCGTAAGGGTAAGGGTAAGGGTTAGGTTAAGGGTTTGTGTTAGGCTTCAATTTGGTTATAGTAAGGCTTAGGGTTAGGGTTAGGGTTAGAGGTAGAGGTAGAGGTAGAGGTAGAGTTAAAGTTAGGGATTGGGCTATGTTTAGGGTAAGGTTCTTGTTTAGCAATAGGGTTAGGGATTGGGTTAGGTTTCGGATTAGGACTACGATTCTCGTCAGGGTTATAGTTAGGGCTATGTTTGGGTGTCCGGTAAGAGTTAGGCTTCGGGTTAGGATTTTGTTATAGTTAAGTTTAGGGTTAGGGTTACAGATAGGGTTAGGGATAGGGTTAGGCTTCGGGTTAGTGTTTTTTTAATTTAGGCTTGGAGCAAGGGTCAGGTTAGGGTTAGGGTTAGGGTTAGGGTTAGGGTTAGGGTTAGGGTTAGGGTTAGGGTCTGGGTTAGGGTTAGGCTTAGGTTTAGTGTTAGGATTAAGATTAGGATTCGAATTAGGGTTAGGCCTAGACCTAGGTTAAGGGTTACTGTAAGGGTTAGGGTTATTGTAAGGGTTAGGTTAGGTTAGGTTAGGTTAGGTTAGGTTAGGTTAGGGTTAGGTTAAGAATTAGGCCCAGGGTTAGGGTTGGGGTGGGGTTTAGGGTTGGGGTTGGGCTTAGTTATAGTATTAATGTAAATGTTAGTCTTAGGTTTACTGTTAGGGTTAGGGTAGGGATTGGGGTTTTGGTTAGATTTAGGGTTAGGGTTAGGGTTTGAATTGGGGTTAGTTTGGGTTAGGGTCTGGGTTGAATTTAGGGTTTGGTTTAGGGTTAGGGTTGGGGTAAGGCAAAGATTAAGGTTAAGTTTAGGTAATGGCAGGGTTAGGTTGGTTAGGGTCAATTTTAGGGTTAAGTTTAAAGTAAGGGTTGGGGTTAGGGTTAGGGTTAGGGTTAGGGTTAGCGTTAGGGTTAGGGTTAGGGTTGGGGTATGGGTAAGGTTAAGGCTTAGGGCTAGGGAAGGATTAGGGTTAGTTTTGTTGTTAGCGTTCTGGTAAGGTTTATGTTTAAAGTTTAGGGTTGGGGTTAGGTTATAGTTAGGCTTAGGCTAAGGCTAAGGTTAAGATCAAATTTAGGGTTATGGTCTGGGTTGGGTTTATGTTTTCGGTTAGATTTAGGTTCAGGGTTAGGGTTAGGGTTAGGGTTAGGGTTAGGGTTAGGGTTAGGGTTAGGGTTAGGGTTAGGGTTAGGTTAGGGTTAGGTTAGGTTTAGGGTTAGGGTTAGGCTTAGAGTTAGATTCGAATTATGTTTAGGTTTTGGCGAGGTTAGATTAGATTAGGTATGGTAGGGTTATATTTAGTGTTAAGGTTAGGGTTAGGCTTAGTAAAAATTTTAGGGTTAAGGTAGTTTAAGGTTAAGGCTTAGGTTTAGGGTTAGGTTAGGATTATGTTTAGGTCATGGTAGGGTAGGTTATTTAGGGTTAGGATTAGGATTAGGATTAGGATTAGGATTAGGATTAGGATTAGGATTAGGTTTAGAGTTAGAGTGAGGGTTAGGGTTAAGCTTTGGGTCTTGGTTAGGGTTGGGTTATGTTTAGGGTTAGAGTTATGCTCAGGGTTTTTATTGGGGTTTTGTTAGAGTAAGGATTATGATTGGTGTTATGATTAGGGTTAAGGTTAGGTTTGGTGTTGGGTTTCTGGTCAGGGTCATGGTTATGGTAAAAGTTAGGGTTAGGATTAGGGTTATGGATAGCCTTAACCTAACCGGTTAACGGTTAAAAAACAGCTGCAGAAAAGTTCCTTCCTGGAAATTTTCAACCAAGATAAGACATTTTTTTCTGGATTACAGTACCATGAAAATTATAAAAAAGTACGGGATTAACTTGATTTTATTAGATCCTCCAGCTTTAAAAATTACCTGGAAAAATAATTATTGTTATTTGCTAAAAAATAACTGGGGGAAAGATAAAAGGTTGACTGTCTAACAAGGGAAGATTACTGTTGCAATTTAAAGAGTTTGATTACATTGAATACTTTATTTGGTTTTGAAAAGGGATGCAATTATATTTTGATTTATTTCTTTAAGTATTTTCCCCCTTTTTTTGGACAGTTGGACAGGCAGTGTACAATTGTATTTATTCTTTTCAGGGCGCAGAGTGATTAAGGTCTAGAGTGTTATATAGGCAGGTAGATCAGTATTTTTTCGCTTTGGCATTTTGGCATAAAACCCCATTTTAACTGAGTAAAATTTCCTGAACATTAATCCATAATGATTAATCTCACTGTTACTATATGTGTGCACCCATATTTGTTGCAATTTATTTTTAGTCACTAACAGACTGTCACTACACAAAAAATATTTTTTGTATAAACATAGAATTGCTAAAACTGTGTTCCCACACTGTGGAGTTCCCACTATGCTTTGATAATAATTCAATCCAAAATAAGATCTTATAATAAATTTTTGCTGTACTATACAGAGTGCCAATTTCCTTTGCTTTACTCATTTTAAATAGTATATTAATTTTTTTATTTTGTATTTTATTTTGGGAAGGTCAAGTGTGTTAGGTTGTACTCTTGGTGAGACCAAGACATTTTGACAAACCCCAATCTGAAGGAGAGAAGGGGTTTATTCATGGCACACTACTAAATTTTATGTTTTAAAACCTCTTATATTAACACATTTATTATGATAAAGTGTAGCTTTATTGAAATGACTGCACAGTGGACAACATAAAATGAGGAATTGAATTATCATACCACGATCTGCTAAAATCTTCAAAAAAACCATTGCTGATGATGTAATAACATTGACTTCCAACAGACACTCATTTTCACCAAGCAGAGCAAAAAGCATTATTGTCGTTTAGCTCTCGTGAAAGCGGTTGCATTTTTTCCATCTCCCCCAGTATCTCTCCCTTGCAACGTCGAGTCCTTCAATTTCTGCGTCTCTCTTTCCTGCTGTCAAAAGAGCAAGGTATTATGGATTTGATCAACTGGTCCCTCCACATTTTGTTCTAAAGTTTGAAAAATCTTTGTGTTTTGGCTTCAACCCTTTTTCCAGACGGCCTTTGCCATGGCCGGTGCTTAAGACAAACAACATCCCCAAAAGCAAGATAAGGAGATGCTCTGAATCTCTCTCCCAATTCCAAGAACACGTGCTTCTCAGGCCTCACATACTCACTGACCGGCACATGCACGCACAGTCACATACTCACTGACACACACATGCATGCACACACACACATACCTACATAGCTACTGATAGACAATCATTGCCTCTACCCATATCCCAGACCTTTGCATGCTTTTTAGCCCTGGTTGGGGTAGGTGGGTCTGTGTTCAGCGCTTTTAAACTGCAGGACCAGATCGATGTTGCCTACATGGGACAAACTCAAAATTTCCTGTCCCCTTCCCCTTTGCAAGGTTATGTCTGGTTTATGTGCTTGTTACCGGGGGTCTTTGAGCCTATTTTTCCTTATAGATAATATTGTTCATTTTCTTTTGTACATGTACCGACCTCTCTTCTCTTGAATCTATGTGTTTGTGGTTGGAGGTGTCCTATTTCACAGTGTTGTGACAATAAAATTGAATAAAATCAAAAATCCAAATCCTTGTTTGGCTGTACACCTAAGAGGAATTAAACACATGATTTTCACAGACCATCATATTTGAAAAAAAATCAAACCATCTCTCTCTGTGTAGAACAGTAAAAGTTTTTCCGACAATATTAAAATATTTAAAATATTTAGCGTAACTAGCGGGGAATTGTAAATTTAACTGATCAGGTTCTTGCCATCTTTATTTACATTCATGTCTGATTGAATGTCAGATTGCTTGAGATAAATGTGTTTGATTTTTGAAAGCTTCAAGAACCCTTTGGGTGTAGAAGGGGCACTTCTTCCTCAATCTTATTTCATAAAGGAACATTGAGAAGTTTTTCTGGAATGTAAAATCTCATAGAGATGTCTTAAGAACCTATTCCTGGAGATGGGTTAAAAGTCTGAAGATCCTACTCATGGAGACATAAAAGTGGTTACTCGAGCCTGGAAATTTCCCACATAACAGAGTGATCAAAGATCTCAAACACATGACTTCAGAGAACGCAAAATAAAGTTTGACTTTTGGAACTGGATGACTAGAGTTTAAGTTAATCAATCAAATTTCGTCTGATTTATTGAAAAGAACAAATAAACATCTCTTTTTAATTGTCTAAGTGAATTAAAATCTTTCATGTTTCTGACGGATCTGCGCATTCAAATTAGGAAGCTCTCTGACACTCATGTGATTTGGGTCATTTTCAGAGTGATACAACTAGCTTGAGAAAAATACATTATTTGAACACACTTATCAGTTAGATACATGACAATGGTTTGTAGTCACTCACAAATTGCAGCGAGATATCTCTAAAGGTTCAGAGTGTTGTAGTTAGTTTATCACATAGTCAAAAGTCAAGAAACAGAATTGTTAGAAACACACACCGTTAAAGTAAGCTAAATAGCCGAAAAGTCTTTTTCCGAGAGATACTGTTAGTTTGAGCACTTCACATGTGAACAAACATAACTGTTTGAAATATTATAAGAGAAACGCGTAAAAAGGGCCTCAAAGTAGTTTTCCGAGACTTGCAGTGATTTTGAGAAAACTTATTTATTCAACCCACTGATGTGTTAAAATTTCAAGAGTCAAAGAGACATTTAGATCAAAATGTCTAAGGTTATTTACAAAGTAATGCAGTTAGTTTTAGATATTGCTTCATTGCAACTGTTGGAAACATGAGCATTTGATTTGATCAGTACATAAAGATATTATATACCTTTATATATACAAATAAACATATAAGGTTTACATACTGGGGCTAAAGACTTTTTTCAAAGCGGTGCATTTAGTTTGAGAAATTGCCTTTGTAAATATGTAAGAAACATGAGAATGACCTATAGTTAAATTTGAGTTTGCACTCCGTTTGAACACAACATAAATGGTGGGGTCTATGTTTTGCAATGAAACGTGCGTTAAGTTACTAAGAATAGTAGAGCATGTTATAAATAGTTGTTTTCGGAGTAGAGAAAGTAATTTTAAAACAAATGTTTTGCTCAAAACAGAACTGTTAGTAATAGAACACATTCTCTAAGACTTCAACTACATATTGTAAGCAGTCTATAAAAGTCAGTTATATATTGGTGCAGTTAGTTTAATAAAGTACTTCGTTTGATCACAATATAAATGTTATTGTTGTAGTTATTGTCACGTGAGTTTAGTCACTTTATCACTCATAGCATTATTTTAAGGAATATGAGATTAGCCTGTGTCCGTAATTCACTTAGCCTGTGTCAGTATAATGATAAAAAAGTGTCTAAAAATCATTTTTCGAGTGGTGTGGATACTTTGCGATATCACAACCCTTTAGCACACAGAATGTTAAGTAACATGAAACGTGTTTTTATCCACTCGGACTTCAACATTATACTGAAACCTTCTCTAAATTTATTTTTTTATAGTGGTCCAGTTAGTTTTGCTTTGAGCACTTTGTTAAATCACAACATAAATCTTATTGTCTCAGTTTTACAATGTAACGTGAGTTTAGTCACTCAGAGTAAGATGTTAAAGTGTCTAAAAATGTTTTTTAGAGTGGTGTATTTATTTTGAAGGATGCTTCGTTTAAACACAAAATTCTCTGGGACACATTAGTCTTGCTATAAAAATTTTGGTTAGGTCACACAGGATTCACAGCAGGATAGTGATTTTCAGGGTAGTGAAAGCGCTTTAAGACAGCGCTTCGTTTGCTTGGAACAGAACTGTTAGGTTATGAGTTATGCATTGAAACTATTTGTCCATTGGCCATAAGTCAAAAAATCATTTTCCAAGTAGTGCAGTTATTTTGAAAGAGCAAATAGATTTAAAGGTTTTCTTTTTGAGTTAGCGCGTCGTTTTAACACAACATAACAGTTAAAGTCTTTTTGCAATGAAACGTGCGTTTAATCATTGAGACCACAACAGACAAATGTAAAAATGGTAAAAATATATTTTAGATGCGTGCAGTTCTTTGACATTATATCCTTTAAACAAAACGAATATGACATTTACATTTACATTTAGTCATTTAGCAGACGCTTTTATCCAAAGCGACTTACAATAGTGAGTTTTTTTTTTAAAGTTGTTGTCTACTCTTAAACTATCAGAGCAAGATATACAAAGTACTTTAACGTTATTTTCCAAGTGTTGCAGTTAGTTTGAGAAAGCGTTTCTTCTGATTAGATCAAGTTCTTTTCAGTACTGACCCTTCTCTTACATTTGCATTGAAACAAGCTTTTTTTCACTCAGCACATGAGAGTTTGCTTCAGGAAGCGCTTTTTTGAACACACATGATATTTAGAAACCATTACTTTGTTTATTTACAACAAAATATTTCAAATAATCGTGCTTTTTGTTACAACAGAAAAGATCATTTTTCATGTGTTGCATTTTGTTGGAGTAAGTGCTTTCTTTGTTACTTTCGTCTGAGTGACAAAAAGCAGTTTTAGCATAGCAAACTCTTATTTTTTTTCAATCGTTTGTGTTTAAATGAAGCAATTTCTAAATCTTCATGCATCAGTCTTAAAATGGCTTTAAGAGACTTTTTACATTTTGTTCTGATAGTCTGCAAGATAAAAAGTACTTTTTATAGCAAAATCCTATTTCTTTAAAATATTTGTGTTAAAGCGACTCATTTTCTCAAATTCGTTAAAGTCTCAAAAATGACTCTTAGAAACCTTTTACAAATTTACGCAACACTCAAAAATGACTCTTAGAAACCTTTTACAAATTTACTGATGGTCTGAGTTAAAAATAACTTTCTATAGCAAATAATTGAAATCATACTTTAAGAGCTTGCTCAAACGGTAATTTTAAAAGGAACAAATAATTTTTCTAACAATTCTGCTTGTTGAAACGAAGAGATTTGTAAGGGTACCTGTACCTATCAACAAATTACGTTTTGACACTCTTTTAACATTAATTCAATAGTAAGAAAAAATAAGAGCATATTTTGGTACATTCCAAGCTCTGAGAGTTATAGTTTGTTAAATCAAAACACAAACAAAATCTTTCTGCAATACTCTAAAACTTACATTTATTGATATCTCGCTGTATTGGTATCCTTCAATAAACGCTTTTATATCTGCATAATTATTCTAGCCAATCTATTTGTTTAAACGAATAGATTTCTAAAATGAACATTATCTAAGGGTTCTGTATGTTCAAAAGAGGTATGAATGTAAGGAACATAAGAATGATTTATAGTTAAATTTAAGTTGGCACACCGTTTGAACACAACTTAAATGGTAGGGTTTATGTTTTGCAATGAAACCTGCGTTTAGTTACTGGGGAAAAATAAATAGTTGTTTTCAGAGTAGAGAAAGTTCTTTTGGAAAAAACTTCTTTGCTCAAATCAGAACTGTTAGAAATAGGGCACATTCTCTAATACTTCAACAATATATTGAAAGCGTTGTCTAAAAGTCAGTTATAAATAAAGCGCTTCTTTTGATCACAATATAAATGTTATTGTTTTAGTTTGAGAACATAACGTGATTTTAGTCACTTTAACACTCAGAACATTATTTTTGGAAATATGAGATGTTCTTGGAACATCTGTGTCAGTATAATGATAAAAAGTGTCTAAAAGTAATTATTTGAGTGGTGTAGTTACTTTGAGATATCACAAGTGAAAAGCGCTCTCATACAGCGCTTCCTTTGCTTAGAACAGAACTGTTAGGGTATGAGTTTTGCATTGAAATTATTTGTCACTCGGCAATCAGTCAAAGTGGCGAAAAATATTTTTTTTAAAGTAGTATAGTTAGTTTGAAAAAGCACATGCTTTGCATAAGGTAAGAAACCTTAGATTTAAAGATAGTTTCGTTTTTGAGTTAGTGCGTCGTTTGAACAAAAACATAACGGCTCGAGTCTATTTTACAATGAAACGTTCGTTAAATCACTGAGACCACAAAAGATTAATACAAAAGTGTACAACCGTCATTTTAGCTGCGTGCAGTTACTGTTTGACATCATATCGTTTAAACAAAAAGAACATGAGATTCTTTTATAAGTGTTTTTCAACTCTAACTAAGACTATCAGAGCAAGATGTACAAAGTACTTAAAAGTTATTTTCTGAGTGTTGCAGTTAGTTTGAAGAAGTGCTTTCTCCTGAGTAGATTAAGTACTTTTCAGTATAGTATATTTTCCATGTCTTGCATTTGCAATTAAACTTGTTTTTTTTTACACTCAGCACTTCAGAGAATTCAGATGTTCGTTTCAGAAAGCACTTTTTGAAAACTGATGATAGTTAGAAACCATTTGTTTGATTACAACCAACTTTTTTATTTAAGCGTATTTTTTGTAACAACAAAAAAAGAGTCATTTTCCAAGTGGTGCATTAGTTAGAGGAAGTGCTTTCTCTGAAAACGCAATTGTTAGAAACAAGAGATTTGGTGATTTGAGAATTCAGATGTTCGTTTCAGAAAGCGCTTTTTTGAAAACTGATGATAGTTAGAAACCATTTGTTTGATTACAACCAACTTTTTTATTTAATCGTGCTTTTTGTAACAAAACAAAAAAAGAGTCATTTTACAAGTGGTGCAGTTAGTTAGTGAAAGTGCTTTCGTATGAGAGAGATTTCTCTCATACGAACAAACTAATCATACCAAGAGATTTGGTATGATTAGTTTGTTTTTTTCTCTCTGATGGAAAATGGTCTAAATTTCAGAGTCGTTAAATTCGTAGAAACGGCACTTCCTTTGAACAGAATTTCATAGGAACATGAAGGACTTTTATAGCAAACTCATATTTCTAACAATTCATTGTATACAAACGAAGTGATTTCTCAAGTTATCTGCACCAGTCCTAAAACGCACATCTCAGGAAATTGCTTTTAGAAACTCATGCTAGTAGTCTTTGTGACATAGCATTTTTACAGAACATTTCCAAAGACATTTCTGAAACTAACTGCTCCACTCGGATAATTACTTTTAGATTATGTTCTGTTTGACAAAAAAAATCATTTTCTAACAGTCGTGTTTGTTTAAATGAATCGATTTCTCTAACTTATTACAAAATTACAATGATGTTTCATTTTATGACATATTTGCATGTTCAATTAAAGATGTTTTACAAACTTGCCTAACCACCACGAAAAAAACACATACACCTTCTTACATCTTGTTCTGGGTTTGCAACTTAAACTAAGTTCTTTTCATAGGAAATTTCACTTTTCGAACAATTCGTAATACAAATTCCCACTTTGAAAATAAATTTAATAGATACAATAATTTTTAATCCCAGTTTCTTGGTGTTTGACAAAATGCACTTATTATAGAAATATGTTTCTAACCAATTTGTGTTTTTCCAATAACTATAAACATTTTTGAAATCTTACCAAGTGACTTAAACTACAGTCATTGAAAAATATCTTGATTCTAACATTTTCAAACGACTTGCTTTCTGAAGAATCAAAGCACATTTATGGGAGATGTCATGTTTCAAAGAGTTCTGTTTGTTCAAAAGAAGCAGTTTTTTAAACTAACTGCACCAATCTGAAAATTTCCAAAAAATGAATGCTACCAGACTATTAAAAGGTCAGTCGCTTCTTTAAACAGGAATACAAGGCTGTATAAACGTGAGTAAACAGCTTACTAGCGCCTTCAACCAGGAAAGTTCAATAGAACCAAATTAGAATGTGTTAGCTTTTGCTTTGCTTATGGGCGAGGATTGTTACTTTAAATGATCAAAACCTTGAATTGTAATTAATTTCTGATTTCTTGTAATTTATGCCTTTTGTGTTTTGAAAGATTTAAGGATCTTTTGGGAGATGTTTAGAAATCTTCTACTAGCTATTTTGAAATAGTCTAAATAACTTTCACGTGGATATGTAACCTGTGAAAACCAGTAGAACCTGGAAACTTCCAACAAAGCAGAAGGAACAAATGTCCAGGCATACAGTGTGGTATCAGCTTAAGTATTGCCAGTCTCATATAATGTTATAAACATCTTTGTTACTCTATATCTGCAATTTTGTTTTAATTTAAAATAGGAAGAAGCTTTGAAATATCCCTAGACGTTGTTTTCAAAATCTGTTTAAACAGTTTCTGTTGCTCTGACAATTATAGAGATAGTTTGGTTTTTCCAAATATGATTGTCTGTTAAAATCGTGAATTAAATTCCTCTTAGGTGTACAGCTTAACAATAATTTGATTTTTATGTATTTTATTGTCACAACTCTATTACATGCTGTGAAATAAGACCCCTCCGAAAACAAACACATTCAAGGGAAGACAGGTCGGTACAAAAGAAAAATAATATTATACACAAGAAAAATAGGCTTAGAGACCCCCTAAAACAAGTACATAACCTAGACATAACATTGCAACATGGGAGGGGAAAGGGAATGTTGAGTTGGTCCAATGTAGGCATGTGTTTGCGTGCATTGTGTGTGTCAGTGAGTAGGCGAGGTCTGAGAAGCCACTCCACAGCAGGTGGTCTGGAATGGGGAGTGGAAATCAGAGTGTGTCATCATCTTGTTCTCGGGGAGGTAGTTTGTCTTCAGCCCCGGCCTTGGCCAAGGCCAACTGGAAAAAGGGTTGAAGCAAAAACACAAAAATTTTTCAAACTTTAGTACGAAATCTGGTGATACCAGCTGATCAAATCCATAATTCCGTTCTCTTTCGAGAGCAGGGAAGAGAGTCTCAGAAATAGAGAAACAGGACAAGGCAAGCAGTGAGGAGAAACACTGAGGGAGAGGGAAAGAATTGACAGCCTTCACAAGTAATAAGGGATAATAATGCCTATTGCTCTGCTTTTGTGGTGAAAATGAGTGTCTGTCGGCACTCAATGTTTTTACATTTGGCCGCACTGTTTTTTTTCCGAAGATTGTAGCAAATCATGGTATGTTAATTCAAATGCTCATTCTATATTGTCCACTGTGTAATCTTTTCAATAGAGCTACAAACACACGTTATCATAATAAACCGGATAATATCACTAGTTTAAAACATAAAATTAAGAAGAGACTGTTTTACCTTACGCCTTGCCTTGTTAGTTCTTATTTTGTTCTATTTAAACAATAACACAACTAAACTAGCTAACTATTTTTCAAACATATTGGCAACTCAAATGAAGAAACGTTCTCAGACTTTCTTGCATGTCTAAGATATTTACTTTAAGACAAATCTTTCTGTTATGATTTTTACGATTCTGTGCTTTTAAATAATCTCTTAATTACTTGCTCGGATGGTTCATGTGACAAAAAGAACGTTTCATTGTAAAAGCCATCCCCTTGAATAATTTGTGTGTTCATAAGCACTGTCTAAAACTAACCGCACCACTTTGAGTTATTTTGTTATGGTCTCAGTGAGAAAGCAATTTCCATGATTAACTCGTTTGTGCCCATCTAAATCTAACTGCACCACTCAAAAATCTACTATAAGCCACTTTTTACATCTTGTTCTGATAGTCTAAGTTACAAAAAACACATTTTATAGCAAATTTCATGATTTTAACAATTAAGTGGTAAACGCACATCTCGGGAAATTGCTTTTTTTGTAACAGTTCTGTGTGTGAAACGAAGCGATTTCTAAGGGTACCTGCACCACTTGGAAAAATGACGAATGTCATTTTCATACTTCCTGGCCTACTTCAAGAGATATTTGCTTACTGTAGATGGAATTATCATCAAAGCATACTAAAAACTCAGTTTTTACAACTCCATGATGACACGAAAAAGATTATTTGTGTAGTTTCCCTCTGTTAGTGACTAAAAATAAATGAAAATAGAAAATAACAACAAAGCAAACACACATGCACATATAGTGACAGTGAGATCAATCATTAGGGATTAATGTTCAGGATATTTTAATTACTTAAAACGGGGTTATATGCCAAAATGACACACAGGAAAATACTGAAATACATGCCTGACACTCAATACCTTAACTACTCTGCACCCTCAAAAGAATAAATACAATTATTCACTGCCTCCCTAACTGTACAAAAACAGAGAGAATACTAAAAGATTCCAAATAAAGTATTCAATGTAAAAAGTTTTCAAAGTGCAACAGTGATCCTCCAATATAACACAGTCGACCTTTAATTTTCGCCCAGTTATTGTTTAGCAAATAACAATTATTATTTTTCCAGGTAATTTTTACAGCGGGATGTTATAATAAGATCAAGTTCATACATTTAATATGTTTTATAATTGTCGAAACTGTAATTAAGAGAAATCATTTTTAATCTTGGATGTTAATGTCAAAGAAAAAACTTTTCTGCAGCTTTTTCTATTCATGTCTTTGTCTTTGTTACTTTAAATATATAGCTACATTTTATATATATATATGCTTTTTTTTTACATATATATAAATCTGTATATATCACTTTAATCATATCAATGGCATTTGCAAGAAAATCTAGACGACATATTATAGTTCCACAGTGCACAGTGACACTTTCTAGAATTAGTGTTGCTATTGTCTTCTGCTCCTGTCTGTATTCATATTATAGCTTTTCTCAACATTATTGTTGCCTTATACAGGATTGACAGAAGTTTTGTCCTAAATACATTTCAAAATGATCTTGTAATTGGAGTGGTTTTATATCATATAATAAATTTCCTATAAATTACCCTTAAGCTAACCTTATGCTAACTTTCGCATATAACACTAATCGTACCCAAACCCTAACCCCTACCCTAACCATAACCCCAAGCCAAACCCTTAAAGATAACCCAAACTAACCTATCCCTAACCCTAACCCTAACCTAAACATAGTTCTAACCTAACCCTAAGCCTAAACCTAACCTTAACCCTATACCTAACCCTATCCCCAACCTTGACGACAATCCTAAGCCTTACACTAATCCTAACACTATCCCTACCTAACCTACCCTACAATGAACTAAACATAATCCTAACTTGACCCTAACACTAAGCCTAACCCTAAGACTAAGCCTACGCCTATGACTATGCCTATGCCTATGCCTATGCCTATGCCTAAACCTTACCCTATCCTACCCTAGCCTACCCTAGCCTAGCCTACCCTAGCCTAGCCTACCCTACCCTATCCAATCCTATCCTATCCTATCCTATCCTATCCTATCCTATCCTACCATAGCCTACCCTACCCTACCATACCCTACCCTACCCTACCCTACCCTACCCTACCCTACCCTAACCCTAACCAAACCCTAATCCCAACCCTAATCCTTACCCTTACCCTAACCCTACCATGACCTAAACTTAATCTTACCATAACCGTAACCCTGAGACTTACCCTAACCAATACCCTTACCCCAAATGTAAGCCTAACCCTTACAATATATCTTACCATAAGCTTAACTAGTCTAACCCTACAAAGACCTAACCTTAATCCTAACCTAATCCTAACCCTAACCGCAATTCTTAACAAAACCCTCAATTCAACCATAACCCTAAGAAACCAAATACCACCATGACCTTAACCTAACCCCAAACCTAATCCTAACTCTATATCTAACCATTACCCTAACCGCAACCCAAACCCTAATGCGAACTCTAAACCTTAATTTAACTAACCCTAACATAATTCTAACCCTAAGCCTAAGGATAAATCTAACCCTAACCCTAACCCTAACCCTTATCCTTACTCTTACCCTTACCCTTACCTTTACCTTTACCCTTACCCTTACCCTTACCCTTACCCTTACCCCAATCCCAACCCCAACCCCAACCCCAACCCTAATCCTAAATTTTAATCTAACTTAACCTAACACTTACCCCTCAACCTTACCATACCATGAACTAAACTTAATCTTAACCTAACCCTAATCCTAACCCTAACTGCAATTCTTAACAAAGCCCTTAATTTCACCATAACCCTAAGAAACCGAATACCACCATGACCTTAACCTAACCCGAACCTAACCCTAACTCTATATCTAACCATTACCCTAACCCCAACCCAAACCCTAATGCGAACTCTTAACCTTAATTTAACTAACCCTAACATAATTCTAATCCTAAGCCTAAGCCTAAACCTAACCCTAGCCCTAGCCCTAGCCCTAACCCTAACCCTAACCCTAACCCTAACCCTTACCTTTACCCTTACCCCAATCCCAACCCCAACCCCAACCCCAACCCTAAGCCTAAATTTTAACCTAACTTAACCTTAAACTAACCCCCCACCAACCTTACCATACTATGAACTAAACTTAATCTTAACCTTAGCCTTACCCTAAACCTAACCTAACTCCAAGCCCAAGCCAAACCCTGACCCTGACCCCAACACTAACACTAACACTGACCCTGACCCTGACCCTGACCCTGACCATGACCCTGACCCTGACCCTGACCCTGACCCTGACGCTGACAAAGACCCAGACCCTAACCCTAACCCTAAACCCTTACCCTTACCCTTACCCTTACCCTTACCCTTACCCTAATCCTAATCCTAATCCTAACCCTAACCCTAACCCTAACCCTAACCCTAACCCTATCTATAACCAAAACAGTAACATGAAGTCTAACAAAGACCCTCATCTTAACCCTAACCCTAATAACCTAATACTACCATGACCTAAACCAAACCCTAACCCTAACCTGAACTCTTAAGCTTACCTAACCTGACTGTAACACTAACCCAAACAGAATTAACCCTACCTTGACCTTAATTTAATCTAAACCTAACCCTAAGCCTTATTCTTACCTTAACCATAACCCTGAACCTAAACCTAAACCTAAACCTAAACCTAAACCTAAACCTAACCCCAACACCAACCCCAAAACTTAAACCTAAACCTAAACTTAATCCTTACCATAACACTTATCCATACCCTTACACTTACCCTTACCATTACCCTTAATCTTAATCATAATCTTAATCTTAATCTTAATCTTAATCTTAATCTTAATCTTAATCTTAATCTTAATCTTAATCTTAATCTTTACCTTAACCTTAACCTTAACCTTAACCTTAACCTTAACCTTAACCTTTGCTTTAACATTGACATTAACCTTACCCTTACCCTTACCCTTACCCTTACCCTTACCCTTACCCTTACCCTTATCCTTATCCTTACCCTTACCCTTACCCTTACCCTTACCCTTACCCTTACCCTTACCCTAACCCTAACCGTAACCCTTCCATAACCCCAGCCCATACGCATAGAATAACCCTAACCCCAACCCTAATCCTTCCATGACCTAAATATAATCTTAATCTAAGCCTTACCCTAACCTTAAACCTAACCCCAAACCCTTATCCTCAGACGTAACGTAACCTAACCTAACCTTAACCTTACCCTATTCCTATCTCTATCCCTTACGCTAATCCCAATCCTAGTCCTAAACAAAAACCTAAACCTAAATGTAAGTCTAACCGGAATTCTTACCAATACCCTCAATTTAACCATAACCC
The DNA here is from genome assembly GCA_033220385.1 of Triplophysa yarkandensis. Lineage (NCBI taxonomy): Eukaryota > Metazoa > Chordata > Actinopteri > Cypriniformes > Nemacheilidae > Triplophysa > Triplophysa yarkandensis. The sequence continues at coordinate 11,929,449 of CM065670.1, read as the reverse complement.
TAAGTAACTGAATACCGCCATGACCTAAACCTAAACCTTAGCCCAAACCTAACTCCTTACTCTATATCTAACGGTTACCCTAACCCCAACCCAACCCCTAAACCTAACCCGAGCACTTAACCTTAACCTTAATTTACCTAACCCTAACACTAACACTAACACTTACTCTAACTCTAAACCTAATTCTAATCCTAATCCTAAGCCTAAGCCTAAGCCTAACCCCAAGCGTAACCCTAACCCTAACCCTAACTCTTAACGTTAACCTACATAAACCTAATACTAACCCTAACCAACCTAACCCCACCAAGACCTAATCTTAACCTTAACCTTAACCCTAACCCTAACCCTAACCCTAACCAAACCCTAACCAAACCCTAACCCTAACCCTAACCCTAAACCTAACCCTTACCCTTACCCTTACCCTTACCCTTACCCTAAACCTAACCCTAAACCTAACCCTAACCCTAACCCTAACCCTAACCCTAACCCTAACCCTAACCTTAACCTTAACCCTAACCCTAACTCTAAACCTTAACCCGAACATTAACACTAACACTAAGACTAACACTGACACTAAAACTAACACTAAAACTGACACTGACACTGATCCTGACCCTGACCCTGACCATGACCGTGACCGTGACCGTGACCGTGACCGTGACCGTGACCGTGACCGTGACCGTGACCGTGATCCTGACTCTGACCTTGACCGTGACCGTGACCGTGACCGTGACCGTGACCATGACCGTGACACTAACCCTAACCCTAACTCTTAACGTTAACCTACATAACCCTAATACTAACCCTAACCAACCTAACCTAACCTAACCTAACCTAATCTAACTTAACCTAACCCTAACCTTAACCTTAACCCTAACCCTAACCCTAACCCTTACCCTAAACCTAACCCTAACCCTAAACCTAACCCTAACCCTAACCCTAACCCTAACTCTAAACCTTAACCCGAACACTAACACTAACACTAACACTAACACTAAGACTAACACTGACACTAAAACTGACACTAAAACTGACACTGACACTGATCCTGACCCTGACCCTGACCCTGACCCTGACTGTGACCGTGACCCTGACTCTGACCTTGACCCTGACCATATCTATAACCAAAACAGTAACATGAAGTCTTACAAAAACCCTAATTTTAACCCTAACCTTACCCTTACCCCTAACCCTAAATCTACCCTATTATTACCATGACCTAAACCTAACCTGAACTCTTAACCTTACCTTACCTTACCTGAACGTAACAGTAACCCTACCTTTACCTAAATTTAATCAAAACCTAACCCTAAGCCTTACTCTTACCTTAACCCTAAACCTAAAGCTAAGCCTAACTATAACCAAACCTATCCCAAAAAATTACCCTGACAAGAACACTAACCATAACCCTTCCCTAACCCATAGGCTAACACTAACACCAAATCTAACCCTAACTCTTAACCTAAGCTAACCTGCCGCTAAAACTAAACCTAATCCTAACCCCAACTCTAACCAACCTAACCCTATTAAGTCCTAAAGCTAATCGTAACCCTACCCTAAACATTACTCTAACCCTAACCCCAACCCTAACATTAACATTAACATTAACATTAACATTAACATTAACATTAACATTAACATTAACATTAACATTAACATTAACATTAACACTACCACTAACCCTAACCCTAACATTAAACCCAACCCTAATCCTAAGCCTAACCTAAACTTTAGCCTGACCTAAAAGTAAATTTTACCCTAACCCTGACCGAAAACCTTACCTTTACCCTAACCGTAATCCCAATCCTAACCCTAACCCCAACTCTAATCCTAACCCTATAACAAAGCCTAACTATAACCTAACCCTAACCCGGAGCCTAACCCATACACTAACCCAAATCTAAACCTTACTCTTAACCTAACCTAACTTGCCTCTGACATTAACCCCATCTGTACCTTAACTCTGGCCAACCCAACCCTAACCTGACCCTTATCCTAACACTAAACCTTACCCTGATCCCAACCCCAACCCTATCCCTAAACCCAACTCCAACCCTAAGCCTAACCCTAACCCTAACCAACCTAACGCCACTGTGATCTCTAACCCTAACCCTATAAATAAACCTGAACCCTTACTCTGACTGGGATACCAAACGTAACCCTTACCATAACCGTGACGAGTAACCTAACCCTAACCCTTACCCTAAACCTAATCCTCATCCTTATCCTGACCCTAACAAACTTAACCCTATCATGACCTAAATATAATCCCAACCTAACCTTAACCCCAACCCTAACCCTTGCCCTAACCCTAACGAACCTAACCCTACTATGACCTAAACATAATCCTAACCTATCCCTAAGCCCCACCCTTACTAAACTAACTCTATCGTGACCTAAACTTAATATTTACCTAACCCTAAGCCTTACTCTTACCCTAAACATATCGCTAACCCTGATTCCCACCCGACCCTAAATGCAAGCCTAAACCTAACGCTAACCCTAACCCTAACCCTAACCCTAACCCTAACCCTAACCCTACCCTAACCCTAATCATAATCCAAACCCTAACATACCTTAATTTTCCATTACCTAAACATAATCCTAACCTAACCCTAAGCCTAGCCCTAGCTATAACCAAAACCCTAACACGAAGCCAAACCATACCCCTCAACTTAACCCAACCCTAAATCTAACCATAACCCAAATTCCAACCCTAACCCTGAAAAACCTATCCCTAACCTGAACTAAAATTAATCTTACCCGAAGCCTTACCCTTACCTTAAGTCTCTAATCCCTAATCCTAACATAACAAACCCTACCATGAACTAAAAAAAATCCTTACCTAACCCTAAGATTAACTGTAACCCTAACTCCAAACCTAGGCATAACCCTAAACCTAATTTAATACTAACAAACCTAACCCTACCATGACCTAAGCATAATCCTAACCTAAGCCTAACCCTAAACCCAACTCTAACATACCTAACCCAGCCATTACCTAAAGATAATCCTACCCTAAATTTAAGGCGAATCCTAACCCTAACGCTTAATATAAAAACTGTAACCAAAAGCCAAACCATAACTTTACTTTACTTTATTTTTCTACCACCCTCAACTTTGCTTTAACCCTAAATGACCTAATACTACCATGACATAACCCTAAATCTAACCAAAATTCTAATCCCAACCCTTACCCTAACCACAACCCTAAACTGACAACCCTAACCCTACCATGAGTTAAAATTAATCTTATCCTAACCCTAAGCCTTACCCTTACCCAAACCGTAACCCTAACCCTAACCCTAACCCTAACCCTAACCCTAACCCAACCCAACCCTACACCTAATCCTAACGTTAATCCTAATCCTAATCCTGATCCTGATCCTGATCCTGATCCTGACCCTGACCCTGACCCTGACCCTGACCCTAACCCTAACCCTAACCCTAACCCTAACCCTAACCCTAACTCTAACCCTAACCCTAACCCTAACTAACCTAACTGTAAACCTATTTACAGTTTCATGCGTTTGAATGAAGCGACTTTTCGGGCTAACTGCACTAATCGGAAATGACTTTTTGAGACACTTTTTTCATCTTAATATGATGGTCAGAGCGAACCGACTTTTTAGGCTAACTGAACGAATCGGAAAATAATTTTAGACACTTTTTCAAATCTTAATTTTCTTACAGTTCTTTGTGTGTTCCCCTATGATCTTAGTGACTAAAAGCATTTTCTATTGAAATAGTCATACCCCAACAGTCTGGTGTTTAAATGGAGCAATGTCTAAAACTAACTGCACCAATGTAAAAATTACTTACATGGGGGTATTGTTAACCATGAGTCCAGGCTAGATATAGTGGGATTCCTCGATCTGTGGTTTCTGCTAAAGTTCATCCTGTTCCAAAAAATCCAACTATATTTCGGGTCTCTGGAGCTCTTGTGTTAGAGATCCTTTAACCCTTCTGTTAACTGTGTTTTACATCGGATTCTCCTTTTGCCTTATGATATCCTCCACACTATGCACTTGAATATATAAAAGTGAGGATCACCTCTTTCTTTAAATTTTGAGTATTTTAATTAACCTTGTTTCACCTGTGGTGTTCCCGGTCAAAAAGTGACTGCCATTGGAAATGAATGGGTATCAGACTCTTTTCATTCATCATACAGAAAACATTCCTATACAAACCATCCTTACTCACTCACTCACTCACTCACTCACTCACTAACTCACACAATATCAACAATGTCTTTTTCTTGCCTTTTGTGCCTTTCCCCCACGTGAACCGCACTAAAATGTAACCAGAGATAGAGGTGGATGTCTTAGAAGTAAAAGTTAACACAGATTTTGATCCAGACTTTATACTTTTTTGTAATTTTGAGACTGACCAGTCAAAAGATGGAGAGGCACCTGAAGTATAGGCAGCTGAAGAGACATTCCAGTCCAAGAGTGGACACTTTCTCTGGTCTTCATCCCCTCAGGACAGAGGAAATAGAGCAAGAGTGGAAATCATCATAAAGATGATGCCAGGGAAAACACAGTATTCGACATCTTGTGTGGATGACATCAATTACAGCTTCCCACTCTTTTTACCATAATGGAGATGACAAACCTGGAAGGGAAGCATGTGGATTGACGTGTTGGACCAACAAGCCTACATAGGTCTTTTGATTTAAGCTGTTTATTGCGCCTGCTCCAAAGAGGGTACAGATCGTCTGTGTTATGCAGATTCTGGCAGGAATATGCATGAGGTGCCTTCCATACATTCAAGTATGGTGACCCACACTCAGAATTCCTTATCTACATTTGACCCATCCAAAGTGCACACACACAGCAGTGAACACACCAACCATGAATAAACACCCCCAGTAGCAGGCAGCCATGTATGCTGCGGCGCCCAGAGGAGTTGGAAATTTGGTGCCTTGCTCAAGGGCACCTAAGTCATAGTATTAAACGCCCGAAGTTTAAATCCACAACCCTGGGGTTATTAGTCAAACTTTCTAGCCAAAAGGCCATGACTTCCCCTCAAAGTCCTATATTCCAGGCGAATATGACTTTACCACAGTTTATTGTCCTTTCAAGATTTATTCGCTTTGAAAAGAGACACACAAAACCAGTTGGTGGCGAAACGAAAAACTGGCTGCCATCAGGAATTGGTACATCCACCTGCTAGTGAATGACAGCCCACTGGCCTGTGGCACTGTTCTATAACCTCTTATAAGTTTAACTAGTCTAACCCTACAAAGACCTAAACTTAATCCTAACCTAACCCTTATCTTAACCCTAACCGGAATTCTTACCAAAACCCTCAATTTAACCACAACCAAAAGTCATTTTAAGGCTGGTGCATCAAGATTGAAAAAGTGTTTCGTTTCATCACACAAAATTGTTAGAAACACCAGATTGCTATGAAAATCATCTTGTTTTAATGTTCTGACTGACAAAACAAACTTTTCATATCAAATCTCTGGTTTCTAACATGGTGTTCAAAAAGCTGAAAGCACTACCTACACTGCCTGCATCATTCGAAAAATGACTTTTAGACCTTTTTCAATATGCTGACATATGCTGAGTGCTTTATTGTTAAAGCACTTTTCTTTGGAGATGGTTTAAAAACATTTGTTTTGCTATAACAATTGCTGTTAGTCACACAGGGTTACCGCTTCATTAGTTTGAGAAAGCGCTTTGTTTGAAGATCAAACAAACATGAGATTTGCTATGAAAATAGTTTTTTTTGTAGTTCAGACCATAAGAACAAGATGTTAAAAGTTTTTTTTTGAGTGGCAAAGTAAGTTTTAAGAATCGCTTCTTACAAACAAAACAACACTTAGAAATATGAGTTTGCTATAAAGGTGCTTTTGTCCCTCAGACCATCAGAGCAATACATAAATAGTCTCTAAAAGTCTTTTACGTGGTAAAAAGAAAGCACTTCCTCCTACTAAATGCACCACTTGCTCTGAGTGTTAGAGTGTTAGGTCAATCTGAAACAAAAACATTTTTACTCTGTTCACGAAGCACTTTCTTAAACTTACTGTACCAATAAAAAACTGACTTTTAGAGACTGTTTTTACAGTTGTTTTATGTGGTTGACATCATGGTGAATTAAAAAATGTTTCATATTTCTAACAGTTCTGTGGTTGTGAATTCTCAAACTCTCTGCACAATTCGAAAAAGACACTTTCACGTTCATCTGAGTGACTTAACGTACGTTCATTGCAAAACATTGACATGGTCAAATGAAGCGCTTACCCTGTGTGACTAACAGCAATTATTTCAAAGCTAATGTTTTCAACAGTTATGTTTTGTGTTTAAACGATACGGCATTCAAACTAAATGCACCACTCTGAGAGGACTTTTGGACCCTTTTACATCTTGCTCTGAGTCCTTGAGTGTCTAAATTCACGTAACATTGCAAATTTGAGAAAATAACATTCATGATGTGTTCTAATGAAGCTAGGAAAATGACTGATATATATTTTTTCAATATGTTGTTGAAGCCTGAGTGAATTAAAGCACGTCATGTGTTTTTATACATTTTGTGTGTAAAAGGTTGGAATTTCTCAAACTATCTGCACCATTCGAATTTTACTTTTAGACACATTTTCTATATCTTTGGTAGGCTGAGTGAATTGAAGCGGGTTTCAAAGCAAATCTTATGTTCCTAAAAATAATTCCCGAAGCGCTGTCTCTAACAAACTTCACGTCTGTAAAATTACTCTTAGACCGTTTTTTTATCTTGTTCCAATGTTCTGAGTACCAAAACAAAGCACTTAAAGCACATTTTAAAGCAAAAATCCATGTTGGTTGTGGAAGTCTCCCTGCTACACCTCACATATGTGGCAGGTTCCCAGTGGCGGTAAGGCCTGCCTTAGGTTGTCCTCCTCTGGCCACTGATATCTATATACCTGCCTTTCAAATATGTGTCAGAAGTTTTTGTATGGTTTCCCTTATACCATATTTTCTGTGGGTTTTGAATATATTAAAGAAACAACAGTGTTCAAATCAGTAAGTGCATCCAAAATCAAGACGGTTTAGATATAACAACAATAATCTGGAAGTTTCATTACGTTACATCTTCCCCCACAGGATTCTTAAAGCTTTCAAACATCCAACACATTCATCAAACATTCCTTATGTAATTAAATATTGCAAGATCCTGATCATTTAAAGTACCAATTCCCCCCTAGTTAGGCATTTCCAAATATGTTGAAATTTTTGCCAAACCTATTACTGTTCTACACTTTTTTCATTTTCAGAGTGGTGCATTCAGTTTAAGAGAACGCTTCATTTGAACACACATAATGGTGGAAAGCATGAGTTTCTCGAAGTCCTTTTCCGAGAGGTACAGTTAGTTTGAAATAGATCCTCTATTTGAATACCTACATCTGTGAAAAAACCGAAGTGGTGCAGTTAGTCTTAGCGAGTGCCTTTATTGAACATACCAGAATAGTCAGGGCATGACTTTCACAATCTAGCATGCTTTAAGTCAGTCAGACCATTAGATTAAATTAAAAAAGGGTGTCCAAAAAAAGTAATCTACCAAGTGGTGCATTTAGCCTGAGAAATCACTTTGTTGCAATATTGTATGAAATAATTAAGGCGAGCAAGAAAAATTCTCAATGAAGCAGTTGTTTATTGTTGCATTTCTGTTACAAAGCAGGTGAGGCACTTCATAAACCAGGTTCAGTGGAAGAATGAACCCAGATCAACATCAACAGATACACTTTATTTTGTTTCTTCAAACTAGCTTTCTCACGAAGCATGTAAATGAGGTTAATGAAATGCAAACTTACTATAACAATTGAAATGATCACTTTCTTTAGCTCTTCCTAGCCAAATGGTTGTGTGGTGTCTTGACTTTCCTGTTTGTTAATTAATGTCCTTACAACCAAGCTTCTTTCACAAAATAACTGTAATCTGTTTAATGCTTATGCACTGATGAAAATATCTTCATGATTATTTAATTGTTTTTTTGAAGAGCTTCCTCCTTATTTCAAAGTTCAATCTGGGTTGGGGCTGACTATAAATTCGTAGTGTCCCCTCTTTAATGTTTATGTCAGTCAAATTCATTCCCTTCATATGGAATGCATCTCAAATACCAGATAGGTGCCCAGTGACGGTAAAACCTTACCTTAGGTTGTCCTCTTCTGGCCACTAACCTGTCTTTAACCTGTCATCACCTTCTGGACGATTGTCAATTCAATCAAATTCACATTTACATTTACTTTTAGGCATTCAGCAGGATGATTTTATCCAAAGCAACCTACAAAAAAAACAAGGAAAAATGAAGCAGTAAATAGCAGAGACAACTAAAGTTGAACAGGTGCTATAACAAGGTTACTAGGTTACACAAAGCGAGATAGAGCACGTAGGGGAGAAAAAGGTAATTTTTTAATATGGAGAGTGAGTAGATTAGAAAGAAGGTTTTCTAGAGGGTTATGTGTATACGGAAGGGTTGAGTTTTTAGGTGTATTTTAAAGTTTTTAGGTATTTTAAAGGCCAAGCTGCCAAACGTGTTGTAAGAGGAAGATCGTTCCACCATCGAGGAACCGATGCACAGAAATATGCGTCAAAAGTTATCATAGGGTTTTTCTTATACCAAATTTTCATTGGGTTTAGCAGAAATTAAAGAACCAACAGTATTCAGATCAGTAAGAAGACCCAAAATCAAGACAATTAAAGTTTAAAGCAACCACTCAACATCGACGAACTCTGGATAAAGTGTTTTTGTGTTGTCTCTCTCTCCGGATTCTCTGCTGAACAATTATATAAAGGTTTAGGGTAATATTTATTTAGGGTTAGGGTTAGGTTTAGATTAAGTTAAGGTAACGGTAGGGTAAGGTTGGTTAGGTCTAGTGTTAGGGTTGGGTTAGGTAAGGTTAAGAGTTAGGATTAGCATTGGGATTAGTTTTAGGTTTAGGTGTAGGATTAGGGTAAGGGTACGATTAACTTTAATTTAAGATCATGGTAGGGTTAGCTTTATCAGGGTAGGTTTAGGGTTGGGATTAGGGTTTTGGTTAGATATAGGGTTAGGGTTAGGATTAGGGTAAGGGTAAGGGTAAGGGTGAGGGTGAGGGTTAGGGTGAGGGTCTGGGTAGGGGTTGGGGTTTGGGTTAGGCTTTGGCTTGGTGTAAGTGTTAGGTTTAGTGTTAGGGTTAGGTTTAGGGTTGGGATTGGGGTTTCAGTTAGATTTAGGGATAGGGTTTGGTTTCGGGTTAGGGTGTGGTTCATGTTAGTGTCAGTGTTCGTGGTAGGGTTGGATTTAGGGTTAGATTTAGGGTTAGGGTAAGGTTTAGGGTTAGGGTAAGGCTAAGATTAAGTTTAAGTTTTGGTCATGGTAGGGCTAGGTTGGTTAGGGTCAATGTTAGGGTTAGGTTAAAGTAAGGGTTGGGGTTAGGGTTAGGGATGGGGGAAGGGTTAGGGATGGGGGAAGGGTAAGGGTAAGGGTAGGGCCCAGGGTAAGGGAAGGGTTAGGTTTAGGGTTAGTTTTGTCGTTAGGGCTCTGGTCAGGGTTATGGTTATGGTTAAGTTTGGTTATTGTTTGGGTTAGGGTTGGGGTTAGGTTATAGTTAGGCTTAGGGTAAGGCTAAGGTTAAGATTAAGATTAGGTCATGGTAGGGTTAGGTTGGTTAAGGTTAAGGACAGTGATAGGGTTAGGTTAGGTTAAGAGTTGGGGTTGGGGTTAGGTTTAGATTAAGTTTAGGTCTTGGCAGGGTCAAGATGGTTAAGCTTAGTGTCAGGGTTAGGTTTGTTAAGGTTAAGAGTTAGGGTTAGGTTTGGGGTTGGAGTTGGGGTTAGGGTAAGGGTTAGGTTTGGGGTTAAGTTTAGGTCATGGTGGTGTTCAGTTACTTAGGGTTAGGGTTAAATTGAGGGTTTTGGTTGGAATTTGACGTCAGGGTTATGGTTAGGGTTGGGTATATGTTTAGTGTTGGGGATAGGCTTAGGGTTAGGTAAGAATTATGTTTAGGTCTTGGTAATGTTAGATAAATTAAGGTAGGGTTAGATTTAGTGTTAAGGTTATGGTTAGGCTACTGGTTAGAGTTATGGTAGTTTAAGGTTTAGGCTTAGGTTTAGAGTTAGGTTAAGATTATGATTAGGTCATGGTAGGGTAGTTTATTTAGGGTTAGGGTTAGGGTTAGGGTTAGGGTTAGGGTTAGGGTTAGGGGTAGGGTTAGGATTCGGATTAGGGTTAGAGTTAGGATTAGGCTTTGGGTCTTGGGTCTTGCTTAGGGTTATGGTTGGGGTTAAATTAGAGTAAGGATTAGGATTAGGGTTATCGTTAAGGTACGGTTTGGTGTTAGGTCACGGTAAGGATTAGGGATAAGGGATAACGGATAAGGGATAACGGATAAGGGATAACGGATAACGGATAACGGATAACGGATAACGGATGAGGTATAAGGGATAAGGGATAAGGGTTAAGGGTTAAGGGTTAAGGGTTACGGGTTAAGGGTAGGGATAGGGATACGGATAGGGATAGGGATAGAGATAGAGATAGGGATAGGGATAGGGAAAGGGAAAGGGATAGGGATAGGGATAGGGATAGGGATAGGGATAGGGATAGGGATAGGGATAGGGACAGGGATAGGGTAAGGGTTAGGGTAAGCTAAGGTTTATGGTTAAGGATAGGGTTAGGGTTAGGGTTTGGGATAGGGTTAGGTTTAGGTTTAGTATTAGGGTAAGGCTTCGTATTAGGCTTTGGTTATAGTAAGGCTTAGGGTTGGGGTTGGGGTTAGGTTAGGTTAGGTTAGGTTAGGTTAAGGGTAAGGGTAAGGGTAAGGGTAAGGGTAAGGGTAAGGGTATGGGTATTGGTATTGGTATTGGTATGGGTATGGGTATGGGTAAGCGTAAGCCTAAGGGTAAGGGTAAGGGTTAGGTTAAGGGTTTGTGCTAGGCTTAAATTTGGTTATAGAAAGGCTTAGGGATAGGGATAGGTTTAGGTTTAGTATTAGGGTAAGGCTTCGTATTAGGCTTTGGTTATAGTAAGGCTTAGGGTTGGGGTTGGGGTTAGGTTAGGTTAGGTTAGGTTAGGTTAGGTTAGGTTAAGGGTAAGGGTAAGGGTAAGGGTAAGGGAAAGTGTATGGGTATGGGTATGGGTATGGGTATGGGTATGGGTATGGGTAAGCGTAAGCCTAAGGGTAAGGGTAAGGGTTAGGTTAAGGGTTTGTGCTAGGCTTAAATTTGGTTATAGAAAGGCTTAGGGTTAGGGTTAGGGTTAGAGTTAGAGTTAGGGTTAGGGATTGGGTTATGTTTAGGGTAAGGTTCTGGTTTAGCAATAGGGTTAGGGATTGGGTTAGGTTTCGGGTTAGGACTACGGTTCTCGTCAGAGTTATAGTTAGGGTTATGTTTGGGGTTCCGGTAAGAGTTAGTCTTCGGAATAGGATTTGGTTATAGTTAAGCTTAGGGTTAGAGATAGGGCTAGGGATAGGGTTAGGCTTCGGGTTAGTGTTTGTTTAATTTAGGCTTGGAGCAAGGGTCAGGCATAGGGTCAGGGTTAGGGTCTGGGTTAGGCTTAGGCTTAGGTTTAGTGTTAGGGTTGGGGTATGGGTAAGGTTAAGGCTTAGGGTTAGAGAAGGGATAGGTTTAGGGTTAGTTTTGTTGTTAGGGTTCTGGTCAGGTTTTTGTTTATAGTTTGGGGTTATTGTTGGGTTTAGGGTTGGGGTTAGTTTATAGTTAGGCTTAGGATAAGGCTAAGGTTAAGATCAAATTTAGGTCATGGTAGGGTTAGGTTGGTTAAGGTTAGTGTAGGGTTTGGTTAGGTTAGGTTAAGAGTTTTGGTTGGGATTAGGGTAAGGCTTACAGTTAGGTTTAGATGAATTTTAGATCTTGGCAGGGTTAGGTTGATTAAGTTTAGTGTAAGTGTTAGGTTTGTTATGGTTAAGAGTTAGGGTTAGGGTTGCGGTTGGAGTTGGGGTAAGGGTTAGGGAAAGGGTTCGATTTACAGTAAGGGTTAGGTTTTGGGTTAGGTTTAGGTCAGGGTGCTGTTCGTTTACATAAGGTTTTGGTTAGATTCAAGGTTAAGGTTAGGGTTAGGGTTAGGGTTAGGGTTAGGGTAAGGGTAAGGGTTAGGGTAATGATCTGGGTTAGGGTTGGGGTTTGGGTTAGGCTTTGGTTTGGTGTAAGTGTTAGGTTTAGTGTTAGGGTTAGGTTAAGGGTCAGGATTGGGGTTTCGGTTAGATTTAGGGTTAGGGTTTGGGTTGGGGTTCGTGTTAGTGTCAGTGTTCATGTTAGGGTTGGATTTAGGGTTAGGTTTAGGTTTAGGTTTAGGTTTAGGTTTAGGTTTAGGTTTAGGTTTAGGTTTAGGGTTAGAGTTAGAGTTAGGGTTAGGGTTAGGGTTGGGGTAAGGGTAGGGCTTAGGGTAAGGGAAGAGTTAGGTTAAGGGTTATTTTTGTGATTAGGGTTCTGGTCAGGGTTATGGTTAAGTTTGGCGTTATTGTTGGAATTAGGGTTGGGGTTAGGTTATAGTTAGGCTTAGGGTAAGGCTAAGGTTAAGATTAAGTTTAGGTCATGGTAGGGTAAGGTTGGTTAAGGTTAAGGTCAGTGTTAGGTTAGGTTAAGAGTTGGGGTTGGGGTTAGGTTTAGATTAAATTTACATCTTGGCAGGGTTAAGTTGGTTAACGTTAGTGTTAGAGTTAGGTTTGTTAAGGTTAAGAGTTAGTTAAGGGTTAGTTTTGGGGTTGGAGTTGGGGTTAGGGTAAGGGTTAGGTTTGGGGTTAGGTTTAGGTCTTGGTGGTGTTCAGTTACATAGGGTTAGGGTTAAATTGAGGGTTTTGGTTCGAATGCTGAGTCAGGGTTATGGTTAGGGTTGGGTTTATGTTTAGGGTTGGGGACAGGCTTAGGGTTAGGTAAGAATTATGTTTAGGTCTTGGTAATGTTAGATTAATTAAGGTAGGGTTAGATTTAGTGTTAAGGTTATGGTTAGGTTAAGGGTTAGAGTCATGGTAGTTTAAGGTTTAGGCTTAGGTTTAGGATTATATTCAGGTCATGGTAGGTTAGTTTATTTAGGGTTAGGGTTAGGGTTAGCGTTAGGGGTAGGGTTAAGATTAGGGTTAGAGTTAGGATTAGGCTTTGGGTCTTGGGTGTTGCTTAGAGTTGGGTTATGTTTAGGGTTAGGGTTAGGCTAAGGGTTGGGGTAAATTAGAGTAAGGATTAGGATTAGGGTTATGGTTAAGGTACAGTTTGGTGTTAGGTTTCTGGTAAGGATTAGGGATAAGGGATAGGGGATAAGGGATAAGGGATAAGGGATAAGGGATAAGGAATAAGGGTTAAGGGTTAAGGGTTAAGGGTTAAGGGTTAAGGGTTAAGGGTTAAGGGTTAAGGGCTAAGGGTAGGGATGGGTATAGGGATAGGGATAGGGATAGGGATAGGGATAGGGATAGGGATAGGGATAGGGATAGGGATAGGGATAGGGATAGGCATAGGGATAGGGTAAGATTTAGGGTTAAGCTTAGGTTTATGGTTAAGGATAGGGTTAGGGTTTGGGATAGGGTTAGGTTTAGGTTTAGGTTTAGTATTAGGGCAAGGCTTCGTTTTAGGCTTTGGTTATAATAAGGCTTAGGTCTGGGGTTGGGGTTAGGTTAAGGGTAAGGGTATGGGTAAGCGTAAGCGTAAGCATAAAGGAAAGGGTAAGGGTAAGGGTTAGGTTAAGGGTTTGTGTTAGGCTTCAATTTGGTTATAGTAAGGCTTAGGGTTAGGGTTAGGGATTTTGTAATGTTTAGGTTTAAGGTTCTGGTTTAGCGATAAGGTTAGGGTTAGGTTTGTGGTTAGGACTACGGTTCTCGTCAGGGTTATAGTTAGGGTTATGTTTGAGGTTCCGGTAAGAGTTAGGCTTCGGGTTAGGATTTGGTTATAGTTAAGCTTAGGGTTAGGGTTACAGATAGGGTTAGGGATAGGGTTAGGCTTCGGGTTAGTGTTTGTTTAATTTAGTCTTCGAGCAAGCGTCAGGGATAGGGTCAGGGTTACTGTAAGGGTTAGGGTTACTGTAACCTAAAGTTTGATTTTTGGAACTGGATGACTAGAGTTCAAGAAAATCAATCAAATTTCGCCTGTTTTATTGAAAAGAACAAATAAATATCTCTTTTTAATTGTCTAAGTGATTTAAAATCTTTCATGTTTCTGAAGGATCTGCGCATTCAAATTAGGAAGCTCTCTGACACTCATGTGATTTGGGTCATTTTCAGAGTGATACAGCTAGTTTGAGAAAAATACATTATTTGAACACACTTATCAGTTAGATACATGACAATGGATTGAAGTCACTCACAAATTGCAGCGAGATATCTCTAAAGATTCAGAGCGTTAGTTTATCACATAGTCAAAAGTCAATACACAGAATTGTTAGAAACACATACCGTCAAAGTAAGCTAAAAAGGCTGCCTAAAAGTCTTCTTCCGAGGGATGCTGTAAGTTTGAGCACTTCACATCTGAACAAACATAACTGTTTGAAACATTATAAGAGAAACACGCAAAAAGGGCCTCAAAGTAGTTTTCCGAGACTTGCAGTGAGTTTGAGAAAACTTATTTATTCAACCCACTGATGTGTTAAAATTTCAAGAGTCAAAGAGACATATAGAGTAAAATGTCTAAGGTTATTTACAGAGTAATGCAGTTCGTTTTAGATTGCAATTGTTGGAAACATGAGCATTTGATTTGATCAGTACATAAAGGTATTATATACCTTTATATATACAAATAAACATATAAGGTTTACATACTGGGACTAAAGACTTTTTTCAAAGCGGTGCATTTGGTTTGAGAAATTGCCTTCTTTGTGAATATGTAAGAAACATGAGAATGACTTATAGTTAAATTTGAGTTTGCACTTCCGTTTGAACACAACATAAATGGTAGGGTCTATGTTTTACAATGAAACGTGCGTTAAGTTACTAAGAATAGTAGAGCATGTTATAAATAGTTTTTTTCGGAGTAGAGAAAGTGCTTTTAAAACAAATGTTTTTCTCAAAACAGAACTGTTTGAAATAGGACACCCATTCTCGAAGACCTCCACAACATATTGTAAGCAGTCTATAAAAGTCAGTTATATATTGGTGCAGTTAGTTTAATAAAGCGCTTCGTTTGATCACAATATTAATGTTATTGTTGTAGTTAGGGAACGTCACGTGAGTTTAGTCACTTTAACACTCATAGCATTATTTTAAGGAATTTGAGATTAGCCTGTGTCAATAACTCACTTAGCCTGTGTGTATTATGATAAAAAAGTGTCTAAAAGTCATTTTTCGAGTGGTGTAGATACTTTGCGATATCACAACCCTTTAGCACACAGAACTGTTAGTAACAGGAAGCGTGTTTTTATCCACTCGGACTTCAACATTATACTGAAAACCTTCTCTAAATTTATTTTTTTATAGTGGTCCAGTAAGTTTAAGCACTTTGTTAAATCACAACATAAATCTATTGTCTCAGTTTTACAATGTAACGTGAGTTTTGTCACTCTGATCAAGATGTTACAGTGTCTAAAAATGTATTTTAGAGTGGTGTATTTATTTTGAAGGATGCTTCGTTTAAACACACAATTCTCTGGGACACATTAGTCTTGCTATAAAAATTTTGGTTAGGTCACACAGGATATCACAGCAGGATAGTGATTCTCAGGATAGTGAAAGCGCTTTAATACAGCGCTTCTTTTCCTTGGAACAGAACTGTTAGGTTAAGAGTTTTGGATTGAAACTATTTTTCAATTGGCCATAAGTCAAAAAATAATTTTCCAAGTAGTGCAGGTATTTTGAAAGAGCAAATTCTTTACATAAACTTAAGAACCCTTAGATTTAAAGGTTTCCATTTTGAGTTAGCGCGTCGTTTTAACACAACATAACGGTTAAAGTCTACTTGCAAAGAAACGTGCGTTTAATCATTGAGACCACAACAGACAAATGTAAAAATGGCAAAAATATATTTTAGATGTGTGCAGTTACTCTTTGACATTATATCGTTTAAACAAAATGAACATGAGTTTTGCTTTTAAAAGTTGTTGTCTGCTCTTAAACTATCCGAGCAAGATGTACAAAGTACTTTAAAGTTATTTTCCAAGTGTTACAGTTAGTTTGAGAAAGCGTTTCTTCTGATTAGATCAAGTTCTTTTCAGTACAAACCCTTCCCATACATTTGCAATGAAACAAGCTTTTTTCCCCTCAGCACATGAGAGTTTGTTTCAGGAAGCGCTTTTTTGAACACGCATGATATTTAGAAAGCATTACTTTGTTTAATTACAATTTTTTTTTTTCAATTAATCGTGCTTTTTGTTACAACAGAAAAGACCATTTTTCAAGTGGTGCAGTTTGTTGGAGTAAGTGCTTTCTTTGTTGCTTTCGTCTGAGTGACAAAAAGCAGTTTTCATAGCAAACTTTAAACGAAGCAATTTCTAAATCTTCATGCATCAGTCTTAAAATGACTTTAAGAGACTTTTTAGATCTTGTTCTGATAGTCTGAAATATAAAAAGTACCTTTTATAGCAAAATCCTATTTCTTTAAATTCTTTGTGTTTAAACGAGTCATTTTCTCAAATTAACTGCAACACTCAAAAATGACTCTTAGAAACCTTTTACAAATTTACCTGTGGTCTGAATTAAAAATAACTTTCTATAGCAAATAACTCAAATCACACTTTAAGAGCATGCTCAAACGGTAATTTTAAAAGGAACAAATCATTTTTCTAACAATTCTGCTTGTTGAAACGAAAAGATTTGTAAGGGTACCTGTACTTATCGGCAAATTACGTTTTGACACTCTTTTTACCTTAATTCAATAGTAAGAAAAAATAAGAGCATATTTTGGTACATTCCAAGCTCTGAGAGTTATAGTTTGTTAAATCAAAGCACAAACAAAATCTATCTGCAATACTTCAAAACTTACATTTATTGATATCTCGCTATATTGGTATCCTTCAATAAACGCTTTTATATCAGCCTAATTATTCAAATGTTTTGCTCAAAACAGAACTGTTATTGAAAGCATTGTCTAAAAGTCAGTTATAAATTGGGGCAGTTAGTTTAATAACGCGCTTCTTTTGATCACAATATAAATGTTATTGTTTTAGTTTGAGAATATAACGTGAGTTTAGTCACTTTAACACTCAGAACATTATTTTTGAAAATATGAGATGTTCTTGCAATATCTGTGTCAGTATAATGATAAAAAGTGTTTAAAAGTAATTTTTCGAGTGATGTAGTTACTTTGAGATATCACAACCCTTTAGAACACACAACTGTTAGTAATATAATACTTTTTTTATCTACTCTGACTTCAACAATATAATGAAAACCTTCTCTTAATTAATGTTGTTATGGTGGTCCAGCTAGTTTGAGTGAGCACTTTCAAATCACGAAGTTTTGCAATGTAAGTGAGTTTAGTCAAGATGTCAAAATGTCTAAAATGTATTTTAGAGCGGTGCATTTAGTTCGAAGGATGCTTCGTTTAAACACACAATTCTGTGGGGCACTTTTGGTTAGTCACAGAGGATATCACAGAAGGATAGTTATTTTCAGGGTAGTGAAAGCGCTCTCACACAGCGCTTCGTTTGCTTAGAACAAAACTGTTAGGGTATGAGTTTTGCATTGAAACTACTTGTCACTCGGCAATCAGTCAAAGTGGCGAAAAATAATTTTTTTAAAGTATTACAGTTAGTTTGAAAAAGCTCATGCTTTGCATAAACCTTAGATTTAAAGATAGTTTCGTTTTTGAGTTAGTGCGTCGTTTGAACAAAAAAATAACGGTTCCAGTCTATTTTGCAATGAAATGTACGTTTAATCACTGAGACCACAAAAGATTAATGTAAAAGTGTCCAACCGTCATTTTAGATGCGTGCAGTTACTGTTTGATGTTTTTACACTCAGCACATCAGAGAATTCAGATGTTCGTTTCAGAAAGCACTTTTTGAAAACTGGTGATAGTTACAAACCATTTGTTTGATTACAACCAACTTTTTAATTTAATCGTGCTTTTTGTAACAAAAAAAAAGAGTCATTTTCCAAGTGGTGCAGTTACTTAGAGGAAGTGCTTTCTCTGAAAACGCAATTGTTAGAAACAAGAGATTTGGTATGAATAGTTTTGTTTTTTTCTCTCAGATCATTAGATGGAAAAATGGTCTAAATATTAGATTCGTTAAATTTGTAGAAACGGCACTTCCTTTGAACATAATTTTTGTATTAACATAAAGGACTTTTATAGCAAACTCATATTTCTAACAACTCTTTGAAAACAAACGAAGTGATTTCTCAAGTTATCTGCACCAGTCCTAAAAACGCACATCTCAGAAAATTGCTTTTGGAAACTCTTGCTAGTAGTCTTTGTGACTTACATCATTTTTACAGAATATTTCCAAAGACATTTCTGAAACTAAATGCTCCACTCGGATAATTATTTTTAGATTACGTTCTGTTTGACAAAAAAAATCATTTTCTTACAGTCGTGTTTGTTTAAATGAATCGATTTCTCTAACTTATTACAAAATTACAATGATGTTTCATTTTATGACATATTTGGATGTTCAATTGAAGATGTTTAACAAACTTGCCTAACCACCACGAAAAAAACACATACACCTTCTTATATCTTGTTCTGGGGATGCAACTTAAACTAAGCTCTTTTCATAGGAAATTTCATTTTTCGAACAATTCGTAATACAAATTCCCACTTTGAAAATAAATTTAATAGATACAATAATTTTTAATCCCAGTTTCTTGGTCTATGACAAAATGCACTTATTATAGAAATATGTTTCTAACCAATTTGTGTTTTTCTAATAACTATAAACTTTTTTACATCTTACCAAGTGACTTAAAGTTCTTTCATTGAAAAATATACCTCGAAAAAAACGACTCGCTTTCTGAAGAATCAAATCACTTTTATGGGAGATATCATGTTTCAAAGAGTTCTGTTGTTTAAAAGAAGCAGTTTCTTAAACTAACTGCACCAATCTGAAAATTTCCCAAAAATGAATGCTACCAGACTATGGAAAGGTCAGTCGCTTCTTTAAACAGGAAGAAAAAGGCTGTTTAAACGAGAGTAAACAGCTTTCTAGCGCCTTCAACCAGGAAAGTTCAATAGAACCAATCTAGAATGTGTTAGCTTTTGCTTTGCTTATGGGCGAGGATAGTTACTTTAAATGATCAGAACCTTGAATTGTAAATTAATTTCTAATTTCTTGTAATTTATGTTTTTGATGTTTTGAAAGATTTAAGGATCTTTTGGGGGATGTTTAGAAATCTTCTACTAGCTATTTTGAAATAGTCTACATAACTTTCTCATGGATATGTCAACTGTGTCTAGAAAACCAGTAGAACCTGGAAACTTCCCACATAGAAGGAACAAATGTCCAGGCATACAGTGTTGTATCAGCTTAAGTATTGCCAGTCTCATATAATGTTATAAACGTATAATCTTTGTTACTCTATATCTGCAATTTTGTTTTAATTAAAAATAGGAAGAAGCTTTGAAATACCCCTAGACGTTGTTTTCAAAATCTGTTTAAACAGTTTCTGTTGCTCTGACAATTGCAGGCTTAAAGAGATAGCTTGGTTTTTCCAAATATGACTGTATGTTAAAATCGTGAATTAAATTCCTCTTAGGTGTACAGCTTAACAATAAATTGATTTTTATTTATTTTATTGTGGCAACTCTATTACATGCTGTGAAATAAGACCCCTCCGAAAACAAACACACACATTCAAGGGAAGACAGGTCGGTAGAGGTAAAAAAGAAAAATAATATTATACACAAGGAAAAATAGGCTTAGAGACCCCCTATAAAAAGTACATCAACTAGACATAACATTGCAACATGGGAGGGGACAGCAAATGTTGAGTTGGTCCAATGCAGGCATGTGCTTGCGTGCATGTGTGTGTCAGTGAGTCAAACTTTAGTACGAAATCTGGTGAGACCAGTTGATCAAATCCATAATTCCTTTCTCTTTCGAGAGCAGGGAAGAGAGTCTCAGAAATAGAGAAACAGGACAAGGCAAGCAGTGAGGAGAAATACTGAGGGAGAGGGAAAGAATTGACAGCCTTCACAAGAAATAAGGGATAATAATGCCTATTGCTCTGCTTTTTTTGGTGCAAATGAGTGTCTGTTGGCACTCAATGTTTTTACATTTGGCCGCACTGTTTTTTTTAGCGAAGATTGTAGCAAATCATGGTATGTTAATTCAAATGCTCATTCTATATTGTCCACTGTGTAGTCTTTTTAATAGTGCTACAAACACACTTCATCATAATAAACCTGATAATATCACTGGTTTTAAAACATAAAATTAAGTAGAGACTGTTTTACCTTACGCCATTGCCTTGTGAGTTCTAGTTTTGTTCTATTTAAACAAGAACAAAACTAAACTAGCTAACTATTTTTCAAACATATTGGCAACTCATATGAAGAAACGTTCTCAGACTTTCTTGCAAGTCTAAGATATTTACTTTAAGACAAATCTTGCTGTTATGATTCTTACGATTCTGTGCTTTTAAATAATCTCTTAATTACTTTCTCTGATGGTCCATGTGACAAAAAGAACGTTTCATTGTAAAAGCCATCCCCTTGAATAATTTGTGTGTTCATAAGGCACTGTCTAAAATTAACCGCACCACTTTGAGTTATTGTGTTATGGACACAGTGAGAAAGCAATTTCCATGGTTAACTCGTTTGTGCCTATCTAAATCTAACTGCACCACTCAAAAATCTACTATAAGCCACTTTTTACATCTTGTTCTGATAGTCTAAGTTACAAAAAACGCATTTCATAGCAAATTTCATGTTTTTAACAATTAAATGCTAAACGCACATTTCGGGAAATTGCTTTTTTTGTAACAGTTCTGTGTCAAAAGAATAAATACAATTATTCACTGCCTCCTTAACTGTAAAAAACAGAGAGAATACTAAAAGATCCCACGTAACACTAATCGTAACCCGAACCCTAACCCCTACCCTAACCATAACCCCAAGCCTAACCCTTAACCATAACCCTAACTAACCTATCCCTATCATTACCTAAAAATAGTTCTAACCTAACGCTAAGCCTAAACCTAACCTTAACCCTATACCTAACCCTAACCCTAACCCTTACCCTTACCCTTACCCTTACCCCAATCCCGACCCCAACCCTAAGCCTACATTTTAACCTAACTTAACCTAACACTAACCCCCACCAACCTTACCATACCATGAACTAAACTTAATCTTAACCTTAGCCTTACCCTAAACCTAACCTAACCCCAAGCCCAAGCCAAACCCGGACCCTAACCCCAACACTAACACTGACCCTGACCCTGATCCTGATCCTGACCATGACCCAGACCCAGACCCAGAACCAGACCCTAACCCTTACCCTAATCCTAATCCTAATCCTAACCCTAACCCTAACCCTAACCCTAACCCTAACCCTAACCCTAACCCTATCTATAGCCAAAACAGTAACATGAAGTCTAACAAAAACCCTCATCTTAACCCTAACCCTAATACTACCATGACCTAAACCAAACCCTAACCCTAACCTGAACTCTTAACCTTACCTAACCTGACCGTAACACTAACCCAAACAGACATAACCTACCTTGACCTAAATTTAATCTAAACCTAACCCTAAGCCTTATTCTTACCTTAACCTTAACCCTGAACCTAAACCTAAACAAAAACCTACACCTTAACCTAACCCCAACACCAACCCCAAAACTTAAACCTAAACTTAATCCTTACCCAAACACTTATCCATACCCCTACACTTACCCTTACCATTACCCTTAATCTTAATCTTAATCTTAATCTTAATCTTAATCTTAATCTTAATCTTAACCTTAACCTTAACCTTAACCTTAACCTTTACTTTAACCTTAACATTAACCTTAACCTTAACCTTAACCTTAACCTTAACCTTAACCTTAACCTTAACCTTAACCTTGCCCTTGCCGTTGCCGTTGCCCTAGCCCTTGCCCTTGCCCTTGCCCTTGCCCTTACCCTAACCCTAACCCTAACCCTTCAATAACCCTAGCCCAGACCTAAATATAATCTTAATCTAAGCCTTACCCTAACCTTAAACCTAACCCCAAACCCTAATACTCAAACGTAACGTAACGTAACCTAACCTTAACCTTACCCTATTCCTATCTCTATCCCTTACGCTAATCCCAATCCTAGTCCTAAACATAAACCTAAACCTAAACGTAAGTCTAACCAAAATTCTTACCAATACCCTCAATTTAACCATAACCCTAAGTAACTGAATACCGCCATGACCTAAACCTAAACCTTAGCCCAAACCATACTCCTTACTCTATATCTAACGGTTACCCTAACCCCAATCCATACCCAACCCATAACACTAACACTAACACTTACTCTAAACCTAATTCTAATCATAATCCTAAACCTAAACTTAAGCCTAAACATAACCCCAAGCCTAACCCTAACCGTAAACCTAACCCTAACCCTAACCCTAACCCTGACTCTTAACGTTAACCTACATAACCCTAATACTAACCCTAACCAACCTAACCCTACGAAGAAAGATCTTAATATTAACCTTAGCCTTAGCCTTACCCTTACCCTAAACCTAAAACTAACCTAACCTAACCTAACCTAACCTAACCTAACCTAACCTAACCTAACCTAACCTAATCTAACCTAACTTAACCTAACCCTAACCTTAACCTTAACCTTAACCTTAACCTGAACCCTAACCCTAACCCTAACCCTTACCCTTACCCTAACCTAACCTAACCTAACCTAACCTAACCCTAACCCTTACCCTAAACCTAACCCTAACCCTAACCTTAACCTTAACCTTAACCTTAACCCGAACACTAACACTAAGACTAACACTGACACTAAAACTGACACTGACACTGACACTGACACTGACCCTGACCCTGACCCTGATCCTGACCCTTACTCTGACCGCGACCGTGACCATGACTGTGACCCTAATCCCTTACCCTAACCCTAACCCTAACCCTGACCCTATCTATAACCAAAACAGTAACATGAAGTCTTAAAAAAAACCCTCATTTTAACCCTAACCCTAATAACCTAATATTACCTTGACCTAAACCTAACCCAAAACCTTACCCTTATCCCTAACCCTAAATCTACCCTAACCCTAACCTGAACTCTTAACCTTACCTTACCTAACCTGAACATAACAGTAACCCTACCTTGACCTAAATTTAATAAAAACCTAACCCTAAGCCTTACTCTTACGTTAACCCTAAACCTAAAGCTAAGCCTAACTATAACCAAACCCTAACCCGAAGCCTAACCCTTAAACCAAACCTATCCCAAAAAATTACCCTGACAAGAACACTAACCATAACCCTTACCTAGCCCATAGGCTAACCCCAACACCAAATCTAACCCTAACTCTTAACCTAACCTAACCTGCCCCTAACACTCAACCTAACCCTAACTCTCACCAACCCTATTAAGTCCTAAAGTTAATCTTAACTAAACCCTAAACCTTACCCTATCCCTAACGCCAACCCTTGTGTCTTTCTTTCCACATGCAAAAAAACTCCTGTTCATCAAAGAGTATCTTGCTATGTGCCCATTTTTTCCACAATCATGGCAAATGCTAAAACCTTCTAGATTGGATATTGAACCTTCCTGTTCCATGTTTAAAGTGGCCAGATAGTATTAACACATTAAACGGGAGACAAGGGGGGATTGTTACAGAAAATGATATGGTCTTTGCTTTGTTTGGATTATATAAGCAATGTCTGATTGCTTGTAATGAATGGGTTTGATGTTTTGAAAGCTTGAAATCTCCTGTGGGAAATCTTTTATATTTCGCTAATTCCGGAAAAGAACATTGAGATGTTTTTCTGGAAAATAGAATATCATAGAGATGCCTGAAAGACCTATTCCTGGAGATGGCAAAATAGTCTGATCCCAAATGACCAAATAGCTTAATCATATGAAAAATCTATTTGTTAATGTTAATTTAATATCAATTTGTTAATGCAAAGTTAATTTCAATGTTATAAAATGTAAATTAAATTGGAATCTGATTGGGTTTGCCCACAAAGTTGGGAAATTAAATCGAATTCTAACAAACTAGTCTTAAATTATTGTTCAGCAAAGAATTCGGAGGGAGAGAAAATGCACAAAAACCCTTCATCCAACCCTTGTGTTGATCGTTTGCACAGTGGGTAGTTGCATAGAACTTAAATTGTCTTGATATTGGATTTTCTTACTGATTTGAGTATTGTTGGCTCTGTAATTGCTGCTAAACCCAAAGAATATTTGGTATAAAAGAAACCCTATGATAACTTCTGATGCATATGTCTGTGCATCTGTTCCTTGATGATGAACAATCTGCCTCGAAGAACACGTTTGGCAGACTCGGCCTCTATCTCTAAAATACGTGTAAAAACTCATATCTTCAATCTACACATTAACCACTAGATAACCTTTTCCCTTCCCATAGGTTTTATCTCGTTTTGTGTAACTTAGTGACCTATTGTTTGTCTCTGCTATTTACCCTTTCATTATTTCCTCGATTCTTTGTAAGTCACTTTGAATAAAAGCGTCTAATGTCTAAATGTAAATGTAAAATTGATTGAATTGACAAGCATGCTGAAGTTGGTGAGTCAAAGACAGGTAAGATCTTCCAGTTGCCAGAAGAGGACAACCTGAGGCAAAGCATCACCGCCACTGGCCACCTGCTTTATATGTGAGATGCATTCCATAAGCAGGGAGTGAATTTGATGTCTTTTATGATATCAAAATGAAAGAGTGGACTGTAAGAAAAGTAGTCAGCCCCAACCCAGATTTAACTTTGAAATAATGATCAACCTCTTCAAAATACAGACATTTTTTACGTTTATTAGCATTAAACAAATTGCAGATATTGTATGAAAGAAGCTGGGGACTTTACGAACCTATATGCATGAAATAGTTGTAGAACATTAGGATACACACAGGAAATACAAGACACCAGCCAACCATTTGGCTAGAAAGATCTAAAGACAGGGATCACTTTTTATTTTTTGTTATAGTAAATTTCCATTTCATTTCCCTCATTTACATGATTTGTGAGAAAGCTAGTTTGAAGAAACAAAATAAAGTGTAACTGTTGAAAAAAGGTTGAATCTTTGGAACTGTATGACCAGAGATCAAGAAAACACATCAATTTTAGCCTGGTTTGAGGACAAGTAAAAAACATATCTTTTTGAATGTCTGAGTGAATTAAAAAAATTGCTGTGTCTGACAGAAGGAAGTTCTGTGACACTAATTGCACCTCTGAAAAGTCATGAAAACATGGAATTCAGGTCATTTTCCGAGTGGTAGAATGGGCATTATTTTAACACACTTATCTGTTAGAAACATGAAAATGGATTTTAGTCACTCACAATTGCACAGTGACTCTTTCTAGAATTACAGTTGCTAGTGTCTTCTGCTCCTGTCTGTATTCATATTATAGCTTTTCTCAACAATATTGTTGCTTTATACAGCATTGAAAGAAATTTTGTCCTTAATACAGTGCAAAATGATCTTGTAATTGGTGTGGTTTTATTTCATATTATAAACTTCCACAAAGAACCCTTACCCTTACCCTAACCCTATGCTAACTTTCGCACATAACCCTAATTGTAACCCGAACCCTACACCCAACCCTAACCATAACCCACTGCCTAACCCTTAACAATAACCCTAACTAACCGATCCCTATCATTACCTTAACATAGTTCTAATCTAACCCTAAGCCTAAATCTAACCCTAACCCTAACCCTATACCTAACCCTAACATTAACCATGCCTCTGAACCTAAAACCTATCCCTAACCCTAAACCCAACCCTGACGACAATCCCAGGCCTAACCCTAATTCTAACCCTATCCCTACCTAACCTACCCTACAATGAACTAAACATAATCCTAACTTAACCCTAACTCTACGACTAAGCCTACGCCTACGCCTAAACCTTACCCTACCCACCCTACCCTACCCTACTCTACCCTACCCTACCCTACCCTACTCTATCCTACCATACCCTACCTTAACCTAACCCTAATCAAAACCCTACCATGACCTAAACTTAATCTTGCCCTAGTCCTAAACTTACCCTAAGCCTAGCCCTAAGCCTAACCCCAACCTTAAGCAAACTATAACCAATCCCTAACCCCAACCCCAACCCTAAGCTTAACTAGTCTAACCCTACAAAGACCTAAACTTAATCCTAACCTAACCCTTATCCTAACCCTAACCGGAATTCTTACCAAAACCCTCAATTTAACCATAACCAAAAGTCATTTTAAGGCTGGTGCTTCAAGATTGAGAAAGTGTTTAGTTTCATCACACAAAATTGCTAGAAACATCAGATTGCTATGAAAGTCATATTGTTTTAATGTTCTGACTAACAAAACAAACTTTTCATATCAAATCTCTGGTTTCTAACATGGTGTTCAAAAAGCTGAAAGCACTACCTACAATGCCTGCATCATTCCAAAAAAATGACTTTTAGTCCTTTTTCAATATGCTGACATATTCTGAGTGCTTTATTTTTAAAGCACTTTTCTTTGGAGATGGATTAAAAACATTCGTTTTGCTATAACAATTGCTGTTAGTCATACAGGGTTACCACTTCATTAGTTTGAGAAAGCGCTTTGTTTGAAGACCATACTATTAGAAACATGAGATTTGCTATGAAAATTGTTTTTTTTTTTGTAGTTCAGACCATCAGAACAAGATGTTAAAATAGTTTCTAAAAGTCTTTTACGTGGTAAAAGAAAGCACTTCCTCCTACTAAATGCATCACTTGCTCTGAGTGTTAGAGTGTTAGGTCAATCTGAAACAAAAACATTTCTACTCTGTTCAAACGAAGCACTTTCTTAAACTTACTGTACCAATAAAAAACTGACTTTTAGAGACTGTTTTTACAGTTTTTTTATGTGGTTGACGTCTTAGTGAATTAAAAAATGTTTCCTATTTCTAACAGTTCTGTGGTTGTGAATTCTCAAACTCTCGGTACAACTCGAAAAAGACACTTTCACATTCATCTGAGTGACTTAACGTACGTTCATTGCAAAACATTGACATGGTCAAACGAAGCGCTTACCCTGTGTGACTAACAGCAATTATTTCAAAGCTAATGTTTCCAAAAGTTCTGTTTTGTGTTAAAACGATATGGCATTCAAACTAAATGCACCACTCTGAGAGGACTTTTGGACCCTTTTACATCTTGCTCTGAGTCCTTGAGTGTCTAAATTCACGTAACATTGCAAATTTGAGAAAATAATATTCATGATGTGTTCTAATGAAGCTAGGAAAATGACTGATATATTTTTTTTCAATATGTTGTTGAAGCCTGAGTGAATTAAAGCATGTCATGTGTTTTTATACATTTTGTGTGTAAAAGGTTGGAATTTCTCAAACTATCTGCACCATTTGAATTTTACTTTTAGACACATTTTCTATATCTTTGGTAGGCTGAGTGAATTGAAGCGGGTTTCAAAGCAAATCTTATATTCCTAAAAATAATTCCCGAAGCGCTGTCTCTAACAAACTTCACGTCTGTAAAATTACTCTTAGACCGTTTTTTCATCTTGTTCCAATGTTCTGAGTACCAAAATAAAGCACTTAAAGAAAAAAATCCATGTTGGTTGTGGAAGTCTCCCTGCTACACCTCACATATGTGGCAGGTTCCCAGTGGCGGTAAGGCCTGCCTTAGGTTGTCCTCCTCTGGCCACTGATATCTATTTACCTGCCTTTCAAATATGTATCGGAAGTTATTGGATGGTTTCTCTTATACCATATTTTCTGTGGGTTTTGAATATATTAAAGAAACAACAGTGTTCAAATCAGTAATTACATCCAAAATCAAGACAGTTTAGATGTAACAACAATAATCTGGAAGTTTCATTACGTTACATCTTCCCCCACAGGATTCTTAAAGCTTTCAAACATCCAACACATTCATCAAACATTCCTTATGTAATTAAAGATTGCAAGATCCCGATCATTTAAAGTACCAATTCCCCCCTAGTTAGGCATTTCTAAATATGTTGAAATTTTTGCCAAACCTATTACTGTTCTACACTTTTTTCATTTTCAGAGTGGTGCATTCAGTTTAAGAGAACGCTTCATTTGACCACACAGAATGGTGGAAAGCATGAGTTTCTCGAAGTCCTTTTCCGAGAGGTACAGTTAGTTTGAAATAGATTCTCTATTTGAATACCTACATCTGTGAAAAAACCGAAGTGGTGCAGTTAGTCTTAGTGAGTGCCTTTATTGAACACACCAGAATAGTCAGGCATGACTTTCACAATGTAGCATGCTTTAAGTCAGTCAGACCATTAGATTAAATTAAAAAAGGGTGTCTAAAAGTAATCTTCCAAGTGGTGCAGTTAGCCTGAGAAATCACTTTGTTGCAATATTGTATGAAATAATTAAGGCAAGCAAGAAAAATTCTCAATGAAGAAGTTGTTTATTGTTGCACTTCTGTTAAAAAGCAGGTGAGGCACTTCAGGTTCAGTGGAAGAATGAACCCAGATCAACATCAACAGTTACACTTTATTTTGTTTCTTCAAACTAGCTTTCTCACGGAGCATGTAAATGAGGTTAATGAAATGCAAATTTTCTATAACAATTGAAATGATCACTTTCTTTAGCTCCTCCTAGCCAAATGGTTGTGTGGTGTCTTGAGTTTCCTGTGTGTTAATTAATGTCCTTACAACCCAGCTTCTTTCACAAAATAACTGTAATCTGTTTAATGCTGATGCACTGATGAAAATATCTTCATGATTATTTAATTGTTTTGTTGAAGAGCTTCCTCGTTATTTCAAAGTTCAATCTGGGTTGGGGCTGACTATAAATTCGTAGAGTCCCCTCTTTAATGTTTATGTCAGTCAAATTCATTCCCTTCATATGGAATGCATCTCAAATACCGGATAAGTGCCCAGTGGCGGTAAAGATCTACACTAGGTTGTCCGCTTCTGGCCACTAACATGTCTTTAACCTGTCATCACCTTCTGGACGATTGTCAATTCAATCAAATTCACATTTACATTTACATTTAGGCATTCAGCAGATGATTTTATCCAAAGCAACCTACAAAGAAACGAGGAAAAATGAAGCAGTAAATAGCAGAGACAACAATAGTTGAACAGGTGCTATAACAAGGTTGCTAGGTTACACAAAGCGAGATAGAGCATGTAGGGGAGAAAAAGGTAATTTTTTAATATGGAGAGTGAGTAGATTAGAAAGAAGGTTTTCTAGAGGGTTATGTGTATACGGAAGGGTTGAGTTTTTAGATATATTTTAAAGTTTTTAGGTATTTTAAAGGCCAAGCTGCCAAACGTGTTGTAAGAGGAAGATCGTTCTACCAATCGAGGAACCGATGCACAGAAATATGCGTCAAAAGCTATCATAGGGTTTTTCTTATACCAAATTTTCATTGGGTTTAGCAGAAATTAAAGAACCAACAGTATTCAAATCAGTAAGAAGTCCCAAAATCAAGACAATTAAAGTTTAAAGCAACCACTCAACATCGACGAACTCTGGATAAAGTGTTTTTGTTGTTGTCTCTCTCTCCAGATTCTCTGCTGACCAATTATAAAAAGGTTTAGGGTAATATTTATTTAGGGTTAGGGTAAGGGTTAGGTTTAGATTAAGTTTAGGTAACGGTAGGGTAAGGTTGGTTAGGTCTAGTGTTAGGGTGGGGTTAGGTAAGGTTAAGAGTTAGGATTAGCATTGGGGTTAGTTTTAGGTTTAGGTGTAGGATAAGGGTAAGGCTTAGGGTTAGGGTAAGGGTCTGGGTTGGGGTTGGGGTTTGGGTTAGGCTTTGGCTTGGTGTAAGTGTTAGGTTTAGTGTTAGGGTTAGGTTTTGGGTTGGGATTGGGGTTGGGGTTTCGGTTAGATTTAGGGTTAGGGTTTGGTTTCGGGTTAGGGTGGGGTTCATGTTAGTGTCAGTGTTCGTGTTAGGGTTAGGTTTAGGGTTAGGGTTAGGGTAAGGTTTAGGGTTAGGGTAAGGCTAGATTAAGATTAAGTTTTGGTCCTGGTAGGGTTAGGTTGGTTAGGGTCAATTTTAGGGTTAGGTTAAAGTTAGGGTTGGGGTTAGGGTTAGGGTTGGGGTAAGGGTAAGGGTAGGGCCCAGGGTAAGGGAAGGGTTAGGTTTAGGGTTAGTTTTGTCTTTAGGGTTCTGGTCAGGGTTATGGTTATGGTTAAGTTTGCCTTATTGTTGAGGTTAGGGTTGGGGTTAGGTTATAGTTAGGCTTAGGGTAAGGCTAAGGTTAAGATTAAGTCTAGGTCATGATAGGGTTAGGTTGGTTAAGGTTAAGGACAGTGTGAGGGTTAGGTTAAGTTAAGAGTTGGGGTTGGGGTTAGGTTTATATTAAGTTTAGGTCTTGGCAGGGTTAAGTTGGTTAAGCTTAGTGTTAGGGTTAGATTTGTTAAGGTTAAGAGTTAGGGTTAGGTTTCGGGTTTGAGTTGGGGTTAGGGTAAGGGTTAGGTTTGGGTTTAAGTATAGGTCATGGTGGTGTTCAGTTACTTAGGGTCAGGGTTAAATTGAGGGTTTTGGTTGGAATTTGGAGTCAGGGTTATGGTTAGGGTTGGGTTTATGTTTAGGGTTGGGGATAGGCTTAGGGTTAGTTAAGAATTATGTTTAGGTCTTGGTAATGTTAGATTAATTAAGGTAGGGTTAGATTTAGTGTTAAGGTTATGGTTTGGTTATGGGTTAGAGTTATGGTAGTTTAAGGTTTAGAATTAGGTTTAGAGTTAGGTTAGGATTATTTTTAGGTCATGGTAGGGTAGTTTATTTAGGGTTAGGGTTAGGGTTAGGGTTAGCGTTAGGGTTAGGGTTAGGGTTAGGGGTAGGGTTGGGGTTAGGGTTAGGATTCGGACTAGGATTAGAGTTAGAGTTAGGATTAGGCTTTGGGTCTTGGGTCTCGCTTAGGATTATGGTTGGGGTTAAATTAGAGTAAGGATTAGGATTAGGGTTATCGTTAAGGTACGGTTTGGTGTTAGGTTTCTGGTTACGGTAAGGATTAGGGATAAGGGATAACGGATAAGGGATAAGGGATAAGGGATAATGGATAATGGATAACAGATAACGGATAAGGGATAAGGGTTAAGGGTTAAGGGTTAAGGGTTAAGGGTAGGGATAGGGATAGGGATAGGGATAGGGATAGGGATAGGGATAGGGATAGGGATAGGGATAGGGATAGGGATAGGGACAGGGATAGGGTTAGGGTAAGCTAAGGTTTATGGTTAAGGATAGGGTTAGGGTTTGGGATAGGGTTATGTTTAGGTTTATTATTAGGGTAAGGCTTGGTATTAGGCTTTGGTTATAGTAAGGCTTAGGGTTGGGGTTGGGGTTAGGGTAAGGGTAAGGGTTAGGGAAAGTGTAAGGGTAGGGGTATGTGTATTGGAATGGGTATGGGTATGGGTATGGGTATGGGTATGGGTATGGGTATGGGTAAGCGTAAGGTTAAGGCTAAGGGTAAGGGTAAGGGTTAGGTAAAGGGTTTGTGCTAGGCTTAAATTTGGTTATAGAAAGGCTTAGGGTTAGGGTTAGGGTTAGGGTTAGGGTTAGGGTTAGGGTTAGAGTTAGAGTTAGGGTTTAGGGATTGGGTTATGTTATGTTTAGGATAAGGTTCTGGTTTAGCAATAGGGTTAGGGATTGGGTTAGGTTTCGGGTTAGGACTACGGTTCTCGTCAGGGTTATAGTTAGGGTTATGTTTGGGTTTCCGGTAAGAGTTAGGCTTCGGGTTAGGATTTGGTTATAGTTAAGCTTAGGGTTAGAGATAGGGCTAGGGATAGGGTTAGGCTTCGGGTTAGTGTTTGTTTAATTTAGGCTTGGAGCAAGGGTCAGGGATAGGGTCAGGGTTAGGGTCTGGGTTAGGCTTAGGCTTAGGCTTAGGCTTAGGCTTAGGCTTAGGTTTAGGGTTAGGGTATGGGTAAGGTTAAGGCTTAGGGTTAGAGAAGGGTTAGGTTTAGGGTTAGTTTTGTTGTTAGGGTTCCAGTCATGTTTATGTTTATAGTTTGGGGTTATTTTTGGGGTTAGGGTTGGGGTTAGTTTATACGTAGGCTTAGGATAAGGCTAAGGTTAAGATCAAATTTAGGTCATGGTAGGGTTAGGTTGGTTTAGGTTAGTGTAGGGTTTGGTTAGGTTAGGTTAAGAGTTTGGGTTGGGGTTAGGGTAAGGCTTTCAGTTAGGTTTAGATGAATTTTAGGTTTTGGCAGGGTTAGGTTGATTAAGTTTAGTGTAAGTGTTAGGTTTGTTATGGTTAAGAGTTAGGGTTAGGGTTGCGGTTGGAGTTGGGGTAAGGGTTAGGGAAGAGTTAGATTTGCAGTAAGAGTTAGGTTTTGGGTTAGGTTTAGGTCATGGTGCTGTTCGTTTACTTAGGGTTTTGGTTAGATTCAGGGTTAAGGTTAGGGTTAGGGTTAGGGTTAGGGTTAGGGTAAGGGTTAGGGTAATGGTCTGGGTTGGGGTTTGGGTTAGGCTTTGGTTTGGTGTAAGTGTTAGGTTTAGTGTTAGGGTAAGGTTAAGTGTTGGGATTGGGGTTAGGGTAAGGCTTTCAGTTAGGTTTAGATGAATTTTAGGTTTTGGCAGGGTTAGGTTGATTAAGTTTAGTGTAAGTGTTAGGTTTGTTATGGTTAAGAGTTAGGGTTAGGGTTGCGGTTGGAGTTGGGGTAAGGGTTAGGGAAGAGTTAGATTTGCAGTAAGGGTTAGGTTTTGGGTTAGGTTTAGGTCATGGTGCTGTTCGTTTACTTAGGGTTTTGGTTAGATTCAGGGTTAAGGTTAGGGTTAGGGTTAGGGTTAGGGTTAGGGTTAGGGTTAGGGTAAGGGTAAGGGTTAGGGTAATGGTCTGGGTTGGGGTTTGGGTTAGGCTTTGGTTTGGTGTAAGTGTTAGGTTTAGTGTTAGGGTAAGGTTAAGTGTTGGGATTGGGGTTTCGGTTAGATTTAGGGTTAGGGTTTGGGTTGGGGTTTGGGTTGGGGTTCGTGTTAGTGTCAGTGTACGTGTTAGGGTTGGATTTAGGGTTATGTTTAGGGTTAGAGTTAGGGTTAGGGTTAGGGTTAGGGTTAGGTTTAGGGTTGGGGTAAGGGTAGGGCTTAGGGTAAGGGAAGGATTAGGTTAAGGGTTATTTTTGTGATTAGGGTTATGGTCAGGGTTATGGTTATGGTTAAGTTTGGCGTTATTGTTGGGGTTAGAGTTGGGGTTAGGTTATAGTTAGGCTTAGGGTACGGCTAAGGTTAAGATTAAGTTTAGGTCATGGTAGGGTAAGGTTGGTTAAGGTTAAGGTCAGTGTTAGGGTTAGGTTAGGTTAGGTTAAGAGTTGGGGTTGGGGTTAGGTTTAGATTAAATTCAGATCTTGGCAGGGTTAAGTTGGTTAAGGTTAGTGTTAGGGTTAGGTTTGTTAAGGTTAAGAGTTAGGGTTAGGTTTGGGGTTGGAGTTGGGGTTAGGGTAAGGTATAGGTTTGGTGTTAGGTTTAGGTCATGGTGGTGTTCAGTTACATAGGGTTAGGGTTAAATTGAGGGTTTTGGTTTGAATGTGGAGTCAGGGTTATGGTTAGGGTTTGGTTTATGTTTAGGGTTGGGGATAGGCTTAGGGCTAGGTAAGAATTATGTTAAGGTCTTGGTAATATTAGATAAATTAAGGTAGGGTTAGATTTAGTGTTAAGGTTATGGTTAGGTTAAGGGTTAGAGTCATGGTAGTTTAAGGTTTAGGCTTAGTTTTAGGGTTAGGTTAGGATTATATTTAGCTTATGGTAGGGTAGTTTATTTAGGGTTAGGGTTAGGGTTAGGGTTAGGGTTAGGGTTAGCGTTAGGGGTAGGGTTAGGATTAGGGTTATTGTTAGGATTAGGCTTTGGGTCTTGGGTGTTGCTTATAGTTGGGTTATGTTTAGGGTTAGGGTTAGGCTAAGGGTTGGGGTTAAATTTGAGTAAGGATTAGGATTAGGGTTATGGTTAAGGTACAGTTTTGGTGTTAGGTTTCTGGTAAGGATTAGGGATAAGGGATAAGGGATAAGGGATAAGGGATAAGGGATAAAGGATAACGGTTAAGGGTTAAGGGTTAAGGGTTAAGGGTTAAGGGTTAAGGGTTAAGGGTAGGG
Organism: Triplophysa yarkandensis; assembly: GCA_033220385.1. Taxonomy (NCBI): domain Eukaryota; kingdom Metazoa; phylum Chordata; class Actinopteri; order Cypriniformes; family Nemacheilidae; genus Triplophysa; species Triplophysa yarkandensis. Next base: position 11,895,400 of record CM065670.1, on the reverse strand, counting down.
TTAGGATTAGGGTTATTGTTAGGATTAGGCTTTGGGTCTTGGGTGTTGCTTAGAGTTGGGTTATGTTTAGGGTTAGGGTTAGGCTAAGGGTTGGGGTTAAATTTGAGTAAGGATTAGGATTAGGGTTAGGGTTATGGTTAAGGTACAGTTTTGGTGTTAGGTTTCTGGTAAGGATTAGGGATAAGGGATAAGGGATAAGGGATAAGGGATAAGGGATAAAGGATAACGGTTAAGGGTTAAGGGTTAAGGGTTAAGGGTTAAGGGTTAAGGGTTAAGGGTTAAGGGTTAAGGGTTAAGGGTAGGGTTAGGATTAGGGTTATTGTTAGGATTAGGCTTTGGGTCTTGGGTGTTGCTTAGAGTTGGGTTATGTTTAGGGTTAGGGTTAGGCTAAGGGTTGGGGTTAAATTAGAGTAAGGATTAGGATTAGGGTTATGGTTAAGGTACAGTTTTCGTGTTCGGTTTCTGGTAAGGATTAGGGATAAGGGATAAGGGATAAGGGATAAGGGATAAGGGATAAAGGATTAAGGGTTAAGGGTTAAGGGTTAAGGGTTAAGGGTTAAGGGTAGGGATGGGGATAGGGATAGGGATAGGGATAGGGATAGGGATAGGCATAGGCATAGGCATAGGCATAGGCATAGGCATAGGCATAGGCATAGGCATAGGCATAGGGATAGGGATAGGGTAAGGGTTAGGGTTAAGCTTAGGTTTATGGTTAAGGATAGGGTTAGGGTTTGGGATAGGGTTAGGCTTTGGTTATAATAAGGCTTGGGGTTGGGGTTGGGGTTGGGGTCAGGGTTAGGGTTAGGGTAAGGGTATAGGTAAAAGTAAGGGTAAGGGTATGGGTAAGCGTAAGCGTAAGCACAAGGGTAAGGGTAAGGGTTAGGGTTAGGGTTAGGGATTGTGTAATGTTTAGGGTAAGGTTCTGGTTTAGCGATAGGGTTAGGGTTAGGTTTCGGGTTAGGACTACGGTTCTCGTCAGGGTTATAGTTAGGGTTATGTTTGGGGTTCCGGTAAGAGTTAGGCTTCGGGTTAGGATTTGGTTATAGTTAAGCTTAGGGTTAGGCTTCGGGTTAGTGTTTGTTTAATTTAGGCTTGGAGCAAGGGTTAGGGTTACTGTAAGGGTTAGGTTAGGTTAGGTTAAGAATTAGGGTCAGGGTTAGGGTTGGGGTTGGGTTAAGGGTTGGGGTTGGGCTTAGTTATAGTGTTAATGTAAATGTTAGTGTTAGGTTTACTGTTAGGGTTAGGGTCGGGATTGGGGTTTTGGTTAGATTTAGGGTTAGGGTTGGGGTTTGAATTGGGGTTAGGTTGGGTTAGGGTTTGGGTTGAATTTAGGGTTTGGTTTAGGGTTAGGGTTAGGGTTAGGGTTAGGGTTAGGGTAAGGTTTAGGGTTAGGGTAAGGCAAAGATTAAGGTTAAGTTTTGGTCATGGCAGGGTTAGGTTGGTTAGGGTCAATTTTAGGGTTAGTTTAAAGTTAGGGTTGGGGTTAGGGTTAAGGTTAGTGTTGGGGTATGGGTAAGGTTAAGACTTAGGGTTAGGGAAGGATTAGGGTTAGGGTTAGTTTTGTTGTTAGGGCTCTGGTAAGGTTTATGTTTATAGTTCTGGGTTATTGTTGGGGTTGGGATTGGGGTTAGGTTATAGTCAGGACTTAGGCTAAGGCTAAGTTAAAGATCAAATTTAGGTCTTGGTAGGGTTAGGTTGGTTAAGGTTAGTGTAGGGTTTGGTTAGGTTAGGTTAAGAGCTTGGGTTGGGGTTAGGGTAAGGCTTACAGTTAGGTTTAGATTAAGTTTAGTTCTTGGCAGGGTTAGGTTGATTAAGTTTACTGTAAGTGTTAGGTTTGTTATGGTTAAGAGTTAGGGTTAGGGTTGCGGTTGGAGTTGGGGTAAGGGTAAGGGTTAGGAAAGGGTTAGATTTACAGTAAGGGTTAGGTTTGGAGTTAGGTTTAGATCATGGTGGTGTTCGTTTGCGTAGGGTTAGGGTTAAATTGAGGGTTTTGGTTGGAATTCAAGTTAGGGTTATGGTCTGGGTTGGGTTTATGTTTTGGTTAGATTTAGGTTTAGTGTTAGGCTTATTGTTAGGATTAGGGTTAGGCTTAGGGTTAGATTCGAATTCTGTTTAGGTTTTGGGGAGGTTAGATTAGATTAGTTAAGGTAGGGTTATATTTAGTGTTAAGGTTAGGGTTAGGCTTAGGAAAGCTTAGGGTTAAGGTAGTTTAAGTTTAAGGCTTAGGTTTAGGTTAGGATTATGTTTAGGTCATGATAGGGTAGGGTAGGTTATTTAGGGTTAGGGTTAGGGTTGGGATTATATAATTTGTGGATTTATAATTCAAGCCACAATAAGATCTTATAATGCAATTATATTTTGATTTATTTCTATTAGAATCATCCCTTTTTTGGACAGTTGGACAGGCAGTGTATAATTGTATTTAATCTTATGAGGGCGCAGAGTGATTAAGGTCTAGAGTGTTATATAGGCAGGTAGATCAGTATTTTTTCTCTTTTAGCATTTTGGCATAAACCCCCATTTTAACTGAGTAAAATTTCCTGAACATTAATACATAATGATTAATCTCACTGTTACTATATGTGTTGCAATTTATTTTTAGTCACTTACAGACTTTAACTACACAAATAGTATTTTTGTATAAACATAGAATTGTTAAAACTGTGTTCCAACACCTGGGAGTTCCCACTATGCTTTGATAATAATTCAATCCACAATAACATCTTATAATCAATTTTTGCTGTACTATACAGTTTACTATACAATTTTCCTTTGCTTTATTCATTTTAAATAGTCTATTAATTTTTTTATTTTGTATTTTTTTTTGGGAAGGTTAAGTTTGTTAGGTTGTACTCTTGGTGAGGCCAAAACATTTTGACAAACCCCAATCTGAAGGAAAGAAGGGGTTTATTCATGGCACACTACTACATTTTATGTTTTAAAACCTCTTATATTATCACATTTATTATGATAAAGTGTAGCTTTATTGAAATGACTGCACAGTGGACAACATAAAATGAGGAATTGAATTATCATACCATGATCTGCTAAAATCTTCAAAAAAACCATTGCTGATGATGTAATAACATTGAGTTCCAACAGACCAATTATTTTCACCAATAAAGCAGAGCAAAAAGCATTATTCTCGTTTAGCTCTCGTGAAAGTGGTTGCATCTTTTCCCTCTCCCCCAGTATCTCTCCCCACTGCTTGCATCGTTAAGTCCTTCAATTTTTGCGTCTCCCTTTCCTGCTGTCGAAAGAGCAAGGTATTGATCAAGTGGTCCCGCCACATATTGTACTAAAGTTTGAAAAATCTCTGTGTTTTGGCTTCAACCCTTTTTCCAGACGGCCTTGGCCAAGACCGGTGCTGAAGACAAACAACATCCCCAAAAACAAGATAAGGAGATGCTCTGATTCTCTCTCCCAATTCCAAGAACACCTGCTGTAGACAGGCTTCTCAGACTCACATACTCACTGACCAGCACATGCACGCACACTCACATACTCACTGACACACACATAAATGCACACACTTACCTACATATCTGCTGATAGACAATCATTGCCTCTACCCATATCCCAGACCTTTGCATGATTTTTATCCCTGGTTGGGGTAGAAATGTCTGTGTTCAGCGCTTTTAAACTGCAGGACCAGATAGCTGTTGCCTACATGGGACAAACTCAACATTTCTTGTCCCCTTCCCATTTGCAAGGTTATGTCTGGTTTATGTGCTTGTTACCGGGGGTCTTTCAGCCTATTTTTCCTCATAGATAATATTGTTCATTTTCTTTTGTACATGTACTGACCTGTCTTCTCTTGAATCTATGTGTTTGTGGTCGGAGGGGTCCTATTTCACAGTGTTGTGACAATAAAATTGAATAAAATCAAAAATCAAATCCTTGTTAGGCTGTACACCTTTTTCCAAAAAATGAATGCTACTAGGCTATGGAAAGGTCAGACGCTTCTTTAAACAAGAGTAAAAGGCTGTTTAAACGAGAGTAAACAGCTTTCAAGCGCCTTCAATCAGGAAAGTTCAATAGAACCAATCTAAAATGTGTCCGCTTTTGCTTTGCTTATGGGCAAGGATTGTTACTTTAAATGATCAGAACCTTGAATTGTAAATTACCTTAGTAATTTCTGATTTCTTGTAATTTAGGTTTTTGATGTTTTGAAAGATTTAAGGATCTTTTGGGGGATGTTAAGAAATCTACTCGTTATTTTGAAATAGTCTAAATAACTTTCTCATGGATATGTCACCTGTGTCTAGAAAACCAGTAGAACCTGGACACTTCCCACAGAGCAGAAGAAACAAATGTCCAGGCATACAGTGTGGTATCAGCTTAAGTATTCCCAGTCTCATATAATGTTATAAACATCTTTGGTACTCTATATCTGCAATTTTGTTTTAATTTAAAATAGGAAGAGCTTTGAAATATCCCTAGACGTTGTTTTCAAAATCTGTTTAAACGGTTTCTGTTGCTCGTACAATTACAGGCTTAAAGAGAGCTTGGTTTTACCAAATATGATTGTCTGTAAACATCGTGAATTGAATTCCTCTTAGGTGTAAAGCTACTGTAAGAAATGTAGTCAGCCCCAATCCAGATTAAACTTTGAATTAATGATCAACCCCTTCAACAAACATATTTAATAATCATGGAGATATTTTCTACGTTTATTAGCATTAAACAAATTGCAGATATTGTATGAAAAAAGCTGGGGACTTTACAAACCTACATGCATGTAATAGTTGTAGAACATTAGGATACACACAGGAAATACAAGACAAAACCCAGCCATTTGACTAGGAAGAGCTAAAGACAGTGATCACTTTTTTTATATTTTGTTATATTAAATTTCCATTTCATTTCCCTCATTTACATGATTTGTGAGAAAGCTGGTTTGAAGAAACAAAATAATGTGTAATTGTTGATAAAAGGTTGAATTTTTGGAACTGGATTACCAGATATCAAGAAACATCTTTTTTTGAATGTCTGAGTGAATTCAAAAATTTCAGTGTCTGACGGATTTTCGCATTCAAAGAAGTTCTGTGACACTAATTACACCTCTTAAATGTCATGAAAACATGGAATTCAGGTCATTTTCCGAGTTATACAGTTAGTTTGAAAATTCGCATTATTTTAACACATCTGTTATCTATTAGAGACATGAAAATGGATTTTAGTCACAATTGCAGCGAGTGACTCTAAAGGTTCAGAGTGTTGGAGTTAGTTTGACAAATTGTCACAAGGTAATACACAAAATTGTTAGAAACACAAGACTAATACCGTCAAAGTAAAAAGGCAAAGGCAAAAAAAGGCTGTCTAAAAGTAATTTTCCGAGACTTGCAATTAGTAATTTTCCGAAGCTTATTTATGTTCAACCCACTGAATTAAAAATGTTACATGAAGTTCACCTAGAGTCAGAGCGACATTTAGAGTGAATTGTATAAGGTTATTTACAGAGTTAGTTTTAGATATTGTTTTATTTTAGAGTACAGAACTGTTGGAAATGAGCATTTGATTTGATCAGTACGTAAACCTATTTTACCTACGGGGACTAAGGACTTTTTCCAAGTGGTGCAGTTAGTTTGAGAAACTGCCTTCTTTGTAAATATGTAAGAAATATAAAAATGGCTGGTAGTGTGTGTGTGTTTTGCAATGAAACTTGCTTTAACTTACTCAGAACAGCAGAGCATGTTATAAATAGTTGTTTTCGGTGTAAAGAAAGCGCTCTTAGACAATAGTTTTTGCTCAAAACAGAACTGTTAGGGTACATGCTTTTTGTCACTTGGGCCATAAGTCAGTTTGAGAAAACTAGACCACGAAACTGTTTGAAATAAGAAACATTCTTGAAGACCTCAACAACATATTGAAAACAGTCTCTAAAAGTCAATTTGAGAAATTGACTTATATTGGTGCAGTTAGTCTAATAAAGCGCTTAGTTTGATCACAATATAAATGTTATTGTTTCAATTTTAGCAACGCAACGTGAGTTGAGTCAATTTTAACATTCAGAACAAGTGGTGATTTAGTTAAAGGAAGTGATTTCTCTGACCACATAGCAAATAGGTCATTTTAGGGACGTTAAGTTAGTAAGAGAAAGCGCTTGCTTTGAACTGATACAAATTTTAGGAATATGAGATTTGCTTGGAAAACTCACTCACTCTCTGTCAGTATAATGATAAAAAGGGTCTAAAGATAATTTTTCGAGTGGTGTAGTTACTTTGAGATAATATAACCCTTATGCACACTGAACTATTATAAACATGAGACCTGTTTTTATCCACTCTGACTTCAACAATATAACAAAAACTTCTCAAAAATGCATTTTTTATAGTGGTGCAGTTAGCTTAAGTGAGCACTTTGTTGAATCAAAACATAAACGTTATTGTTTCAGTTTTTCAACGTAATGTGAGTTTAGTCACTCAGATTAAAGATGTCAACTTGTCTAAAATGCATTATAGAGTGGTGTATTTAATTTGAAAGATGCTTCGTTTAAACATATAATTCCGTTTGGATACATTAGCACATCAAGCAGGATAGTGATTTTAGGCTAGTGAAAGCGCTTTCACACGGCGCTTTGTTTGCTTAGAACAGAACTGTCTTTTGCTTTCAAACATGCATTTTGTCACACGGCAATTAGTCAAAGTTGCAAAAAAATCTTTTTGTAAAGTAGTTCAGTTAGTTTGAAAAAGCACATTCTTTGCATAAAGACTTAGATTTAAAGATAGTTCGTTTTTGAGTTAGTGCGTCGTTTGAATAAAACAGAACGGTTAGAGTCTGTTTTGCAATGAAACGTGCGTTTAATCACTGAGACCAAAAAAGACAAATGTAAAAGTGTCAAACATTCATTTTAAATGCGTGCAGTTACTGTTTGACAGCAAATCGTTTAAACAAAAAGAACATGAGTTTTGCTTTCTAAAGTTGTTTTCAACTCTTCAGACTATCAGAAAAGATATAAAAAGTACTTAAAAATTATTTTCCGAGTTTCGCAGTTGAGAAAGTGCTTTCTCCTGATTAGATCAAGTACTTTACAGTAAAGACCTTTGTCTTACATTTGCGATGAAACCTGCTTTTTTTGTAACTCAGCAATTCAGAGAATCTTTTAAAATGGTCATTTATCGAGTTCGTTTCGCCTTTTGAACACTGATAGTGAGAAACCATTACAATGTTTGTTTACAACCAACTTTCTCAATTAATCGTGCTTTATGCAACAACAAGAAAATAGTAATGTTCCAAGTTGTGCAGTTAGTTTGACGAAGTGCTTTCTTTGAAAACACAATTGTTAGAAACAAGAGAATTGCAATGAAAAGTTTGTTTTGTCTTTCAGATAATTAGATGGAAAAATGGTCTAAACGTCATTTCAGAGTCATAGAAACGGCAAATTAAATTAGTAGAAACGACACTTCCTTATAGCAAACTCATATTTCTTACAATTATTTGTACATAAATGCAGTGATTTCTCAAGTTAACTGCACCAGTCCTAAACTTCATTTTGAAAACCTCTCACTGTCATTGAATAACTCTCTAAGAACTCGCTCAAATGGTCTGAATTCAAAGTACAATTTATGTTTGTATCTGTGTGTGAAACGAAGCGATTTCTAAGGGTACCTGTACGACTTGGGAAAGGGCGTTTTGACAAGACATCTGAGCTAAATTGTTTGAATGAATAAAAGCATGATTTGGCAAATGCCCAGTCCTGGGAGTTGTAGTTTGTTAAATCAAAGCATTTTCTAAATCTGCACTTCTTCAAAACTTACATTTATGATATCTTGATGTACTTGTATCCGTCTTTAAACGTTTTTAAGCTGTCTAATTTTTTGTTTAAACGAAAACTTTATACATATTGTTATGATGATCTAAGGAATAAAAATGCAATGGTCAGATTAACTGAGAGACTATTTTGCCAAACACCATACCTTGTGAGTTCTTGTATTGTTTTATGTAAACTAGAACAAAACTAAACTAGCTTACTATTTTACCAACATATTGGCAACTCAAATAAAGAAACTTTCTCAGACTTTCTTTCTTGCATGTCTAAGATATTTACTTTAAGATAATTTGTTATATCTTGCTGTTAAGATTCTTACGATTCTATGAGTTTAAATAATCTCTTAATTACTTGCTCTGATGGTCCATGTGACAAAAAGAACGTTTCATTGCAAAAGCCATCGCCTTGAAAAATGTGTGTGTTCATATTAAGCACTGTTTTAAACTATTCGCACCACTTTTAGTTATTGTGTTATGGTCTCAGTGAGAAAGCAATTTCTCTGGCTAACTCGTTTTTGCCTAAATCTAACTGCACCACTCCAGATCTACTTTAAGCCACTTTTTACATCTTGTTCTGAGTTGCAAAAACACATTTAATAGCACATTTCATGTTTTTAACAATTAAGCATATCTCGGGAAATTGCTTTTAGAAACTCATTTTTACAGCACATCTTGTTCTAAAGACATTTTATATTGTCCACTGTGGAGTCTTTTCAATAAAGCTACAAACACACCTTATCATAATAAACGTGATAATACCACTGGTTTTAAAACATCAAATTAAGTGGTGTGCCATGAATAAACCTCTTTTTTCCTTCAGATTGGCGTTTGTCAAAATGTCTTGGCCTCACCAAGAGTACAAACTTACAAAACTTGACCTTCTAAAAATAAAATGCAAAATTAAAAAAATTCCTATACTATTAAAAATGAATAAAGCACAGGAAAATTGCCACCCTGCACCGTAGAGCACAAGTCAAAATGATAATAAGATCATCAAGAATTGTCATACTTCCTGGCCTACTTCAAGTTATATTTACTTATTGTGGATTGAATTATTATCAAAACATACTGAGAGATCAGTTTTAGCAATTCTATGATGACACAAAAAAAGATTATTTGTGTTGTTTCTCCCTGTTAGTGACTGAAAATAAATGAAAAAAGAAAATAACAACAAAAGCAAACACACATGCACATATATTGACAGTGAGATCAATCATTATGGATTAATTTTCAGGATATTTTAATGACTTAAAAAGGGGTTATATGCCAAAATGACAAACAGAAAAAATACGGAAATACCTGCCTATCTGATACTCAAGACCTTAACTACTCTGCACCCTCAAAAAAATAAATACAATTATTCACTGGCTCCATAACTTTACAAAAACAGAGAGAGTAATAAAATAATCCAAATAAAGTATTCAATGTAAATCAAACTCTTCAAAAACCAAAGTGCAACAGTGTTCCTCCAATGTAACACTGTCGACCTTTCATTTTCGCCCAGTTATTGTTTAGCGAACAACAATTATTATTTTTCCAGGTAATTTTTTACAGCTGAATGTTCTAATAAGATCAAGTTAATACATTTAATATGTTTTATAGTTGTCCAAACTGTAATCCAGAGAAATCATTTTTAATCTTGGTTGCTGATGTCGAGGAAAAAACTTGTCTGCAGCTTTTCTATTCATGTTCTTGTCTTTGTTACATTTAATATATAGCTAAATTATATATAAATATATATATAGTTATATATACAGATTATATATATATATATATATATATATATATATATATATATATATAAATATATATATAGATATAATCTGTATATATAACTTTTATCATATCAATGGCATTTGCAAGAAATCTAGATGACATAGCACAGTGACTCTTTCTAGAATTACAGTTGGTATTGTCTTCTTCTCCTGTCTGTATTCATATTATAGCTTTACTCAACATTATTGTTTCCTTATACAGCATTGACAGAAGTTTGTCTTAAATACATTGCAAAATGATCTTGTAATTGGTGTGGTTTTATATCATATTATAAACTTCCCAAAAGAACTCTTACCCTTAACCCTATGCTAACTTTGGCACATAGCCCTAATTGTAACCCGAACCCTAACCCCAGCCCTAACCATAACCTCAAGCCTAACCCTTAACCATAACTCTAACTAACCTATCCCTATCATTACCTAAACATAGTTCTAACCAAACCCTAAGCCTAAACCTAACCCATACCCTATAACTAACCCTAACATTAACAATAACTCTAAACCTAAAACCTAACCCTTACCCTAAACCCAACCCTGGCGACAATCCCAAGCCTAACCATAATCCTGACCCTATCCGTACCTAACCTACCCTACAATGAACTAAACATAATCCAAACTTAACCCTAACCCTAACCCTAAGACTAAGCCTACGCCTAAACCTTACCATATCCTACCCTACCATACCCTACCCTAACCTACCCTACTCTATCCTACCAAACCCTACGCTACCCTAACCAAAACCCTACCGTGACCTAAACTTAATCTTACCCTAATCCTAAACTTACCCTAAGCCTAAGCCTAAACCTAAGCCCAACCTTAGGCAAACTATAACCAAATTCTACCCCCAACCCTAATCCCAACCATTACCCTAACCATATCCCCAACAACCCTACCATTATCTAAACTTAATCTTACCATGACCGTAACCCTGAGCCTTGCACTAACCAATACCGTAACCCCAAACGTAAGCCTAACCCTTAAACTAAACCTAACCCTAAGCTTAACTAGTTTAACCCTAACAAGAATTAAACTTAATCCTTACCTAACCTTTATCCTAACCCTTATTGGAATTCTTACCAAAACCCTCAATTTAACCATAACCCTAAGAAACCGAATACCACCATGACCTAAACCTAACCCCTAACCTATACCTAACCCTAACTCTATATCTAACCAGTACTCTAACCCCAACCTAAACCCTAATCCAAACTCTTAACCTTAATTTAGCTAACCCCAACATAATCCTAACCCTAAACTTAAGCCTAAACCTAAACCTAAGCCTAACCCTAAGCCTAACCGTAACCCTAACCCTTACCCTTACCCTTACCCTTACCCTTACCCTTACCCTTACCCCAATCCCAAACCCAACCCAACCCAACCCCAACCCTAAGCCTAACTCTTAAGAGTGTACCTAACCCTTACACTAACACTAACCCCTACCAACCTTACCATACCATGAACTAAACTTAATCTTAACCTTAGCCATACCCTAAACCTAAGCTAACCCCAACCCCAAGCCTAACACTAACCCTAACCCCAACGCTAACACTGACCCTGACCCTGACCATGACCCAGACCCTAACCCTAACCCTAACCCTAACCCTGACTCTATCTATAACCAAAATAGTGACCATGAAGTCAAACAAAAACCCTAATAACCCACAAACCCTAAGCCTAATTACCTAATACTACCATGACCTTAACCTACCCAAAATTTACCCTTACCCCTAACCCTTAATCTACCCTAAACAAACCTTAACCGTAAATTGCACTCTTGACCTTAACTAACCTGACTGTAACACTAACCCAAACTAACATAACCCTACCTGGACCTAAATTTAACCTAAGCCTTACTCTTACTCTTACCTTAACCCTGAATCTAAAGCTAACCCAAACACCAACCCCAACACTTAAACCTGAACCTGAACCTAAACCTTAGCCTTACCCTTATCCATATCCTTACCCTAACCCTAACCCTAACCCTAACCCTTCCATGGCCTTAATATAATCTTAATCTAAGACTTACTCCAAATTTAAACCTAACCCCAAACCCTAATCCTAAAACGTAACCTAACCTTAACTTTACCCTTATCCTATTCCTATCCTTTAGGCTAATACTAATCCCAACCCTAGTCCTGAACCTAAACGTAAGCCTAACCAGAATTCTTACCAATACCCTCAATTAAATGATAACCCTAAGTAACTGAATACCACCATGACCTAAACCTAAATCTAACCCCAAACCTAACCCTAACTCTATATCTAACCTTAACCTTAACCTTAACCTTAACCTTAACCTTAACCTTAACCTTAACCTTAACCTTAACCTTTACCTTAACAGTGACCTAAACCTTAACCTTAACTTTAACCTTACCCCAAACCTAAACCCAAACCTAAACCTAAACCTAAACCTAAACCTAAACCTAAACCTAAACCTAAACCTAAACCTAAATCTAAATCTAAACCTAACCCGAACACTAACACTGACCCTGACCGTGACGTGACCGTGACCGTGACCCTCACCCTTACCCTAACCCTAACCCTAACCCTAACCCTAACCCTAACCCTAACCCTTAACCCTAACCCTAACCCTAACCCTAACCCTGACCCTATCTTAAACCAAAACAGTAACATGAAGTCTAACAAACCCTCATCTTAACCCTAACCCTAAGAACCTAATATTATCATGACCTAAACCTTACCCAAAATCTTACCCTTACTCCTAACCCTAAATCTACCCTAACCCGACCCTAACCCTAACCTGAACTCTTAACCTTACCTTACCTTAACTAACCTGACTGGAACAGTAACACTACCTTGACCTAAATTTAATCTAAACCAAACCCTAAGCCTTACTCTTACCTTAACCCTACACCTAAACCTTAGCCTAACTATAACCAAATCCTTACCCGAAGCCTAACCCTTAAACCAAACCTATCCCAAACTATAACCCTGACAAGAACACTAACCATAACCCTTCCCTAACCCAAAGGCTAACCCTAACCCCAAATCTAGCCCTTACTCTTAAGCTAACCTAACCTGCCCCTAACACTCAAGCTAACCCTGACTCTCATCAACTTAACCCTATTAAGTCCTAAAGTTAATCTTAACTAAACCCTAAACCTTACCCTAACCCTAACTCCAACCCCAACCCCAACCTTAACCCAACCCCAACCTTAACCCAACCCCAACCCTAATCAAGGCCCTAACACTAAAACCAACTCTAACCCTAATCCAAAGCATAACCCTAAAACTATCCTAAACTTTAACATGACCAAAACTTAATCTTACCCTACTCCTTAGCTTTACCCTAACCCATAACCTAAACCTTACACTAATCCTAACACTAACCCTAACACAAACCCTAACCCTAACCCTATCCCTGACCCTATCTCTACCCCTAAGCTTACCTGTAACCAAATGTTGACCCATATGCTAACCCTAACCCCAAATCTAACCCTTACTCTCTTAACCTAAGCTAACCTGCCACTACATTTAAACCTAACCCTATTAAGTCCTAAAGCTAATCTTTACCCTACCCTAAACCTTATTCTAACCCTAACCCCAACCTCTACCCTAACCCTTACCTCTACCCTAACATTAACATTAACATTAACATTAACATTAACATTAACATTAACATTAACATTAACATTAACATTAACATTAACATTAACATTAACATTAACATTAACATTAACACTAACATTAACACTAAAACTAACATTAAACCCAACCCCAATCCTAAGCCTAACCTAAAGTTTAACCTAACCTAAAGTTAATTTTACCCTAACCGAAAACCTTACCTTTACCCTAACCCTTATTCTAATCCTAATCCTAACCTTAACCCCAACTTTAATCCTAACCCTAACACAAAGCCTAACTATAACCAAACCCTAACCCGGAGCCTTACCCTAACCCTTATCTATTCCAAACATAACCCTTACCAGAACCCTATCCCTAAGACAAACCATAACCCCTCCCTAACCCATACACTAACCCAAACCCAAATCATACCTAACTCTTAACCTAACCTTACTTGCCCCTGACATTAACCCCATCTCTAGCCTTTACTCTAGCCAACCCAACCCTAACGTAACCCTTATCCTAACACTAACCCTTACCCTAACCAACTTAACTAAGCTTACCTATAACCAAAATCGAACCCTAACTCTGACTGGGCATGCCAAACGTAACCCTAACCATAACCTTGACGAGTACCCTAACCCTAACCCTTACCCTAAACCTAAACCTAAACCTAAACCTAATCCTAATCCTCATTTTCATCCTGACATAGTCCTAACCAAACCCTTACCCCAACCCTAACCATTATCCTAACCCTAACAAACCTAACGCTACTGTGACCTAAACATAATCCTAACCTATCCCTAAGCCTCACCCTTACCAACCTAACTCTACCATGACCTAAACTTAATGTTTACCTAACCCTAAGCCTTACCCTTACCCTAAACATGTTGCTGAAACCAACCACGACCCTAAACGCAAACCTATACCTAACACTAAACCTAACCCTAACCCTACCCTAACCCCAATCATAATCCAAACCCTAACATACCTAAAACTTCCATGACCTAAACATAATCCTATTCTAACCCTGAATCTAACCCAACTATGACCAAAGCCCTAACACGAAGCCAAACCATACCCCTCGACTTAACTCAACCCTAAATCTAGCCATAACTAAAAAACCCAACCCTGACTCCGAAAACCTATCCCTATCCTGAACAGAAATGAATCTTACCCAAAGCATTACCCTAACCTTAAATCTCTAATCCCTAATCCTAACATAACAAATGCTACCATGACCTAAACATAATCCAAACCTAACTCTAAGATTAACCCTAACCCCAAACCTAAGCCTAACCCTAACCCTAACATACCTAACCCAGCCATTACCTACACATAATCCTACCCTAAATCTAAGATTAACCCTAACCCCAAACCTAGGCATAACCCTCAACCTAATTTAATACTAACCAACCTAAACCTACCTTGACCTAAACATAATCCAAACCTAACCCCAACCCTAACCATAACATACCTAACCCAGCCATTACCTAAAAATAATCCTACCCCAAAACATAAGGCCAATCCTAAACCTAACGCTTAATATAAAATCCGTAACCCGAAGCCAAACCATAACCCTCAACTTTACTTTAACGCTAAGTAACCTAATACTACAATGACCTAAACTTAATCTTACCCTAATCATAAGCCTAACGCTAGTCCTAACCCTAACTCTAACCCTACCCCAACTCTACACCTAACCCTAACCCTTACCTTAATCCTGATCCTGATCCTAACCCTAAATAACCTAACCCTATCTACAGTTTCATGCGTTTGAACGAAGCGACTTTTCAGGCTAACTGCACTAATCGGAAATGACTTTTAGACCCTTTTTTCATCTTAATATGAAGGCCAGAGCGAAGTGACTTTTTAGGCTAACTAAACCAATCGGAAAATAATTTTGGACACTCTTTTCATCTTAATGTGATGGCCAGAACAAAGCTACTTTTCAGGCTAACTGCACCACTTGGAAGTGGCTTTTAGACACTTTTTTCATCTTAATGTGATGGCCAGAAGGACTTATTACATTTTCCCTAACACTAAAACCAACTCTATCCCTAATCCAAAGCATAACCCTAAAACTAACCTAAACTTTAACATGACCAAAACTTAATCTTACCCTACCCCTTAGATTAGGCTTTTAGACACTTTTTTCATCTTAATGTGATGGCCAGAAGGACTTATTACATTTTCACCTGGCCGTTTTGTGTGTTCAACCGAAGCATTAACAAAACAGCACCTCTGCAAAAATCACTTTTGAACACATCTTGCTGTAATTCTCTGAGTGAATTAAAAACTTTCATGTTTTAGTTTCTAATGAATGTGATGAAAGGCTCTTCACACTAAAACTAATGTTTATAAAAATTCATTGTGTTTAAACAAAGCTATTTCTTCTTCTTTCCTAAATTAAATGTACAAGTCGGAAAATAACTTTTAGTTACTTTTCGTGTGATATCCAAAGTATAAAACAGCACTTTCGTTGCAAACTCAAGTTGCTAACAATAATTCTTTTACAAACGCATTTCTTAAACTGTATGAATAAGAATATCTAATATCTAAGGGTCTAAGTCAAAAAAAATGTTTGTATGTTGCTCTTATGGTCTTAGTGACTAAAAGCATTTTCTATTGCAATAGTCATACCCCAACAGTCTGGTGTTTAAATGGAGCAATGTTTAAAACTAAATGCACCACTGCAAAAATGATATGGGGGTATTGTTAACCATGAGTCCAGGCTAGATATGGTGGGATTTCACGATCTCTGGTTTCTGCTAAATTTCATCCTGTTCCAAAAAATCCAACTATATTTCGGGTCTCGGGAGCTCGTGTTGTGCAGCTAGATCCTTTAACCCTTCTGTTAAATTTTTAGTATTTTAATTAACCTTGTTTCACCTGTGGTGTTCCCGGTCAAAAGTGACCGCCATAGGATGGGTATCCAGACTCTTTTCATTTATCAGACAGAAAACATCCCTATACAAACCATCCTCACTCACTCACTCACTCACTCAGTCACTCACTCACTCACTCACTCACTCACTCACTCACTCACTCACTCACTCACTCACTCACTCACTCACAAAATATCAATAATGTCTTTTTTTCTTTTTTGTGCCTTTCCCCCACGTGAACCACACTGAATTTCAACCAGTGATTAGAAGTAAAAGTTAACACAGATTAAAAAAAAACTTTTTTTTTTAATTTTGAGACTGACCATTCAAAAGATGGAGAGGCACCTGAAGTACAGGCAACTGAGGAGACATTCCAGTACAAGAGTGGCCAGTTGCTCTGGTATATTGATTTGGTATATACACCTGCTAGTGAATGACAGCCCACTGGCCTGTGGCACTGTTCTATAACCTCATTGATGTGTCTGCCTTCAACGGCTGTGTGTGAACAGTTAAAGACCCAACCTAGAATCAGGGAAAAAGATTTCAGGATAAGACTTATCCTAGAAGAGGTGAAGAATGATGTGGTGACTCCTATTATTTAACGATAAGTTTCTATAAGTACATTTCAAAGAAGTACACTTAGTTTAAGAAATAGTTTCGCTGACTTCACAGAATTGTAAGAAATTTTAGATTTCTACAAAAAGTGATTTTTCTTACTCAGACCATAAGAACAAGATGTTAAAATGAGTTAAACTTTTAACTCATTTTGTCAAGTGGAGCAGTTAGTTTTAAAAATGTATCGTTTTAACACAAAATATAGTCAGAAACATGATATTTGCTATGAATGATGATCAGAACAAGATGTAAAAAGTTTTTACAAAAAACGTAAAAAGAGTGTTGCAGTTAGTTTTAGAGATCTCTACGTTTCAAAATGTAGATGATCAGGACATGATGTGAAAAGTATATTCAATTTTATTTCAAGTGCTGCAGCTAGTTTTGGAAAAAAAATTGCTGTAAACCGAAAGAACTGTTGGACACACGAGTAAGCTACGACAAGTGTTTTAATTTACTCAGACCTCCGTTTAAAAACACCAGACCTTTAAAGGTAAGTAGGTTCAAATAGTATGAAATTATTTTTTGGAGTGGCGCAGTTAGTTTTAGTCTTCGATTCGTTTAAACACAAGTTTTGTTCAGAAACATTATCTTTGCAATGAAAAGTGCTCTGTGTCACTCTGATTGATCAGATCTGATCTGATGAGCAGAACATGATGTAAACGCTGTTTTTTTGGGTGATGCAGTTAGTTTAAGAAATCGCTTCGTTTCAACCCAGTCAAATGTGTTATAAAGTCTTCAGCTAGACACTCGGGTCTTCAGAACAATATGTTAAAATGTCTCTTAAAGTCCTTTCTCGTGTTGTGCAGCTAGTTTTAAACAATTATTAGAGATATAAGTTTGCTAGAGATAAAGTGGTTTGTGGCACTAAGACCATCAAAGCCATATGTAAAAGTTTTTAAAAGTCATTTTTGAGTGATGCAGAAAGTTTTAGAAATCGATTGGCTTTAACACAAAATGTGGTCAGAAACTTGATATTTGCAATATAAAATGTAAATGACGCAGATTGTTTTAGACAGTACTTTGTTTGAACACACCAGAATTTAAAAGGTATGACTATTGCAGTTTTAGTCACTCGGACTGCCAGAGCAAGATGTTTAAAGTTGCTATAAGTACATTTCTAAGAAGTACACTTAGCTTAAGAAAATGTTTCGTTGAATTCACAGAATGGTAAGAAATGTTAGTTTTCTACAAAGTGATTTTTCTTACACTATATGAACAAGATGTTAAAATTGATTTTAACCCATTTTCTTAAGTGGAACAGTTAGTTTTACAAATGTATCGTTTAAACACAAAACATGGTCAGAAACATGATATTTGCTATGAAAAGTGCTTTGACTCACTCAGACGATCAGAACAAGATGTAGAAAGTTTTTTTTTTCGAGTGTTGCTGTTAGATTTAGAAATCTCTACGTTTCATTATGAAGATGACCAGGTTAGGATTTGAAAAGCATATTAAATTTTATTTCAAGTGGTGCAGCTAGTTTTGGAAATAAATCCCTTTTAACCGATAGAACTGTTGAAAACATGACTAAGGTACGACAAGTGTTTTAATTTACTCAGTCACTTCATTTCTATACTCCGTTTAAAAACACCAGACCTTTAAAGGCAAGTAGATTTACATATGTTCTATAAAAAGTGATTTTTGCCACACAGACCTTTAGGAAAAGATGTAAAAATAGTATTAAATTATTTTTTGGAGTGGCGCAGTTACTTTTAGTCATCGATTCGTTTAACACAAGTTTTGGTCAGAAACTATCTTTGCAATGAAAAGTGCTTTTTGTCACTCTGATGATCAGATCTGAAAAAGGTGTTTATCATTTAAAAGTTTTTTTTTGGATGATTCGGTTAGTTTAAGAAATCGCTTCGTTTCAATCCAGTGAAATGTGTTATAAAGACTTCTGCTAGACACTCGGATCTTCAGAGCAATATGTTAAAAAGTCTCTTAATGTCCCTTTTCGTGTTGTGCAGCTAGTTTGAAACAATTATAAGTTTGCTAGAGATAAAGTTGTTTTTGGCACTAAGACAAACAGAGAAATATGTATGTATGTATGTAAGTCTCTGAAAGTCATTTTTGAGAGGAGCAGTAAGTTTTTTCGCTTAAACACAAATTATGGTCAGAAACTTGATATTTGCAATGTAAAATGGAAATGATGCAGACAGTTCTTTGTTTGAACACCAGAATTTGGAAGGTATGACTATTCCAGTTTTAGCAACTCGGACTGCGACAGCAAGATGTTTAAAGTTGCTATAGTAAATTTCAAAGAAGTACGCTTAGTTTAAGAAATTGTTTCGTTGAAAACACAGAATCGTAAGAAATTTTAGTTTTCTACAAAAAGTGAGTTTTATTACTCGGACTATAAGAAAAAGGTGTTAAAATTGATTTGAACTCATTTCGTTTCTGGCCAAATACGGCCAGAAACATGATATTTGCTATGAAACACCTTTTAGTCACTCAGATGATCAGAACAAGTTTTTTTAGTGTGTTGCAGTTAGTTTTAGAAATCTCTACATTTCATTATGTAGATGATCAGGTTATGATGTGAAAAGTATATTCCATTTTATTTCAAGTGGTGCAGCTAGTTTTGGAAATAAATTCTTTTAAACCGATAGAACTGTTGGAAACATGAGTAACACTACGACGAGTGTTTTAATTTAATCAGACCATAAATAAGTTCATTTCTATAATTCACTCAGGCCATAATAGCGAGATGTCTGTAAAATCATTTTTGAAATTATGCAGGTAGTTTTGACAGTACTCCGTTTAAAATACACCAGATCTTTAAAGGCAAGTAGGTTTATAGATGTTCTATATAAAGTGATTTTTGCCACTCAGACCTGAAAAAGATGTTAAAATAGTATTAAACTATTTTTTTGAGTGGCGCAGTTAGTTTTAGTCATCGATTCGTTTAAACACAAACTTCGGTCAGAAACATTATCTTTGCAATGAAAAGTGCTTTTTGTCACTCTGATGATCAGATCTGATCTGATGATCAGAACATGATGTAAAAAGTGTTTTTTTGGGTGATGCAGATAGTTTTAGATATCGCTTCGTTTGAACCCAGTGAAATGTGCTATAAAGACTTCTGCTAGACACTCGGATCTACAGAACAATATTTTAAAAAGTCTCTTAATGTCCTTTTTCGTGTACACAATTTTTCTACACAAAGTACTTTTTCACTTGCAAGAAACAAGATGTAATTATTTTAAAGTAATTTTGTCAAGTGTGCAGTTAGTTTAAGAAATGGATTTTAAAACACCAAACCTGTTCAGAAACATGATAACAATCAGAACATGACAGACAGAAACATAATGGTAAGAAACATGATCATCAAAACATGATGGTCAGAAACGACGATCAGAACAAGATGTAATTTTTTTTTTCAGCTGGAGCAGTTAGTTTTAGAAATTACTTCCTGTGTGTTCATAACAGTGTGCTATACATTCAGATCATCGGAGCAATATGTTAAAAGTCTCCTAATGTTCAAGTTGTGCAGTTAGTTTTAGAAATCACTACGTTTAATCAAAAAAAAATTGTTAGAAACATGAGAAAATGGTTAGAAATACAAAAGCGTTTTTCTTACTCTTCAGACCTTCAGAAAAAGATGTAAAAAATAGTTTTAGACAGTATTCCGTTTAAACACACCAGACAATTTAAGGTTTGAGTAATTGATTTAAAAAGGTTAGAGTAAAGAGTAAAAGTGATTTATGCCACTCAGAATTTTAGAAAAACATATAAAAATATCATTAAAGTAGTAGAGTGGTGCACTTGGCTTTAGAAATTAATTCATTTAAACTTGCAACTTCAACTTTGCGCTGAGAAGTTCTCTACGCATATTGCGTACATTGAATAAATAAATCGAAAGATAAATAGATATAGATAGATAGATAGATAGATAGATAGATAGATAGATAGATAGATAGATAGATAGATAGATAGATAGATTGATAGATAGATAGATAGATAGATAGATAGATAGATAGATAGATAGATAGATAGATAGATAGATAGATAGATAGATAGATAGATAGATAGATAGATAGATAGATAGATATAGATAGATATAGATAGATAGATAGATAGATAGATAGATAGATAGATAGATAGATAAATAGATAGATGACAGATATATAGATAGATAGATAGATGGATAGATAGATAAATAGATAGATAGATAGATAGATAGATAGATAGATAGATAGATAGATAGATGATAGATAGATAGATAGATAGATGTGCAAGGCATTGTAGGGCTACACCGAATGTTTATTACACTTTTTTCCTCTTGCTACGGTGACTAAAAGCACTTTTCATTGTAAAAGTCATGTCCTAAACAGTTCTAGGTTTTCAAACGAAGCGTATTTTCAAAGTATAATCAGTTTAGTGAAAAAGGCAATCTTGCTTTAATTGACTGATTGACTTAACAAACTTTTCATTGTGAATCTCATGTCATAACATTTTTGTGTGTCCAACACTTACTTAAAACTCTTCACTTCACAGAAAAACATTTAAATCTTTTTTCATCTTGCTCCAAAGGCGTATATAATCTGTATATATAACTTTAATCATATCAATGGCATTTGCAAGAAATCTAGATGACATAGCACAGTGACTCTTTCTAGAATTACAGTTGGTATTGTCTTTTTCTCCTGTCAATTCATATTATAGCTTTACTAAACATTATTGTTTCCTTATACAGCATTGACAGAAGTTTTGTCTTAAATACATTGCAAAATGATCTTGTAATCGGTGTGGTTTTATATCATATTATAAACTTCCCAAAAGAACTCTTACCCTTAACCCTATGCTAACTTTGGCACATAGCCCTAATTGTAACCCGAACCCTAACCCCAGCCCTAACCATAACCTCAAGCCTAACCCTTAACCATAACTCTAACTAACCTATCCCTATCATTACCTAAACATAGTTCTAACCAAACCCTAAGCCTAAACCTAACCCATACCCTATAACTAACCCTAATATTAACAATAACTCTAAACCTAAAACCTAACCCTTACCCTAAACCCAACCCTGGCAACAATCCCAAGCCTAACCATAATCCTGACCCTATCCGTACCTAACCTACCCTACAATGAACTAAACATAATCCAAACTTAACCCTAACCCTAAGACTAAGCCTACGCCTAAACCTTACCATATCCTACCCTACCATACCCTACCCTAACCTACCCTACTCTATCCTACCAAACCCTACGCTACCCTAACCAAAACCCTACCGTGACCTAAACTTAATCATACCCTAATCCTAAATTTACCCTAAGCCTAAGCCTAAACCTAACCCCAACCTTAGGCAAACTATAACCAAACCCTACCCCCAACCCTAATCCCAACCCTTACCCTAACCATATCCCCAATCCTTACCCTACCATTATCTAAACTTAATCTTACCATAACCGTAACCCTGAGCCTTGCACTAACCAATACCGTAACCCAAAACGTAAGCCTAACCCTTACACTAAACCTAACCCTAAGATTAACTAGTCTAACCCTAACAAGACTTAAACTTAAACTTACCTAACCCTTATCCTAACCCTTACTGGAATTCTTACCGAAACCCTCAATTTAACCATAACCCTAAGAAATCGAATTCCACCATGACCTAAACCTAACCCCTAACCTATACCTAACCCTAACTCTATATCTAACCAGTACTCTAACCCCAACCCAAACCCTAATCCGAACTCTTAACCTTAATTTAGCTAACCCCAACATAATCCTAACCCTAAACTTAAGCCTAAACCTAAACCTAAGCCTAACCCTAAGCCTAACCGTAACCCTAACCCTTACCCTTACCCTTACCCTTACCCTTACCCTTACCCTTACCCATACCCTTACCCTTACCCTTACCCTTACCCTTACCCCAAACCCAAACCCAACCCAACCCAACCCTACCCAACCCAACCCCAACCCTAACCCTTACACTAACACTAACCCCTACCAACCTTACCATACCATGAACTAAACTTAATCTTAACCTTAGCCATACCCTAAACCTAAGCTAACCCCAAGCCTAACACTAACCCCAATGCTAACACTGACCCTGACCCTGACCATGACCCATACCCTAACCCTAAACCCTAACCCTAACCCTAACCCTAACCCTAACCCTAACCCTAACCCTAACCCTGACCCTATCTATAACCAAAATAGTGACCATGAAGTCGAACAAAAACCCGCATAACCCTCAAACCCTAAGCCTAATTAACTAATACTACCATGACCTTAACCTAACCAAAATTTACCCTTACCCCTAACCCTTAATCTACCCTAAACAAACCTTAACCGTAAATTGCACTCTTGACCTTACCTAACCTGACTGTAACACTAACCCAAACTAACATAACCCTACCTGGACCTAAATTTAACCTAAGCCTTACTCTTACTCTTACCTTAACCCTGAATCTAAAGCTAACCCAAACACCAACCCCAACACTTAAACCTGAACCTGAACCTAAACCTTAGCCTAACCCTTATCCATATCCTTACCCTAACCCTAACCCTAACCCTAACCCTTCCATGACCTTTATATAATCTTAATCTAAGACTTACTCCAACCTTAAACCTAACCCCAAACCATAATCCTAACACGTAACCTAACCTTAACTTTACCCTAATCCTATTCCTATCCTTTAGGCTAATCCTAATCCCAACCCTAGTCCTGAACTTAAACGTAAGCCTAACCAGAATTCTTACCAATACCCTCAATTAAACGATAACCCTAAGTAACTGAATACCACCATGACCTAAACCTAAATCTAACCCCAAACCTAACCCTAACTCTATATCTAACCTTAGCCTTACCCTAACCCTAAACCTAACCTAACCCAAACCTTAACCCTAACCTTAATCTTAACCTTAACCTTAACCTTAACCTTAACCTTAACCTTAACCTTAACCTTAACCTTAACCTTTACCTTAACAGTGACCTTAACCTTAACCTTAACTTTAACCTTACCCCAAACCTAAACCCAAACCTAAACCCAAACCTAAACCCAAACCTATACCTATACCTATACCTATACCTATACCTATACCTATACCTATACCTATACCTATACCTATACCTAAACCTAAACCTAAACCTAAACCTAAACCTAAACCTTAACCTAAACCTAAACCTAAACCTAAACCTAAACCTAAATCTAAACCTAAACCTAAACCTAACCCGAACACTAACACTAATACTAACACTGACCGTGACGTGACCGTGACCGTGACCGTGACCGTGACCCTCACCCTTACCCTAACCCTAACCCTAACCCTAACCCTAACCCTAACCCTAACCCTAACCCTGACCCTATCTTAAACCAAAACAGTAACATGAAGTCTAACAAACCCTCATCTTAACCCTAACCCTAAGAACCTAATATTATCATGACCTAAACCTTACCCAAAATCTTACCCTTACTCCTAACCCTAAATCTACCCTAACCCGACCCTAACCCTAACCCTAACCTGAACTCTTAACCTTAACTAACCTGACTGGAACAGTAACACTACCTTGACCTAAATTTAATCTAAACCAAACCCTAAGCCTTACTCTTACCTTAACCCTACACCTAAACCTAAGCCTAACTATAACCAAATCCTTACCCGAAGCCTAACCCTTAAACCAAACCTATCCCAAACTATAACCCTGACAAGAACACTAACCATAACCCTTCCCTAACCCAAAGGCTAACCCTAACCCCAAATCTAGCCCTTACTCTTAACCTAACCTAACCTGCCCCTAACACTCAAGCTAACGCTGACTCTCATCAACTTAACCCGATTAAGTCCTAAAGTTAATCTTAACTAAACCCTAAACCTTACCCTACCCCTTAGCTTTACCCTAACCCATAACCTAAACCTTACACTAATCCTAACACTAACCCTAACACAAACCCTAACCCTATTTCTGACCCTATCTCTACTCCTAAGCTTACCTGTAACCAAATGTTGACCCATATGCTAACCCTAACCCCAAATCTAACCCTTACTCTTAACCTAAGCTGCCACTACAACTAAACCTAATCCTAACCCTAACTCTAACCAACCTAACCCTATTAAGTCCTAAAACTAATCTTTACCCTACCCTAAACCTTATTCTAACCCTAACCCCAACCTCTACCCTAACCCCAACCTCTGCCCTAACATTAACATTAACATTAACATTAACATTAACATTAACATTAACATTAACATTAACATTAACATTAACATTAACATTAACATTAACATTAACATTAACATTAACATTAACATTAACACTAACATTAACACTAAAACTAACATTAAACCCAACCCCAATCCTAAGCCTAACCTAACGTTTAACCTAACCTAAAGTTAATTTTACCCTAACCGAAAACCTTACCTTTACCCTAACCCTTATTCTAATCCTAATCCTAACCCTAACCCCAACTTTAATCCTAACCCTAACACAAAGCCTAACTATAACCAAACCCTAACCCGGAGCCTTACCCTAATCCTTACCTATTCCAAACATAACCCTTACCAGAACCCTATCCCTAAGACAAACCATAACCCCTCCCTAACCCATATACTAACCCAAACCCAAATCTACTCCTAACTCTTAACCTAACCTTACTTGCCCCTGACACTAACCCCATCTCTAGCCTTTACTCTAGCCAACCCAACCCTAACGTAACCCTTATCCTAACACTAACCCTTACCCTAACCAACTTAACTAAGCTTACCTATAACCAAACTCGAACCCTAACTCTGACTGGGAACGCCAAACGTAACCCTAACCATAACCTTGACGAGTACCCTAACCCTAACCCTTACCCTAAACCTAAACCTAAACCTAATCCTCATTCTCATCCTGACCCTAACATACTTAACCCTACCATGACCAAAACATAGTCCTAACCAAACCCTTACCCCAACCCTAACCATTATCCTAACCCTAACAAACCTAACGCTACTGTGACCTAAACATAATCCTAACCTATCCCTAAGACTCACCCTTACCAACCTAACTCTACCATGACCTAAACTTAATGTTTACCTAACCCTAAGCCTTACCCTTACCCTAAACATGTTGCTGAACCCAACCACGACCCTAAACGCAAACCTAAACCTAACACTAAACCTAACCCTAACCCTAACCCTAACCCTAACCCCAATCATAATCCAAACCCTAACATACCTAAAACTTTCATGACCTAAACATAATCCTAACCTAACCCTGAATCTAACCCAACTATGACCAAAGCCCTAACACGAAGCCAAACCATACCCCTCAACTTAACTCAACCCTAAATCTAGCCATAACTAAAAAACCCAACCCTGACTCCGAAAACCTATCCCTATCCTGAACAAAAATGAATCTTACCCAAAGCCTTACCCTAACCTTAAATCTCTAATCAATAATCCTAACATAACAAATGCTACCATGACCTAAACATAATCCAAACCTAACCCTAATATTAACCCTAACCCCAAACCTAAGCCTAACCCTAACCCTAACATACCTAACCCAGCCATTAGCTACACATAATCCTACCCTAAATCTAAGATTAACCCTAACCCCAAACCTAGGCATAACCCTCAACCTAATTTAATACTAACTAACCTAAACCTATCATGACCTAAACATAATACAAACCCAACCCTAACCCCAACTCTAACCATAACATACCTAACCCAGCCATTACCTAAAGATAATCCTATCCCAAAACATAAGGCCAATCCTAAACCTAACGCTTAATATAAAATCCGTAACCCGAAGCCAAACCATAACCCTCAACTTTACTTTAACGCTAAGTAACCTAATACTACAATGACCTAAACTTAATCTTACCCTAATCATAAGCCTAACGCTAGCCCTAACCCTAACTCTAACCCTACCCTAACTCTACACCTAACCCTAACCCTTACCTTAATCCTGATCCTGATCCTAACCCTAACTAACCTAACCCTATCTACAGTTTCATGCGTTTGAACGAAGCGACTTTTCGGGCTAACTGCACTAATCGGAAATGACTCTTAGACCCTTTTTTCATCTTAATATGAAGGCCAGAGCGAAGTGACTTTTTAGGCTAACTGAACCAATCGGAAAATAATTTTGGACACTTTTTTCATCTTAATGTGATGGCCAGAACAAAGCTACTTTTCAGGCTAACTGCACCAATTGGAAGTGGCTTTTAGACACTTTTTTCATCTTAATGTGATGGCCAGAAGGACTTATTACATTTTCCCTAACACTAAAACCAACTCTATCCCTAATCCAAAGCATAACCCTAAAACTAACCTAAACTTTAACATGACCAAAACTTAATCTTACCCTACCCCTTAGATTAGGCTTTTAGACACTTTTTTCATCTTAATGTGATGGCCAGAAGGACTTATTACATTTTCACCTGGCCGTTTTGTGTGTTCAACCAAAGCATTAACAAAACAGCACCTCTGCAAAAATCACTTTTGAACACATCTTGCTGTAATTCTCTGAGTGAATTAAAAACTTTCATGTTTTAGTTTCTAATGAATGTGATGAAAGGCTCTTCACACTAAAACTAATGTTTATAAAAATTCATTGTGTTTAAACAAAGCTATTTCTTCTTCTTTCCTAAATTAAATGTACAAGTCGGAAAATAACTTTTAGTTACTTTTCGTGTGATATCCAAAGTATAAAACAGCACTTTCGTTGCAAACTCAAGTTGCTAACAATAATTCTTTTACAAACGCATTTCTTAAACTGTATGAATAAGAATATCTAATATCTAAGGGTCTAAGTCAAAAAAAATGTTTGTATGTTGCTCTTATGGTCTTAGTGACTAAAAGCATTTTCTATTGCAATAGTCATACCCCAACAGTCTGGTGTTTAAATGGAGCAATGTTTAAAACTAAATGCACCACTGCAAAATGATATGGGGGTATTGTTAACCATGAGTCCAGGCTAGATATGGTGGGATTTCACGATCTCTGGTTTCTGCTAAATTTCATCCTGTTCCAAAAAATCCAACTATATTTCGGGTCTCGGGAGCTCGTGTTGTGCAGCTAGATCCTTTAACCCTTCTGTTAAATTTTTAGTATTTTAATTAACCTTGTTTCACCTGTGGTGTTCCCGGTCAAAAGTGACCGCCATAGGATGGGTATCCAGACTCTTTTCATTTATCAGACAGAAAACATCCCTATACAAACCATCCTCACTCACTCACTCACTCACTCACTCACTCACTCACTCACTCACAAAATATCAATAATGTCTTTTTTTCTTTTTTGTGCCTTTCCCCCACGTGAACCACACTGAATTTCAACCAGTGATTAGAAGTAAAAGTTAACACAGATTAAAAAAAAACTTTTTTTTTTAATTTTGAGACTGACCATTCAAAAGATGGAGAGGCACCTGAAGTACAGGCAACTGAGGAGACATTCCAGTACAAGAGTGGCCAGTTGCTCTGGTATATTGATTTGGTATATACACCTGCTAGTGAATGACAGCCCACTGGCCTGTGGCACTGTTCTATAACCTCATTGATGTGTCTGCCTTCAACGGCTGTGTGTGAACAGTTAAAGACCCAACCTAGAATCAGGGAAAAAGATTTCAGGATAAGACTTATCCTAGAAGAGGTGAAGAATGATGTGGTGACTCCTATTATTTAACGATAAGTTTCTATAAGTACATTTCAAAGAAGTACACTTAGTTTAAGAAATAGTTTCGCTGACTTCACAGAATTGTAAGAAATTTTAGATTTCTACAAAAAGTGATTTTTCTTACTCAGACCATAAGAACAAGATGTTAAAATGAGTTAAACTTTTAACTCATTTTGTCAAGTGGAGCAGTTAGTTTTAAAAATGTATCGTTTTAACACAAAATATAGTCAGAAACATGATATTTGCTATGAATGATGATCAGAACAAGATGTAAAAAGTTTTTACAAAAAACGTAAAAAGAGTGTTGCAGTTAGTTTTAGAGATCTCTACGTTTCAAAATGTAGATGATCAGGACATGATGTGAAAAGTATATTCAATTTTATTTCAAGTGCTGCAGCTAGTTTTGGAAAAAAAATTGCTGTAAACCGAAAGAACTGTTGGACACACGAGTAAGCTACGACAAGTGTTTTAATTTACTCAGACCTCCGTTTAAAAACACCAGACCTTTAAAGGTAAGTAGGTTCAAATAGTATGAAATTATTTTTTGGAGTGGCGCAGTTAGTTTTAGTCTTCGATTCGTTTAAACACAAGTTTTGTTCAGAAACATTATCTTTGCAATGAAAAGTGCTCTGTGTCACTCTGATTGATCAGATCTGATCTGATGAGCAGAACATGATGTAAACGCTGTTTTTTTGGGTGATGCAGTTAGTTTAAGAAATCGCTTCGTTTCAACCCAGTCAAATGTGTTATAAAGTCTTCAGCTAGACACTCGGGTCTTCAGAACAATATGTTAAAATGTCTCTTAAAGTCCTTTCTCGTGTTGTGCAGCTAGTTTTAAACAATTATTAGAGATATAAGTTTGCTAGAGATAAAGTGGTTTGTGGCACTAAGACCATCAAAGCCATATGTAAAAGTTTTTAAAAGTCATTTTTGAGTGATGCAGAAAGTTTTAGAAATCGATTGGCTTTAACACAAAATGTGGTCAGAAACTTGATATTTGCAATATAAAATGTAAATGACGCAGATTGTTTTAGACAGTACTTTGTTTGAACACACCAGAATTTAAAAGGTATGACTATTGCAGTTTTAGTCACTCGGACTGCCAGAGCAAGATGTTTAAAGTTGCTATAAGTACATTTCTAAGAAGTACACTTAGCTTAAGAAAATGTTTCGTTGAATTCACAGAATGGTAAGAAATGTTAGTTTTCTACAAAGTGATTTTTCTTACACTATATGAACAAGATGTTAAAATTGATTTTAACCCATTTTCTTAAGTGGAACAGTTAGTTTTACAAATGTATCGTTTAAACACAAAACATGGTCAGAAACATGATATTTGCTATGAAAAGTGCTTTGACTCACTCAGACGATCAGAACAAGATGTAGAAAGTTTTTTTTTTCGAGTGTTGCTGTTAGATTTAGAAATCTCTACGTTTCATTATGAAGATGACCAGGTTAGGATTTGAAAAGCATATTAAATTTTATTTCAAGTGGTGCAGCTAGTTTTGGAAATAAATCCCTTTTAACCGATAGAACTGTTGAAAACATGAGTAAGGTACGACAAGTGTTTTAATTTACTCAGTCACTTCATTTCTATACTCCGTTTAAAAACACCAGACCTTTAAAGGCAAGTAGATTTACATATGTTCTATAAAAAGTGATTTTTGCCACACAGACCTTTAGGAAAAGATGTAAAAATAGTATTAAATTATTTTTTGGAGTGGCGCAGTTACTTTTAGTCATCGATTCGTTTAACACAAGTTTTGGTCAGAAACTATCTTTGCAATGAAAAGTGCTTTTTGTCACTCTGATGATCAGATCTGAAAAAGGTGTTTATCATTTAAAAGTTTTTTTTTGGATGATTCGGTTAGTTTAAGAAATCGCTTCGTTTCAATCCAGTGAAATGTGTTATAAAGACTTCTGCTAGACACTCGGATCTTCAGAGCAATATGTTAAAAAGTCTCTTAATGTCCCTTTTCGTGTTGTGCAGCTAGTTTGAAACAATTATAAGTTTGCTAGAGATAAAGTTGTTTTTGGCACTAAGACAAACAGAGAAATATGTATGTATGTATGTAAGTCTCTGAAAGTCATTTTTGAGAGGAGCAGTAAGTTTTTTCGCTTAAACACAAATTATGGTCAGAAACTTGATATTTGCAATGTAAAATGGAAATGATGCAGACAGTTCTTTGTTTGAACACCAGAATTTGGAAGGTATGACTATTCCAGTTTTAGCAACTCGGACTGCGACAGCAAGATGTTTAAAGTTGCTATAGTAAATTTCAAAGAAGTACGCTTAGTTTAAGAAATTGTTTCGTTGAAAACACAGAATCGTAAGAAATTTTAGTTTTCTACAAAAAGTGAGTTTTATTACTCGGACTATAAGAAAAAGGTGTTAAAATTGATTTGAACTCATTTCGTTTCTGGCCAAATACGGCCAGAAACATGATATTTGCTATGAAACACCTTTTAGTCACTCAGATGATCAGAACAAGTTTTTTTAGTGTGTTGCAGTTAGTTTTAGAAATCTCTACATTTTATTATGTAGATGATCAGGTTATGATGTGAAAAGTATATTCCATTTTATTTCAAGTGGTGCAGCTAGTTTTGGAAATAAATTCTTTTAAACCGATAGAACTGTTGGAAACATGAGTAACACTACGACGAGTGTTTTAATTTAATCAGACCATAAATAAGTTCATTTCTATAATTCACTCAGGCCATAATAGCGAGATGTCTGTAAAATCATTTTTGAAATTATGCAGGTAGTTTTGACAGTACTCCGTTTAAAATACACCAGATCTTTAAAGGCAAGTAGGTTTATAGATGTTCTATATAAAGTGATTTTTGCCACTCAGACCTGAAAAAGATGTTAAAATAGTATTAAACTATTTTTTTGAGTGGCGCAGTTAGTTTTAGTCATCGATTCGTTTAAACACAAACTTCGGTCAGAAACATTATCTTTGCAATGAAAAGTGCTTTTTGTCACTCTGATGATCAGATCTGATCTGATGATCAGAACATGATGTAAAAAGTGTTTTTTTGGGTGATGCAGATAGTTTTAGATATCGCTTCGTTTGAACCCAGTGAAATGTGCTATAAAGACTTCTGCTAGACACTCGGATCTACAGAACAATATTTTAAAAAGTCTCTTAATGTCCTTTTTCGTGTACACAATTTTTCTACACAAAGTACTTTTTCACTTGCAAGAAACAAGATGTAATTATTTTAAAGTAATTTTGTCAAGTGTGCAGTTAGTTTAAGAAATGGATTTTAAAACACCAAACCTGTTCAGAAACATGATAACAATCAGAACATGACAGACAGAAACATAATGGTAAGAAACATGATCATCAAAACATGATGGTCAGAAACGACGATCAGAACAAGATGTAATTTTTTTTTTCAGCTGGAGCAGTTAGTTTTAGAAATTACTTCCTGTGTGTTCATAACAGTGTGCTATACATTCAGATCATCGGAGCAATATGTTAAAAGTCTCCTAATGTTCAAGTTGTGCAGTTAGTTTTAGAAATCACTACGTTTAATCAAAAAAAAATTGTTAGAAACATGAGAAAATGGTTAGAAATACAAAAGCGTTTTTCTTACTCTTCAGACCTTCAGAAAAAGATGTAAAAAATAGTTTTAGACAGTATTCCGTTTAAACACACCAGACAATTTAAGGTTTGAGTAATTGATTTAAAAAGGTTAGAGTAAAGAGTAAAAGTGATTTATGCCACTCAGAATTTTAGAAAAACATATAAAAATATCATTAAAGTAGTAGAGTGGTGCACTTGGCTTTAGAAATTAATTCATTTAAACTTGCAACTTCAACTTTGCGCTGAGAAGTTCTCTACGCATATTGCGTACATTGAATAAATAAATCGAAAGATAAATAGATATATATAGATAGATAGATAGATAGATAGATAGATAGATAGATAGATAGATAGATAGATAGATAGATAGATTGATAGATAGATAGATAGATAGATGATAGATAGATAGATAGATAGATAGATAGATAGATAGATAGATAGATAGATAGATAGATAGATAGATAGATAGATAGATAGATAGATATAGATAGATATAGATAGATAGATAGATAGATAGATAGATAGATAGATAGATAGATAGATAGATAGATAGATAGATAGATAGATAGATAGATAGATAGATAGATAGATAGATAGATAGATAGATAAATAGATAGATGACAGATATATAGATAGATAGATAGATGGATAGATAGATAAATAGATAGATAGATAGATAGATAGATAGATAGATAGATAGATAGATAGATAGATAGATAGATAGATAGATAGATAGATAGATAGATGATAGATAGATAGATAGATAGATAGATGTGCAAGGCATTGTAGGGCTACACCGAATGTTTATTACACTTTTTTCCTCTTGCTACGGTGACTAAAAGCACTTTTCATTGTAAAAGTCATGTCCTAAACAGTTCTAGGTTTTCAAACGAAGCGTATTTCCAAAGTATAATCAGTTTAGTGAAAAAGGCAATCTTGCTTTAATTGACTGATTGACTTAACAAACTTTTCATTGTGAATCTCATGTCATAACATTTTTGTGTGTCCAACACTTACTTAAAACTCTTCACTTCACAGAAAAACATTTAAATCTTTTTTCATCTTGCTCCAAAGGCGTATATAATCTGTATATATAACTTTAATCATATCAATGGCATTTGCAAGAAATCTAGATGACATAGCACAGTGACTCTTTCTAGAATTACAGTTGGTATTGTCTTCTTCTCCTGTCTGTATATTATAGCTTTACTCAACATTATTGTTTCCTTATACAGCATTGACAGAAGTTTTGTCTTAAATACATTGCAAAATGATCTTGTAATTGGTGTGGTTTTATATCATATTATAAACTTCCCAAAAGAACTCTTACCCTTAACCCTATGCTAACTTTGGCACATAGCCCTAATTGTAACCCGAACCCAAACCCCAGCCCTAACCATAACCTCAAGCCTAACCCTTAACCATAACTCTAACGAACCTATCCCTATCATTACCTAAACATAGTTCTAACCAAACCCTAAGCCTAAACCTAACCCTAACCCTATAACTAACCCTAATATTAACAATAACTCTAAACCTAAAACCTAACCCTTACCCTAAACCCAACCCTGGCAACAATCCCAAGCCTAACCATAATCCTGACCCTATCCGTACCTAACCTACCCTACAATGAACTAAACATAATCCAAACTTAACCCTAACCCTAAGACTAAGCCTACGCCTAAACCTTACCATATCCTACCCTACCATACCCTACCCTAACCTACCCTACTCTATCCTACCAAACCCTACGCTACCCTAACCAAAACCCTACCGTGACCTAAACTTAATCATACCCTAATCCTAAATTTACCCTAAGCCTAAGCCTAAACCTAACCCCAACCTTAGGCAAACTATAACCAAACCCTACCCCCAACCCTAATCCCAACCCTTACCCTAACCATATCCCCAATCCTTACCCTACCATTATCTAAACTTAATCTTACCATAACCGTAACCCTGAGCCTTGCACTAACCAATACCGTAACCCCAAACGTAAGCCTAACCCTTACACTAAACCTAACCCTAAGATTAACTAGTCTAACCCTAACAAGACTTAAACTTAAACTTACCTAACCCTTATCCTAACCCTTACTGGAATTCTTACCAAAACCCTCAATTTAACCATAACCCTAAGAAATCGAATTCCACCATGACCTAACCCCTAACCTATACCTAACCCTAACTCTATATCTAACCAGTACTCTAACCCCAACCCAAACCCTAATCCGAACTCTTAACCTTAATTTAGCTAACCCCAACATAATCCTAACCCTAAACTTAAGCCTAAACCTAAACCTAAGCCTAACCCTAAGCCTAACCGTAACCCTAACCCTTACCCTTACCCTTACCCTTACCCTTACCCTTACCCTTACCCTTACCCATACCCTTACCCTTACCCTTACCCTTACCCCAAACCCAAACCCAACCCAACCCAACCCTACCCAACCCAACCCCAACCCTAACCCTTACACTAACACTAACCCCTACCAACCTTACCATACCATGAACTAAACTTAATCTTAACCTTAGCCATACCCTAAACCTAAGCTAACCCCAAGCCTAACACTAACCCCAACGCTAACACTGACCCTGACCCTGACCATGACCCATACCCTAACCCTAAACCCTAACCCTAACCCTAACCCTAACCCTAACCCTAACCCTAACCCTGACCCTATCTATAACCAAAATAGTGACCATGAAGTCGAACAAAAACCCGCATAACCCTCAAACCCTAAGCCTAATTAACTAATACTACCATGACCTTAACCTAACCAAAATTTACCCTTACCCCTAACCCTTAATCTACCCTAAACAAACCTTAACCGTAAATTGCACTCTTGACCTTACCTAACCTGACTGTAACACTAACCCAAACTAACATAACCCTACCTGGACCTAAATTTAACCTAAGCCTTACTCTTACTCTTACCTTAACCCTGAATCTAAAGCTAACCCAAACACCAACCCCAACACTTAAACCTGAACCTGAACCTAAACCTTAGCCTAACCCTTATCCATATCCTTACCCTAACCCTAACCCTAACCCTAACCCTTCCATGACCTTTATATAATCTAAGACTTACTCCAACCTTAAACCTAACCCCAAACCATAATCCTAACACGTAACCTAACCTTAACTTTACCCTAATCCTATTCCTATCCTTTAGGCTAATCCTAATCCCAACCCTAGTCCTGAACTTAAACGTAAGCCTAACCAGAATTCTTACCAATACCCTCAATTAAACGATAACCCTAAGTAACTGAATACCACCATGACCTAAACCTAAATCTAACCCCAAACCTAACCCTAACTCTATATCTAACCTTAGCCTTACCCTAACCCTAAACCTAACCTAACCCAAACCTTAACCCTAACCTTAACCTTAACCTTAACCTTAACCTTAACCTTAACCTTTACCTTAACAGTGACCTTAACCTTAACCTTAACTTTAACCTTACCCCAAACCTAAACCCAAACCTAAACCCAAACCTATACCTATACCTATACCTATACCTATACCTATACCTAAACCTAAACCTAAACCTAAACCTAAACCTAAACCTTAACCTAAACCTAAACCTAAACCTAAATCTAAACCTAAACCTAAACCTAAACCTAACCCGAACACTAACACTAATACTAACACTGACCGTGACGTGACCGTGACCGTGACCGTGACCGTGACCCTCACCCTTACCCTAACCCTAACCCTAACCCTAACCCTAACCCTAACCCTAACCCTGACCCTATCTTAAACCAAAACAGTAACATGAAGTCTAACAAACCCTCATCTTAACCCTAACCCTAAGAACCTAATATTATCATGACCTAAACCTTACCCAAAATCTTACCCTTACTCCTAACCCTAAATCTACCCTAACCCGACCCTAACCCTAACCCTAACCTGAACTCTTAACCTTAACTAACCTGACTGGAACAGTAACACTACCTTGACCTAAATTTAATCTAAACCAAACCCTAAGCCTTACTCTTACCTTAACCCTACACCTAAACCTAAGCCTAACTATAACCAAATCCTTACCCGAAGCCTAACCCTTAAACCAAACCTATCCCAAACTATAACCCTGACAAGAACACTAACCATAACCCTTCCCTAACCCAAAGGCTAACCCTAACCCCAAATCTAGCCCTTACTCTTAACCTAACCTAACCTGCCCCTAACA
The DNA here is from genome assembly GCA_033220385.1 of Triplophysa yarkandensis. Classification (NCBI taxonomy): domain Eukaryota; kingdom Metazoa; phylum Chordata; class Actinopteri; order Cypriniformes; family Nemacheilidae; genus Triplophysa; species Triplophysa yarkandensis. The sequence goes on along the minus strand of CM065670.1, from coordinate 11,859,365 downwards.
CTCAAGCTAACGCTGACTCTCATCAACTTAACCCGATTAAGTCCTAAAGTTAATCTTAACTAAACCCTAAACCTTACCCTACCCCTTAGCTTTACCCTAACCCATAACCTAAACCTTACACTAATCCTAACACTAACCCTAACACAAACCCTAACCCTATTTCTGACCCTATCTCTACTCCTAAGCTTACCTGTAACCAAATGTTGACCCATATGCTAACCCTAACCCCAAATCTAACCCTTACTCTTAACCTAAGCTGCCACTACAACTAAACCTAATCCTAACCCTAACTCTAACCAACCTAACCCTATTAAGTCCTAAAACTAATCTTTACCCTACCCTAAACCTTATTCTAACCCTAACCCCAACCTCTACCCTAACCCCAACCTCTACCCTAACATTAACATTAACATTAACATTAACATTAACATTAACATTAACATTAACATTAACATTAACATTAACATTAACATTAACATTAACATTAACATTAACACTAACATTAACACTAAAACTAACATTAAACCCAACCCCAATCCTAAGCCTAACCTAACGTTTAACCTAACCTAAAGTTAATTTTACCCTAACCGAAAACCTTACCTTTACCCTAACCCTTATTCTAATCCTAATCCTAACCCTAACCCCAACTTTAATCCTAACCCTAACACAAAGCCTAACTATAACCAAACCCTAACCCGGAGCCTTACCCTAATCCTTACCTATTCCAAACATAACCCTTACCAGAACCCTATCCCTAAGACAAACCATAACCCCTCCCTAACCCATATACTAACCCAAACCCAAATCTACTCCTAACTCTTAACCTAACCTTACTTGCCCCTGACACTAACCCCATCTCTAGCCTTTACTCTAGCCAACCCAACCCTAACGTAACCCTTATCCTAACACTAACCCTTACCCTAACCAACTTAACTAAGCTTACCTATAACCAAACTCGAACCCTAACTCTGACTGGGAACGCCAAACGTAACCCTAACCATAACCTTGACGAGTACCCTAACCCTAACCCTTACCCTAAACCTAAACCTAAACCTAATCCTCATTCTCATCCTGACCCTAACATACTTAACCCTACCATGACCAAAACATAGTCCTAACCAAACCCTTACCCCAACCCTAACCATTATCCTAACCCTAACAAACCTAACGCTACTGTGACCTAAACATAATCCTAACCTATCCCTAAGACTCACCCTTACCAACCTAACTCTACCATGACCTAAACTTAATGTTTACCTAACCCTAAGCCTTACCCTTACCCTAAACATGTTGCTGAACCCAACCACGACCCTAAACGCAAACCTAAACCTAACACTAAACCTAACCCTAACCCTAACCCTAACCCTAACCCTAACCCTAACCCTAACCCCAATCATAATCCAAACCCTAACATACCTAAAACTTTCATGACCTAAACATAATCCTAACCTAACCCTGAATCTAACCCAACTATGACCAAAGCCCTAACACGAAGCCAAACCATACCCCTCAACTTAACTCAACCCTAAATCTAGCCATAACTAAAAAACCCAACCCTGACTCCGAAAACCTATCCCTATCCTGAACAAAAATGAATCTTACCCAAAGCCTTACCCTAACCTTAAATCTCTAATCAATAATCCTAACATAACAAATGCTACCATGACCTAAACATAATCCAAACCTAACCCTAATATTAACCCTAACCCCAAACCTAAGCCTAACCCTAACCCTAACATACCTAACCCAGCCATTAGCTACACATAATCCTACCCTAAATCTAAGATTAACCCTAACCCCAAACCTAGGCATAACCCTCAACCTAATTTAATACTAACTAACCTAAACCTATCATGACCTAAACATAATACAAACCCAACCCTAACCCCAACTCTAACCATAACATACCTAACCCAGCCATTACCTAAAGATAATCCTATCCCAAAACATAAGGCCAATCCTAAACCTAACGCTTAATATAAAATCCGTAACCCGAAGCCAAACCATAACCCTCAACTTTACTTTAACGCTAAGTAACCTAATACTACAATGACCTAAACTTAATCTTACCCTAATCATAAGCCTAACGCTAGCCCTAACCCTAACTCTAACCCTACCCCAACTCTACACCTAACCCTAACCCTTACCTTAATCCTGATCCTGATCCTAACCCTAACTAACCTAACCCTATCTACAGTTTCATGCGTTTGAACGAAGCGACTTTTCGGGCTAACTGCACTAATCGGAAATGACTCTTAGACCCTTTTTTCATCTTAATATGAAGGCCAGAGCGAAGTGACTTTTTAGGCTAACTGAACCAATCGGAAAATAATTTTGGACACTTTTTTCATCTTAATGTGATGGCCAGAACAAAGCTACTTTTCAGGCTAACTGCACCAATTGGAAGTGGCTTTTAGACACTTTTTTCATCTTAATGTGATGGCCAGAAGGACTTATTACATTTTCACCTTGCCGTTTTTGTGTGTTCAACCAAAGCATTAACAAAACAGCACCTCTGCAAAAATCACTTTTGAACACATCTTGCTGTAATTCTCTGAGTGAATTAAAAACTTTCATGTTTTAGTTTCTAATGAATGTGATGAAAGGCTCTTCACACTAAAACTAATGTTTATAAAAATTCATTGTGTTTAAACAAAGCTATTTCTTCTTCTTTCCTAAATTAAATGTACAAGTCGGAAAATAACTTTTAGTTACTTTTCGTGTGATATCCAAAGAATAAAACAGCACTTTCGTTGCAAACTCAAGTTGCTAACAATAATTCTTTTACAAACGCATTTCTTAAACTGCATGAATAAGAATATCTAATATCTAAGGGTCTAAGTCAAAAAAAAATGTTTGTATGTTGCTCTTATGGTCTTAGTGACTAAAACCATTTTCTATTGCAATAGTCATACCCCAACAGTCTGGTGTTTAAATGGAGCAATGTTTAAAACTAAATGCACCACTGCAAAAATGATATGGGGGTATTGTTAACCATGAGTCCAGGCTAGATATGGTGGGATTTCTCGATCTCTGGTTTCTGCTAAATTTCATCCTGTTCCAAAAAATCCAACTATATTTCGGGTCTCGGGAGCTCTTGTGTTAGAGATCCTTTAACCCTTCTGTTAACTGTGTTGTACATCTGATTCTCCTTTGGCCTTATGATATCCTCCACACTATGCACTTGAATATATAAAAGTTAGGATCACATCTTTCTTTAAATTTTTAGTATTTTAATTAACCTTGTTTCACCTGTGGTGTTCCCGGTCAAAAGTGACCACCATAAGAAATGAATGGGTATCCAGACTCTTTTCATTTATCAGACAGAAAACATCCCTATACAAACCATCCTCACTCACTCACTCACTCACTCAGTCACTCACTCACTCACTCACTCACAAAATATCAATAATGTCTTTTTTTCTCTTTTGTGCCTTTCCCCCACGTGAACCACACTGAATTTCAACCAGTGATTAGAAGTAAAAGTTAACACAGATTTTGATCCAGACTTTATACTTTTTTTGTAATTTTGAGACTGACCAGTCAAAAGATGGAGAGGCACCTGAAGTACAGGCAACTGAGGAGACATTCCAGTCCAAGAGTGGCCAGTTGCTCTGGTCTTCATCCCCTTAGGACAGAGGAAATAGAGCAAGAGTGTAAATCATCATAAAGATGATGCCAGGTAAAACACGGTATTCGACATCTTGTGTGGATGACATCAATTACAGCATCCCACTCTTTTTACAAGAGTACATTTAGGGAATTATAATAAAGATGACAAACCTAGAAGGGTTTGGAGATTTAGTGCCTTGCTCAAGGGCACCTAAGTCATAGTATTAAAGGCCCCAAGTTTAAATCAACAACCCTGGGGTTATTAGTCAAACTTTCCAGCCAAAAGTCCTATATTCCAGGCAAATTTGACTTTACCACAGTTTAATGTCCTTTCAAGATTTATTCGCTTTGATAAGAGACACACAAAACCAGTTGGTGGCGAAACGAAACACTGGCTGCCATCAGGATTTGGTATATACACCTGCTAGTGAATGACAGCCCACTGGCCTGTGGCACTGTTCTATAACCTTATTGATGTGTCTGCCTTCAACGGCTGTGTGTGAACAGTTAAAGACCCAACCTAGAATCAGGGAAAAAGATTTCAGGATAAGACTTATCCTAGAAGAGGTGAAGAATGATGTGGTGACTCCTATTATTTAACGATAAGTTGCTATAAGTACATTTCAAAGAAGTACACTTAGTTTAAGAAATAGTTTCGCTGACTTCACAGAATTGTAAGAAATTTTAGATTTCTACAAAAAGTGATTTTTCTTACTCAGATAAGAACAAGATGTTAAAATGAGTTAAACTTTTAACTCATTTTGTCAAGTGGAGCAGTTAGTTTTAAAAATGTATCGTTTTAACAAAATATAGTCAGAAACATGATATTTGCTATGAATGATGATCAGAACAAGATGTAAAAAGTTTTTACAAAAAACGTAAAAAGAGTGTTGCAGTTAGTTTTAGAGATCTCTACGTTTCAAAATGTAGATGATCAGGACATGATGTGAAAAGTATATTCAATTTTATTTCAAGTGCTGCAGCTAGTTTTGGAAAAAAAATTGCTGTAAACCGAAAGAACTGTTGGAAACACGAGTAAGCTACGACAAGTGTTTTAATTTACTCAGACCTCCGTTTAAAAACACCAGACCTTTAAAGGTAAGTAGGTTCAAATAGTATGAAATTATTTTTTGGAGTGGCGCAGTTAGTTTTAGTCTTCGATTCGTTTAAACACAAGTTTTGTTCAGAAACATTATCTTTGCAATGAAAAGTGCTCTGTGTCACTCTGATTGATCAGATCTGATCTGATGAGCAGAACATGATGTAAACGCTGTTTTTTTGGGTGATGCAGTTAGTTTAAATCGCTTCGTTTCAATCAATGTGTTATAAAGACTTCTGCTAGACACTCGGATCTTCAGAGCAATATGTTAAAAAGTCTCTTAATGTCCCTTTTCGTGTTGTGCAGCTAGTTTTAAACAATTATAAGTTTGCTAGAGATAAAGTTGTTTTTGGCACTAAGACCAACAGAGAAATATGTAAAAGTCTCTAAAAGTCATTTTTGAGAGGAGCAGTAAGTTTTTTCGCTTAAACACAAATTATGGTCAGAAACTTGATATTTGCAATGTAAAATGGAAACGATGCAGACAGTTCTTTGTTTGAACACCAGAATTTGGAAGGTATGACTATTCCAGTTTTAGTAACTCGGACTGCGACAGCAAGATGTAAGTTGCTATAAGTAAATTTCAAAGAAGTACGCTTAGTTTAAGAAATTGTTTCGTTGAAAACACAGAATCGTAAGAAATTTTAGTTTTCTACAAAAAAGTGAGTTTTATTACTCGGACTAGAAGAAAAAGGTGTTAAAATTGATTTGAACTCATTTCGTTTCTGGCCAAATACGGCCAGAAACATGATATTTGCTATGAAACACCTTTTAGTCACTCAGATGATCAGAACACGTTTTTTTCGTGAGTTGCAGTTAGTTTTAGAAATCTCTACATTTCATTATGTAGATGATCAGGTTATGATGTGAAAAGTATATTCAATTTATTTCAAGTGGTGCAGCTAGTTTGGAAATAAATTCTTTTAAACCGATAGAACTGAGTGTTTAATTTAATCAGACCACAAATAAGTTCATTTCTATAATTCACTCAGACCATAATAGCGAGATGTCTGTAAAATCATTTTTGAAGTTATGCAGGTAGTTTTGACAGTACTCCGTTTAAAAACACCAGATCTTTAAAGGCAAGTAGGTGTATAGATGTTCTATAAAAAGTTATTTTTGCCACTCAGACCTGAAAAAGATGTTAAAATAGTATTAAACTATTTTTTTGAGTGGCGCAGTTAGTTTTAGTCATCGATTCGTTTAAACACAAACTTCGGTCAGAAACATTATCTTTGCAATGAAAAGTGCTTTTTGTCACTCTGATGATCAGATCTGATCTGATGATCAGAACATGATGTAAAAAGTGTTTTTTTGGGTGATGCAGATAGTTTTAGAAATCGCTTCATTTGAACCCAGTGAAATGTGCTATAAAGACTTCTGCTAGACACTCGGATCTACAGAACAATATTTTAAAAAGTCTCTTAATGTCCTTTTTCGTGTACACAATTTTTCTACACAAAGTACTTTTTCACTTGCAAGAAACAAGATAATTTTGTAAAAAAAAGTAATTTTGTCAAGTGTGCAGTTAGTTTAAGAAATGGATTTTAAAACACCAAACCTGTTCAGAAACATGATAACAATCAGAACATGACAGACAGAAACATAATGGTAAGAAACATGATCATCAGAACATGATGGTCAGAAACGACGATCAGAACAAGATGTAAATTTATTTTTTCAGCTGGAGCAGTTAGTTTTAGAAATTACTTCCTGTGTGTTCATAACAGTGTGCTATACATTCAGATCATCGGAGCAATATGTTAAAAGTCTCCTAATGTTCAAGTTGTGCAGTTAGTTTTAGAAATCACTACGTTTAATCACAAAAAAATTGTTAGAAACATGAGAAAATGGTTAGAAATACAAAAGCGTTTTTCTTACTCTTCAGACCTTCAGAAAAAGATGTAAAAAATAGTTTTATACAGTATTCCGTTTAAACACGCCAGACAATTTAAGGTTTGAGTAATTGATTTAAAAAGGTCAAGTATAGAGTAAAAGTGATTTTTGCCACTCAGAATTTTAGAAAAATATATAAAAATATCATTAAAGTAGTAGAGTGGTGCACTTGGCTTTAGAAAGTAATTCATTTAAACTTGCAACTTCAACTTTGCGCTGAGAAGTTCTCTACGCATATTGCGTACATTCGATAAATAAATCGAAAGATAAATAGATATAGATAGATAGATAGATAGATAGATAGATAGATAGATAGATAGATAGATAGATAGATAGATAGATAGATAGATAGATAGATAGATAGATAGATAGATAGATGTGCAAGGCATTGTAGGGCTACACCGAATGTTTATTACACTTTTTTCCTCTTGCTATGGTGACTAAAAGCACTTTCTATTGTAAAAGTCATGTCCTAAACAGTTCTAGGTTTTCAAACGAAGCGTATTTTCAAAGTATAATCAGTTTAGTGAAAAAGGCAATCTTGCTTTAATTGACTGATTGACTTAACAAACTTTTCATTGTGAATCTCATATCATAACATTTTTGTGTGTCCAACACTTACTTAAAACTCTTCACTTCACAGAAAAACATTTAAATCTTTTTTCATCTTTGCTCCAAAGGCGTATATAATCTGTATATATAACTTTAATCATATCACTGGCATTTGCAAGAAATCTAGATTACATAGCACAGTGACTCTTTCTAGAATTACAGTTGGTATTGTCTTTTTCTCCTGTCAATTCATATTATAGCTTTACTAAACATTATTGTTTCCTTATACAGCATTGACAGAAGTTTTGTCTTAAATACATTGCAAAATGATCTTGTAATTGGTGTGGTTTTATATCATATTATAAACTTCCCAAAAGAACTCTTACCCTTAACCCTATGCTAACTTTGGCACATAGCCCTAATTGTAACCCGAACCCTAACCCCAGCCCTAACCATAACCTCAAGCCTAACCCTTAACCATAACTCTAACTAACCTATCCCTATCATTACCTAAACATAGTTCTAACCAAACCTTAAGCCTAAACCTAACCCATACCCTATAACTAACCCTAACATTAACAATAACTCTAAACCTAAAACCTAACCCTTACCCTAAACCCAACCCTGGCGACAATCCCAAGCCTAACCATAATCCTGACCCTATCCGTACCTAACCTACCCTACAATGAACTAAACATAATCCAAACTTAACCCTAACCCTAACCCTAAGACTAAGCCTACGCCTAAACCTTACCATATCCTACCCTACCATACCCTACCCTAACCTACCCTACTCTATCCTACCAAACCCTACGCTACGCTACCCTAACCAAAACCCTACCGTGACCTAAACTTAATCTTACCCTAATCCTAAACTTACCCTAAGCCTAAGCCTAAACATAACCCCAACCTTAAGCAAACTATAACCAAACCCTACCCCCAACCCTAATCCCAACCCTTACCCTAACCATATCCCCAATCCTTACCCTACCATTATCTAAACTTAATCTTACCATAACCGTAACCCTGAGCCTTGCACTAACCAATACCGTAACCCCAAACGTAAGCCTAACCCTTACACTAAACCTAACCCTAAGCTTAACTAGTCTAACCCTAACAAGACTTAAACTTAATCCTTACCTAACCCTTATCCTAACCCTTACTGGAATTCTTACCAAAACCCTCAATTTAACCATAACCCTAAGAAACCGAATACCACCATGACCTAAACCTAACCCCTAACCTAAACCTAAGCCTAACTCTATATCTAACCAGTACTCTAACCCCAACCCAAACCCTAATCCGAACTCTTAACCTTAATTTAGCTAACCCCAACATAATCCTAACCCTAAACTTAAGCCTAAACCTAAGCCTAACCGTAACCCTAACCCTTATCCTTACCCTTACCCTTACCCTTACCCCAATCCCAAACCCAACCCAACCCAACCCCAAGCCTAACTCTTAAGAGTGTACCTAACCCTTACACTAACACTAATCCCTACCAACCTTACCATACCATGAAATAAACTTAATCTTAACCTTAGCCATACCCTAAACCTAAGCTAACCCCAACTCCAAGCCTAACACTAACCCTAACCCCAACGCTAACACTGACCCTGACCCTGACCATGAACCAGACCCTAACCCTAACCCTAACCCTAACCCTAACCCTAACCCTAACCCTAACCCTAACCCTGACCCTATCTATAACCAAAATAGTGACCATGAAGTCGAACAAAAACCCGCATAACCCTCAAACCCTAAGCCTAATTACCTAATACTACCATAACCTTAACCTAACCAAAATTTACCCTTACCCCTAACCCTTAATCTACCCTAAACAAACCTTAACCGTAAATTGCACTCTTGACCTTACCTAACCTGACTGTAACACTAACCCAAACTAATATAACCCTACCTGGACCTAAATTTAACCTAAGCCTTACTCTTACTCTTACCTTAACCCTGAATCTAAAGCTAACCCAAACACCAACCCCAACACTTAAACCTGAACCTGAACCTAAACCTTAGCCTAACCCTTATCCATATCCTTACCCTAACCCTAACCCTAACCCTAACCCTAACCCTAACCCTTCCATGACCTTTATATAATCTTAATCTAAGACTTACTCCAACCTTAAACCTAACCCCAAACCCTAATCCTAACACGTAACCTAACCTTAACTTTACCCTAATCCTATTCCTATCCTTTAGGCTAATCCTAATCCCAACCCTAGTCCTGAACTTAAACGTAAGCCTAACCAGAATTCTTACCAATACCCTCAATTAAACGATAACCCTAAGTAACTGAATACCACCATGACCTAAACCTAAATCTAACCCCAAACCTATCCCTAACTCTATATCTAACCTTAGCCTTACCCTAACCCTAAACCTAACCTTAACCTTAACCTTAACCTTAACCTTAACCTTAACCTTAACCTTAACCTTAATCTTAACCTTAACCTTAACCTTTACCTTAACAGTGACCTTAACCTTAACCTTAACTTTAACCTTACCCCAAACCCAAACCCAAACCTAAACCTAAACCTAAACCTAAACGTAAACCTAAACCTAAACCTAAACCTAAACCTAAACCTAAACCTAAATCTAAACCTAACCCGAACACTAACACTAACACTGACCGTGACGTGACCGTGACCATGACCGTGACCCTCAACCTTACCCTAACCCTAACCCTAACCCTAAACCTAAACCTAACCCTAACCCTAACCCTGACCCTATCTTAAACCAAAACAGTAACAACCCTCATCTTAACCCTAACCCTAAGAACCTAATATTATCATGACCTAAACCTTACGCAAAATCTTACCCTTACTCCTAACCCTAAATCTACCCTAACCCGACCCTAACCCTAACCCTAACCTGAACTCTTAACCTTACCTTACCTTAACTAACCTGACTGGAACAGTAACCCTACCTTGACCTAAATTTAATCTAAACCAAACCCTAAGCCTTACTCTTACCTTAACCCTACACCTAAACCTAAGCCTAACTATAATCAAATCCTTACCCGAAGCCTAACCCTTAAACCAAACCTATCCCAAACTATAACCCTGACAAGAACACTAACCATAACCCTTCCCTAACCCAAAGGCTAACCCTAACCCCAAATCTAGCCCTTACTCTTAACCTAACCTAACCTGCCCCTAACACTCAAGCTCACCCTGACTCTCATCAACTTAACCCGATTAAGTCCTAAAGTTAATCTTAACTAAACCCTAAACCTTACCCTACCCCTTAGCTTTACCCTAACCCATAACCTAAACCTTACACTAATCCTAACACTAACCCTAACACAAACCCTAACCCTAACCCTATCCCTGACCCTATCTCTACCCCTAAGCTTACCTGTAACCAAATGTTGTCCCATATGCTAACCCTAACCCCAAATCTAACCCTTACTCTTAACCTAAGCTGCCACTACATCTAAACCTAATCCTAACCCTAACTCTAACCAACCTAACCCTATTAAGTCCTAAAACTAATCTTTACCCTACCCTAAACCTTATTCTAACCCTAACCCCAACCTCTACCCTAACCCCAACCTCTACCCTAACATTAACATCAACATTAACATTAACATTAACATTAACATTAACATTAACATTAACATTAACACTAAAACTAACATTAAACCCAACCCCAATCCTAAGCCTAACCTAAAGTTTAACCTAACCTAAAGTTAATTTTACCCTAACCGAAAACCTTACCTTTACCCTAACCCTTATTCTAATCCTAATCCTAACCCCAACTTTAATCCTAACCCTAACACAAAGCCTAACTATAACCAAACTCTAACCCGGAGCCTTACCCTAATCCTTACCTATTCCAAACATAACCCTTACCAGAACCCTATCCCTAAGACAAACCATAACCCCTCCCTAACCCATATACTAACCCAAACCCAAATCTAATCCTAACTCTTAACCTAACCTTACTTGCCCCTGACACTAACCCCATCTCTAGCCTTTACTCTAGCCAACCCAACCCTAATGTAACCCTTATCCTAACACTAACCCTTACCCTAACCAACTTAACTAAGCTTACCTATAACCAAACTCGAACCCTAACTCTGACTGGGAACGCCAAACGTAACCCTAACCATAACCTTGACGAGTACCCTAACCCTAACCCTTACCCTAAACCTAAACCTAAACCTAAACCTAAACCTAAACCTAATCCTCATTCTCATCCTGACCCTAACATACTTAACCCTACCATGACCAAAACATAGTCCTAACCAAACCCTTACCCCAACCCTAACCATTACCCTAACCCTAACAAACCTAACGCTACTGTGACCTAAACATAATCCTAACCTATCCCTAAGACTCACCCTTACCAACCTAACTCTACCATGACCTAAACTTAATGTTTACCTAACCCTAAGCCTTACCCTTACCCTAAACATGTTGCTGAACCCAACCACGACCCTAAACGCAAACCTAAACCTAACACTAAACCTAACCCTAACCCTAACCCTAACCCTAACCCTAACCCTAACCCTAACCCTAACCCTAACCCTAACCTTAACCCTAACCCTAACCCTACCCTAACCCCAATCATAATCCAAACCCTAACATACCTAAAACTTTCATGACCTAAACATAATCCTAACCTAACCCTGAATCTAACCCAACTATGACCAAAGCCCTAACACGAAGCCAAACCATACCCCTCAACTTAACTCAACCCTAAATCTAGCCATAACTAAAAACGCCAACCCTGACTCCGAAAACCTATCCCTATCCTGAACAAAAATGAATCTTACCCAAAGCCTTACCCTAACCTTAAATCTCTAATCCCTAATCCTAACATAACAAATGCTACCATGACCTAAACATAATCCAAACCTAACCCTAAGATTAACCCTAACCCCAAACCTAAGCCTAACCCTAACCCTAACATACCTAACCCAGCCATTACCTACACATAATCCTACCCTAAATCTAAGATTAACCCTAACCCCAAACCTAGGCATAACCCTCAACCTAATTTAATACTAACTAACCTAAACCTATCATGACCTAAACATAATACAAACCCAACCCTAACCCCAACTCTAACCATAACATACCTAACCCAGCCATTACCTAAAGATAATCCTACCCCAAAACATAAAGCCAATCCTAAACCTAACGCTTAATATAAAATCCGTAACCCGAAGCCAAACCATAACCCTCATCTTTACTTTAACGCTAAGTAACCTAATACTACAATGACCTAAACTTAATCTTACCCTAATCATAAGCCTAACGCTAGCCCTAACCCTAACTCTATAACCCTACCCCAACTCTACACCTAACCCTAACCCTTACCTTAATCCTGATCCTGATCCTAACCCTAACTAACCTAACCCTATCTACAGTTTCATGTGTTTGAACGAAGCGACTTTTCAGGCTAACTGCACTAATCGGAAATGACTTTTAGACCCTTTTTTCATCTTAATATGAAGGCCAGAGCGAAGTGACTTTTTAGGCTAACTGAACCAATCGGAAAATAATTTTGGACACTTTTTTCATCTTAATGTGATGGCCAGAACAAAGCTACTTTTCAGGCTAACTGCACCAATTGGAAGTGGCTTTTAGATACTTTTTTCATCTTAATGTGATGGCCAGAAGGACTTATTACATTTTCACCTGGCCGTTTTTGTGTGTTCAACCAAAGCATTAACAAAACAGCACCTCTGCAAAAATCACTTTTGAACACATCTTGCTGTAATTCTCTGAGTGAATTAAAAACTTTCATGTTTTAGTTTCTAATGAATGTGATGAAAGGCTCTTCACACTAAAACTAATGTTTATAAAAATTCATTGTGTTTAAACAAAGCTATTTCTTCTTCTTTCCTAAATTAAATGTACAAGTCGGAAAATAACTTTTAGTTACTTTTCGTGTGATATCCAAAGTATAAAACAGCACTTTCGTTGCAAACTCAAGTTGCTAACAATAATTCTTTTACAAACGCATTTCTTAAACTGCATGAATAAGAATATCTAATATCTAAGGGTCTAAGTCAAAAAAAAATGTTTGTATGTTGCTCTTATGGTCTTAGTGACTAAAAGCATTTTCTATTGCAATAGTCATACCCCAACAGTCTGGTGTTTAAATTGAGCAATGTTTAAAACTAAATGCACCACTGCAAAAATGATATGGGGGTATTGTTAACCATGAGTCCAGGCTAGATATGGTGGGATTTCTCGATCTCTGGTTTCTGCTAAATTTCATCCTGTTCCAAAAAATCCACTATCCAACTCTTGTGTTAGAGATCCTTTAACCCTTCTGTTAACTGTGTTTTACATCTGATTCTCCTTTGGCCTTATGATATCCTCCACACTATGCACTTGAATATATAAAAGTTAGGATCACATCTTTCTTTAAATTTTTAGTATTTTAATTAACCTTGTTTCACCTGTGGTGTTCCCGGTCAAAAGTGACCACCATAGGAAATGAATGGGTATCCAGACTCTTTTCATTTATCAGACAGAAAACATCCCTATACAAACCATCCTCACTCACTCACTCACTCACTCAGTCACTCACTCACTCACTCACTCACTCACTCACTCACTCACTCACTCACAAAATATCAATAATGTCTTTTTTTCTCTTTTGTGCCTTTCCCCCACGTGAACCACACTGAATTTCAACCAGTGATTAGAAGTAAAAGTTAACACAGATTTTGATCCAGACTTTATACTTTTTTTGTAATTTTGAGACTGACCAGTCAAAAGATGGAGAGGCACCTGAAGTACAGGCAACTGAGGAGACATTCCAGTCCAAGAGTGGCCAGTTGCTCTGGTCTTCATCCCCTTAGGACAGAGGAAATAGAGCAAGAGTGTAAATCATCATAAAGATGATGCCAGGTAAAACACGGTATTCGACATCTTGTGTGGATGACATCAATTACAGCATCCCACTCTTTTTACAAGAGTACATTTAGGGAATTATAATAAAGATGACAAACCTAGAAGGGTTTGGAGATTTAGTGCCTTGCTCAAGGGCACCTAAGTCATAGTATTAAAGGCCCCAAGTTTAAATCAACAACCCTGGGGTTATTAGTCAAACTTTCTAGCCAAAAGTCCTATATTCCAGGCAAATTTGACTTTACCACAGTTTAATGTCCTTTCAAGATTTATTCGCTTTGATAAGAGACACACAAAACCAGTTGGTGGCGAAACGAAACACTGGCTGCCATCAGGATTTGGTATATACACCTGCTAGTGAATGACAGCCCACTGGCCTGTGGCACTGTTCTATAACCTTATTGATGTGTCTGCCTTCAACGGCTGTGTGTGAACAGTTAAAGACCCAACCTAGAATCAGGGAAAAAGATTTCAGGATAAGACTTATCCTAGAAGAGGTGAAGAATGATGTGGTGACTCCTATTATTTAACGATAAGTTGCTATAAGTACATTTCAAAGAAGTACACTTAGTTTAAGAAATAGTTTCGCTGACTTCACAGAATTGTAAGAAATTTTAGATTTCTACAAAAAGTGATTTTTCTTGCTCAGACCATAAGAACAAGATGTTAAAATGAGTTAAACTTTTAACTCATTTTGTCAAGTGGAGCAGTTAGTTTTAAAAATGTATCGTTTTAACACAAAATATAGTCAGAAACATGATATTTGCTATGAATGATGATCAGAACAAGATGTAAAAAGTTTTTACAAAAAACGTAAAAAGAGTGTTGCAGTTAGTTTTAGAGATCTCTACGTTTCAAAATGTAGATGATCAGGACATGATGTGAAAAGTATATTCAATTTTATTTCAAGTGCTGCAGCTAGTTTTGGAAAAAAAATTGCTGTAAACCGAAAGAACTGTTTGACACACGAGTAAGCTACGACAAGTGTTTTAATTTACTCAGACCTCCGTTTAAAAACACCAGACCTTTAAAGGTAAGTAGGTTCAAATAGTATGAAATTATTTTTTGGAGTGGCGCAGTTAGTTTTAGTCTTCGATTCGTTTAAACACAAGTTTTGTTCAGAAACATTATCTTTGCAATGAAAAGTGCTCTGTGTCACTCTGATTGATCAGATCTGATCTGATGAGCAGAACATGATGTAAACGCTGTTTTTTTGGGTGATGCAGTTAGTTTAAGAAATCGCTTCGTTTCAACCCAGTCAAATGTGTTATAAAGTCTTCAGCTAGACACTCGGGTCTTCAGAACAATATGTTAAAATGTCTCTTAAAGTCCTTTCTCGTGTTGTGCAGCTAGTTTTAAACAATTATTAGAGATATAAGTTTGCTAGAGATAAAGTGGTTTGTGGCACTAAGACCATCAAAGCCATATGTAAAAGTTTTTAAAAGTCATTTTTGAGTGATGCAGAAAGTTTTAGAAATCGATTGGCTTTAACACAAAATGTGGTCAGAAACTTGATATTTGCAATATAAAATGTAAATGACGCAGATTGTTTTAGACAGTACTTTGTTTGAACACACCAGAATTTGAAAGGTATGACTATTGCAGTTTTAGTCACTCGGACTGCCAGAGCAAGATGTTTAAAGTTGCTATAAGTACATTTCTAAGAAGTACACTTAGCTTAAGAAAATGTTTCGTTGAATTCACAGAATGGTAAGAAATGTTAGTTTTCTACAAAGTGATTTTTCTTACACTATATGAACAAGATGTTAAAATTGATTTTAACCCATTTTCTTAAGTGGAACAGTTAGTTTTACAAATGTATCGTTTAAACACAAAACATGGTCAGAAACATGATATTTGCTATGAAAAGTGCTTTGACTCACTCAGACGATCAGAACAAGATGTAGAAAGTTTTTTTTTTCGAGTGTTGCTGTTAGATTTAGAAATCTCTACGTTTCATTGTGAAGATGACCAGGTTAGGATTTGAAAAGCATATTAAATTTTATTTCAAGTGGTGCAGCTAGTTTTGGAAATAAATCCCTTTTAACCG
Organism: Triplophysa yarkandensis; assembly: GCA_033220385.1. Classification (NCBI taxonomy): domain Eukaryota; kingdom Metazoa; phylum Chordata; class Actinopteri; order Cypriniformes; family Nemacheilidae; genus Triplophysa; species Triplophysa yarkandensis. The sequence continues at coordinate 11,843,269 of CM065670.1, read as the reverse complement.
ATAGAACTGTTGAAAACATGAGTAAGGTACGACAAGTGTTTTAATTTACTCAGTCACTTCATTTCTATACTCCGTTTAAAAACACCAGACCTTTAAAGGCAAGTAGATTTACATATGTTCTATAAAAAGTGATTTTTGCCACACAGACCTTTAGGAAAAGATGTAAAAATAGTATTAAATTATTTTTTGGAGTTGCGCAGTTACTTTTAGTCATCGATTCGTTTAACACAAGTTTTGGTCAGAAACTATCTTTGCAATGAAAAGTGCTTTTTGTCACTCTGATGATCAGATCTGAAAAAGGTGTTTATCATTTAAAAGTTTTTTTTTGGATGATGCGGTTAGTTTAAATCGCTTCGTTTCAATCCAGTGAAATGTGTTATAAAGACTTCTGCTAGACACTCGGATCTTCAGAGCAATATGTTAAAAAGTCTCTTAATGTCCCTTTTCGTGTTGTGCAGCTAGTTTGAAACAATTATAAGTTTGCTAGAGATAAAGTTGTTTTTGGCACTAAGACCAACAGAGAAATATGTAAAAGTCTCTAAAAGTCATTTTTGAGAGGAGCAGTAAGTTTTTTCGCTTAAACACAAATTATGGTCAGAAACTTGATATTTGCAATGTAAAATGGAAATGATGCAGACAGTTCTTTGTTTGAACACCAGAATTTGGAAGGTATGACTATTCCAGTTTTAGTAACTCGGACTGCGACAGCAAGATGTAAGTTGCTATAAGTAAATTTCAAAGAAGTACGCTTAGTTTAAGAAATTGTTTCGTTGAAAACACAGAATCGTAAGAAATTTTAGTTTTCTACAAAAAAGTGAGTTTTATTACTCGGACTAGAAGAAAAAGGTGTTAAAATTGATTTGAACTCATTTCGTTTCTGGCCAAATACGGCCAGAAACATGATATTTGCTATGAAACACCTTTTAGTCACTCAGATGATCAGAACACGTTTTTTTCGTGTGTTGCAGTTAGTTTTAGAAATCTCTACATTTCATTATGTAGATGATCAGGTTATGATGTGAAAAGTATATTCAATTTTATTTCAAGTGGTGCAGCTAGTTTGGAAATAAATTCTTTTAAACCGATAGAACTGAGTGTTTAATTTAATCAGACCATAAATAAGTTCATTTCTATAATTCACTCAGGCCATAATAGCGAGATGTCTGTAAAATCATTTTTGAAATTATGCAGGTAGTTTTGACAGTACTCCGTTTAAAAACACCAGATCTTTAAAGGCAAGTAGGTGTATAGATGTTCTATAAAAAGTGATTTTTGCCACTCAGACCTGAAAAAGATGTTAAAATAGTATAAACTATTTTTTTGAGTGGCGCAGTTAGTTTTAGTCATCGATTCGTTTAAACACAAACTTCGGTCAGAAACATTATCTTTGCAATGAAAAGTGCTTTTTGTCACTCTGATGATCAGATCTGATCTGATGATCAGAACATGATGTAAAAAGTGTTTTTTTGGGTGATGCAGATAGTTTTAGAAATCGCTTCATTTGAACCCAGTGAAATGTGCTATAAAGACTTCTGCTAGACACTCGGATCTACAGAACAATATTTTAAAAAGTCTCTTAATGTCCTTTTTCGTGTACACAATTTTTCTACACAAAGTACTTTTTCACTTGCAAGAAACAAGATAATTTGTAAAAAAAAGTAATTTTGTCAAGTGTGCAGTTAGTTTAAGAAATGGATTTTAAAACACCAAACCTGTTCAGAAACATGATAACAATCAGAACATGACAGACAGAAACATAATGGTAAGAAACATGATCATCAGAACATGATGGTCAGAAACGACGATCAGAACAAGATGTAAATTTATTTTTTCAGCTGGAGCAGTTAGTTTTAGAAATTACTTCCTGTGTGTTCATAACAGTGTGCTATACGTTCAGATCATCGGAGCAATATGTTAAAAGTCTCCTAATGTTCAAGTTGTGCAGTTAGTTTTAGAAATCACTACGTTTAATCACAAAAAAATTGTTAGAAACATGAGAAAATGGTTAGAAATACAAAAGCGTTTTTCTTACTCTTCAGACCTTCAGAAAAAGATGTAAAAAATAGTTTTATACAGTATTCCGTTTAAACACGCCAGACAATTTAAGGTTTGAGTAATTGATTTAAAAAGGTCAAGTATAGAGTAAAAGTGATTTTTGCCACTCAGAATTTTAGAAAAATATATAAAAATATCATTAAAGTAGTAGAGTGGTGCACTTGGCTTTAGACATTAATTCATTTAAACTTGCAACTTCAACTTTGCGCTGAGAAGTTCTCTACGCATATTGCGTACATTCGATAAATAAATCGAAAGATAAATAGATATAGATAGATAGATAGATATAGATAGATAGATAGATAGATAGATAGATAGATAGATAGATAGATAGATGATAGATAGATAGATAGATAGATAGATAGATGTGCAAGGCATTGTAGGGCTACACCGAATGTTTATTACACTTTTTTCCTCTTGCTACGGTGACTAAAAGCACTTTTCATTGTAAAAGTCATGTCCTAAACAGTTCTAGGTTTTCAAACGAAGCGTATTTTCAAAGTATAATCAGTTTAGTGAAAAAGGCAATCTTGCTTTAATTGACTGATTGACTTAACAAACTTTTCATTGTGAATCTCATGTCATAACATTTTGTGTGTCCAACACTTACTTAAAACTCTTCACTTCACAGAAAAACATTTAAATCTTTTTTCATCTTTGCTCCAAAGGCGTATATAATCTGTATATATAACTTTAATCATATCACTGGCATTTGCAAGAAATCTAGATGAAATAGCACAGTGACTCTTTCTAGAATTACAGTTGGTATTGTCTTTTTCTCCTGTCAATTCATATTATAGCTTTACTAAACATTATTGTTTCCTTATACAGCATTGACAGAAGTTTTGTCTTAAATACATTGCAAAATGATCTTGTAATTGGTGTGGTTTTATATCATATTATAAACTTCCCAAAAGAACTCTTACCCTTAACCCTATGCTAACTTTGGCACATAGCCCTAATTGTAACCCGAACCCTAACCCCAGCCCTAACCATAACCTCAAGCCTAACCCTTAACCATAACTCTAACTAACCTATCCCTATCATTACCTAAACATAGTTCTAACCAAACCCTAAGCCTAAACCTAACCCATACCCTATAACTAACCCTAACATTAACAATAACTCTAAACCTAAAACCTAACCCTTACCCTAAACCCAACCCTGGCGACAATCCCAAGCCTAACCATAATCCTGACCCTATCCGTACCTAACCTACCCTACAATGAACTAAACATAATCCAAACTTAACCCTAACCCTAACCCTAAGACTAAGCCTACGCCTAAACCTTACCATATCCTACCCTACCATACCCTACCCTAACCTACCCTACTCTATCCTACCAAACCCTACGCTACGCTACGCTACCCTAACCAAAACCCTACCGTGACCTAAACTTAATCTTACCCTAATCCTAAACTTACCCTAAGCCTAAGCCTAAACCTAACCCCAACCTTAAGCAAACTATAACCAAACCCTACCCCCAACCCTAATCCCAACCCTTACCCTAACCATATCCCCAATCCTTACCCTACCATTATCTAAACTTAATCTTACCATAACCGTAACCCTGAGCCTTGCACTAACCAATACCGTAACCCCAAACGTAAGCCTAACCCTTACACTAAACCTAACCCTAAGCTTAACTAGTCTAACCCTAACAAGACTTAAACTTAATCCTTACCTAACCCTTATCCTAACCCTTACTGGAATTCTTACCAAAACCCTCAATTTAACCATAACCCTAAGAAACCGAATACCACCATGACCTAAACCTAACCCCTAACCTAAACCTAAGCCTAACTCTATATCTAACCAGTACTCTAACCCCAACCCAAACCCTAATCCGAACTCTTAACCTTAATTTAGCTAACCCCAACATAATCCTAACCCTAAACTTAAGCCTAAACCTAAGCCTAACCCTAAGCCTAACCGTAACCCTAACCCTTACCCTTACCCTTACCCTTACCCTTACCCCAATCCCAATCCCAAACCCAACCCAACCCAACCCAACCCAACCCAACCCCAACCCTAAGCCTAACTCTTAAGAGTGTACCTAACCCTTACACTAACACTAACCCCTACCAACCTTACCATACCATGAACTAAACTTAATCTTAACCTTAGCCATACCCTAAACCTAAGCTAACCCCAACCCCAAGCCTAACACTAACCCTAACCCCAACGCTAACACTGACCCTGACCCTGACCCTGACCATGACCCAGACCCTAACCCTAACCTTAACCTTAACCTTAACCTTAACCTTAACCTTAACCTTAGCCTTTACCTTAACAGTGACCTTAACCTTAACCTTAACTTTAACCTTACCCCAAACCTAAACCCAAACCCAAACCTAAACCTAAACCTAAATCTAAACCTAACCCGAACACTAACACTAACACTGACCGTGACGTGACCGTGACCGTGACCCTCATCCTTACCCTTACCCTTACCCTAACCCTAACCCTAACCCTAACCCTAAATCTAACCCTAACCCTAACCCTAACCCTAACCCTAACCCTAACCCTAACCCTGACCCTATCTTAAACCAAAACAGTAACATGAAGTCTAACAAACCCTCATCTTAACCCTAACCTTAAGAACCTAATATTATCATGACCTAAACCTTACCCAAAATCTTACCCTTACTCCTAACCCTAAATCTACCCTAACCCGACCCTAACCCTAACCCTAACTTGAACTCTTAACCTTACCTTACCTTAACTAACCTGACTGGAACAGTAACCCTACCTTGACCTAAATTTAATCTAAACCAAACCCTAAGCCTTACTCTTACCTTAACCCTACACCTAAACCTAAGCCTAACTATAACCAAATCCTTACCCGAAGCCTAACCCTTAAACCAAACCTATCCCAAACTATAACCCTGACAAGAACACTAACCATAACCCTTCCCTAACCCAAAGGCTAACCCTAACCCCAAATCTAGCCCTTACTCTTAACCTAACCTAACCTGCCCCTAACACTCAAGCTCACCCTGACTCTCATCAACTTAACCCGATTAAGTCCTAAAGTTAACCTTAACCTTAACCTTAACTTTAACCTTACCCCAAACCTAAACCCAAACCCAAACCTAAACCTAAACCTAAACCTAAACCTAAACCTAAACCTAAACCTAAATCTAAACCTAACCCGAACACTAACACTAACACTGACCGTGACGTGACCGTGACTGTGACCCTCACCCTTACCCTAACCCTAACCCTAACCCTAAACCTAACCCTAACCCTAACCCTAACCCTAACCCTGACCCTATCTTAAACCAAAACAGTAACATGAAGTCTAACAAACCCTCATCTTAACCCTTACCCTAAGAACCTAATATTATCATGACCTAAACCTTACCCAAAATCTTACCCTTACTCCTAACCCTAAATCTACCCTAACCCGACCCTAACCCTAACCCTAACCTGAACTCTTAACCTTACCTTAACTAACCTGACTGGAACAGTAACCCTACCTTGACCTAAATTTAATCTAAACCAAACCCTAAGCCTTACTCTTACCTTAACCCTACACCTAAACCTAAGCCTAACTATAACCAAATCCTTACCCGAAGCCTAACCCTTAAACCAAACCTATCCCAAACTATAACCCTGACAAGAACACTAACCATAACCCTTCCCTAACCCAAAGGCTAACCCTAACCCCAAATCTAGCCCTTACTCTTAACCTAACCTAACCTGCCCCTAACACTCAAGCTAACCCTGACTCTCATCAACTTAACCCGATTAAGTCCTAAAGTTAATCTTAACTAAACCCTAAACCTTACCCTACCCCTTAGCTTTACCCTAACCCATAACCTAAACCTTACACTAATCCTAACACTAACCCTAACACTAACCTTAACCCTAACCCTATCCCTGACCCTATCTCTACCCCTAAGCTTACCTGTAACCAAATGTTGACCCATATGCTAACCCTAACCCCAAATCTAACCCTTACTCTTAACCTAAGCTGCCACTACAACTAAACCTAATCCTAACCCTAACTCTGACCAACCTAACCCTATTAAGTCCTAAAGCTAATCTTTACCCTACCCTAAACCTTATTCTAACCCTAACCCCAACCTCTACCCTAACCCCAACCTCTACCCTAACATTAACATTAACATTAACATTAACATTAACATTAACATTAACATTAACATTAACATTAACATTAACATTAACATTAACACTAAAACTAACATTAAACCCAACCCCAATCCTAAGCCTAACCTAAAGTTTAACCTAACCTAAAGTTAATTTTACCCTAACCGAAAACCTTACCTTTACCCTAACCCTTATTCTAATCCTAATCCTAACCCTAACCCCAACTTTAATCCTAACCCTAACACAAAGCCTAACTATAACCAAACCCTAACCCAGAGCCTTACCCTAATCCTTACCTATTCCAAACATAACCCTTACCAGAACCCTATCCCTAAGACAAACCATAACCCCTCCCTAACCCATATACTAACCCAAACCCAAATCTAATCCTAACTCTTAACCTAACCTTACTTGCCCCTGACACTAACCCCATCTCTAGCCTTTACTCTAGCCAACCCAACCCTAACGTAACCCTTATCCTAACACTAACCCTTACCCTAACCAACTTAACTAAGCTTACCTATAACCAAACTCGAACCCTAACTCTGACTGGGAACGCCAAACGTAACCCTAACCATAACCTTGACGAGTACCCTAACCCTAACCCTTACCCTAAACCTAAACCTAAACCTAAACCTAATCCTCATTCTCATCCTGACCCTAACATACTTAACCCTACCATGACCAAAACATAGTCCTAACCAAACCCTTACCCCAACCCTAACCATTACCCTAACCCTAACAAACCTAACGCTACTGTGACCTAAACATAATCCTAACCTATCCCTAAGACTCACCCTTACCAACCTAACTCTACCATGACCTAAACTTAATGTTTACCTAACCCTAAGCCTTACCCTTACCCTAAACATGTTGCTGAACCCAACCACGACCCTAAACGCAAACCTAAACCTAACACTAAACCTAACCCAAACCCTAACCCTAACCCTAACCCTAACCCTAACCCTAACCCTAACCCTACCCTAACCCCAATCATAATCCAAACCCTAACATACCTAAAACTTTCATGACCTAAACATAATCCTAACCTAACCCTGAATCTAACCCAACTATGACCAAAGCCCTAACACGAAGCCAAACCATACCCCTCAACTTAACTCAACCCTAAATCTAGCCATAACTAAAAAACCCAACACTGACTCCGAAAACCTATACCTATCCTGAACAAAAATGAATCTTACCCAAAGCCTTACCCTAACCTTAAATCTCTAATCCCTAATCCTAACATAACAAATGCTACCATGACCTAAACATAATCCAAACCTAACCCTAAGATTAACCCTAACCCCAAACCTAAGCCTAACCCTAACCCTAACATACCTAACCCAGCCATTACCTACACATAATCCTACCCTAAATCTAAGATTAACCCTAACCCCAAACCTAGGCATAACCCTCAACCTAATTTAATACTAACTAACCTAAACCTATCATGACCTAAACATAATACAAACCCAACCCTAACCCCAACTTTATAAATAACATACCTAACCCAGCCATTACCTAAAGATAATCCTACCCCAAAACATAAGGCCAATCCTAAGCCTAACGCTTAATATAAAATCCGTAACCCGAAGCCAAACCATAACCCTCAACTTTACTTTAACGCTAAGTAACCTAATACTACAATGACCTAAACTTAATCTTACCCTAATCATAAGCCTTACGCTAGCCCTAACCCTAACTCTAACCCTACCCCAACTCTACACCTAACCCTAACCCTTACCTTAATCCTGATCCTAACCCTAACTAACCTAACCCTATCTACAGTTTCATGCGTTTGAACGAAGCGACTTTTCGGGCTAACTGCACTAATCGGAAATGACTTTTAGACACTTTTTTCATCTTAATATGAAGGCCAGAGCGAAGTGACTTTTTAGGCTAACTGAACCAATCGGAAAATAATTTTGGACACTTTTTTCATCTTAATGTGATGGCCAGAACAAAGCTACTTTTCAGGCTAACTGCACCAATTGGAAGTGGCTTTTAGACACTTTTTTCATCTTAATGTGATGGCCAGAAGGACTTATTACATTTTCACCTGGCCGTTTTTGTGTGTTCAACCAAAGCATTAACAAAACAGCACCTCTGCAAAAATCACTTTTGAACACATCTTGCTGTAATTCTCTGAGTGAATTAAAAACGTTCATGTTTTAGTTTCTAATGAATGTGATGAAAGGCTCTTCACACTAAAACTAATGTTTATAAAAATTCATTGTGTTTAAACAAAGCTATTTCTTCTTCTTTCCTAAATTAAATGTACAAGTCGGAAAATAACTTTTAGTTACTTTTCGTGTGATATCCAAAGTATAAAACAGCACTTTCGTTGCAAACTCAAGTTGCTAACAATAATTCTTTTACAAACGCATTTCTTAAACTGCATGAATAAGAATATCTAATATCTAAGGGTCTAAGTAAAAAAAAAATGTTTGTATGTTGCTCTTATGGTCTTAGTGACTAAAAGCATTTTCTATTGCAATAGTCATACCCCAACAGCCTGGTGTTTAAATTGAGCAATGTTTAAAACTAAATGCACCACTGCAAAAATGATATGGGGGTATTGTTAACCATGAGTCCAGGCTAGATATGGTGGGATTTCTCGATCTCTGGTTTCTGCTAAATTTCATCCTGTTCCAAAAAATCCACTATCAAACTCTTGTGTTAGAGATCCTTTAACCCTTCTGTTAACTGTGTTTTACATCTGATTCTCCTTTGGCCTTATGATATCCTCCACACTATGCACTTGAATATATAAAAGTTAGGATCACATCTTTCTTTAAATTTTTAGTATTTTAATTAACCTTGTTTCACCTGTGGTGTTCCCGGTCAAAAGTGACCACCATAGGAAATGAATGGGTATCCAGACTCTTTTCATTTATCAGACAGAAAACATCCCTATACAAACCATCCTCACTCAGTCACTCACTCACTCACTCACTCACTCACTCACTCACTCACTCACTCACTCACTCACTCACTCACTCACTCACTCACAAAATATCAATAATGTCTTTTTTTCTCTTTTGTGCCTTTCCCCCACGTGAACCACACTGAATTTCAACCAGTGATTAGAAGTAAAAGTTAACACAGATTTTGATCCAGACTTTATACTTTTTTTGTAATTTTGAGACTGACCAGTCAAAAGATGGAGAGGCACCTGAAGTACAGGCAACTGAGGACACATTCCAGTCCAAGAGTGGCCAGTTGCTCTGGTCTTCATCCCCTTAGGACAGAGGAAATAGAGCAAGAGTGTAAATCATCATAAAGATGATGCCAGGTAAAACACGGTATTCGACATCTTGTGTGGATGACATCAATTACAGCATCCCACTCTTTTTACAAGAGTACATTTAGGGAATTATAATAAAGGTGACAAACCTAGAAGGGTTTGGAGATTTAGTGCCTTGATCAAGGGCACCTAAGTCATAGTATTAAAGGCCACAAGTTTAAATCAACAACCCTGGGGTTATTAGTCAAACTTTCTAGCCAAAAGTCCTATATTCCAGGCAAATTTGACTTTACCACAGTTTAATGTCCTTTCAAGATTTATTCGCTTTGATAAGAGACACACAAAACCAGTTGGTGGCGAAACGAAACACTGGCTGCCATCAGGATTTGGTATATACACCTGCTAGTGAATGACAGCCCACTGGCCTGTGGCACTGTTCTATAACCTTATTGATGTGTCTGCCTTCAACGGCTGTGTGTGAACAGTTAAAGACCCAACCTAGAATCAGGTAAAAAGATTTCAGGATAAGACTTATCCTAGAAGAGGTGAAGAATGATGTGGTGACTCCTATTATTTAACGATAAGTTGCTATAAGTACATTTCAAAGAAGTACACTTAGTTTAAGAAATAGTTTCGCTGACTTCACAGAATTGTAAGAAATTTTAGATTTCTACAAAAAGTGATTTTTCTTACTCAGACCATAAGAACAAGATGTTAAAATGAGTTAAACTTTTAACTCATTTTGTCAAGTGGAGCAGTTAGTTTTAAAAATGTATCGTTTTAAACACAAAATATAGTCAGAAACATGATATTTGCTATGAATGATGATCAGAACAAGATGTAAAAAGTTTTTACAAAAAACGTAAAAAGAGTGTTGCAGTTAGTTTTAGAGATCTCTACGTTTCAAAATGTAGATGATCAGGACATGATGTGAAAAGTATATTCAATTTTATTTCAAGTGCTGCAGCTAGTTTTGGAAAAAAAATTGCTGTAAACCGAAAGAACTGTTGGAAACACGAGTAAACTACGACAAGTGTTTTAATTTACTCAGACCTCCGTTTAAAAATCTATAAAAAGTGATTTTTGCCACAAAGACCTTTAGAAAAAGATGTAAAAATAGTAGCTTTGACAGTACTTCGTTTAAAAACACTAGACCTTTAAAGGTAAGTAGGTTTACAAATTTTCTATAAAAAAGTGATTTTTGCCACACAGACCTTTAGAAAAAGGTGTGTACAAATAGTATGAAATTATTTTTTGGAGTGGCGCAGTTAGTTTTAGTCTTCGATTCGTTTAAACACAAGTTTTGTTCAGAAACATTATCTTTGCAATGAAAAGTGCTCTGTGTCACTCTGATTGATCAGATCTGATCTGATGAGCAGAACATGATGTAAACGCTGTTTTTTTGGGTGATGCAGTTAGTTTAAGAAATCGCTTCGTTTCAACCCAGTCAAATGTGTTATAAAGTCTTCAGCTAGACACTCGGGTCTTCAGAACAATATGTTAAAATGTCTCTTAAAGTCCTTTCTCGTGTTGTGCAGCTAGTTTTAAACAATTATTAGAGATATAAGTTTGCTAGAGATAAAGTGGTTTGTGGCACTAAGACCATCAAAGCCATATGTAAAAGTTTTTAAAAGTAATTTTTGAGTGATGCAGAAAGTTTTAGAAATCGGTTGGCTTTAACACAAAATGTGGTCAGAAACTTGATATTTGCAATATAAAATGTAAATGACGCAGATTGTTTTAGACAGTACTTTGTTTGAACACACCAGAATTTGAATGGTATGACTATTGCAGTTTTAGTCACTCGGACTGCCAGAGCAAGATGTTTAAAGTTGCTATAAGTACATTTCTAAGAAGTACACTTAGCTTAAGAAAATGTTTCGTTGAATTCACAGAATGGTAAGAAATGTTAGTTTTCTACAAAGTGATTTTTCTTACACTATATGAACAAGATGTTAAAATTGATTTTAACCCATTTTCTTAAGTGGAACAGTTAGTTTTACAAATGTATCGTTTAAACACAAAACATGGTCAGAAACATGATATTTGCTATGAAAAGTGCTTTGACTCACTCAGACGATCAGAACAAGATGTAGAAAGTTTTTTTTTTCGAGTGTTGCTGTTAGATTTAGAAATCTCTACGTTTCATTATGAAGATGACCAGGTTAGGATTTGAAAAGCATATTAAATTTTATTTCAAGTGGTGCAGCTAGTTTTGGAAATAAATCCCTTTTAACCGATAGAACTGTTGAAAACATGAGTAAGGTACGACAAGTGTTTTAATTTACTCAGTCACTTCATTTCTATACTCCGTTTAAAAACACCAGACCTTTAAAGGCAAGTAGATTTACATATGTTCTATAAAAAGTGATTTTTGCCACACAGACCTTTAGGAAAAGATGTAAAAATAGTATTAAATTATTTTTTGGAGTGGCGCAGTTACTTTTAGTCATCGATTCGTTTAACACAAGTTTTGGTCAGAAACTATCTTTGCAATGAAAAGTGCTTTTTGTCACTCTGATGATCAGATCTGAAAAAGGTGTTTATCATTTAAAAGTTTTTTTTTTGGATGATGCGGTTAGTTTAAATCGCTTCGTTTCAATCCAGTGAAATGTGTTATAAAGACTTCTGCTAGACACTCGGATCTTCAGAGCAATATGTTAAAAAGTCTCTTAATGTCCCTTTTCGTGTTGTGCAGCTAGTTTGAAACAATTATAAGTTTGCTAGAGATAAAGTTGTTTTTGGCACTAAGACCAACAGAGAAATATGTAAAAGTCTCTAAAAGTCATTTTTGAGAGGAGCAGTAAGTTTTTTCGCTTAAACACAAATTATGGTCAGAAACTTGATATTTGCAATGTTAAATGGAAATGGAATTTGGAAGGTATGACTATTCCAGTTTTAGTAACTCGGACTGCGACAGCAAGATGTAAGTTGCTATAAGTAAATTTCAAAGAAGTACGCTTAGTTTAAGAAATTGTTTCGTTGAAAACACAGAATCGTAAGAAATTTTAGTTTTCTACAAAAAAGTGAGTTTTATTACTCGGACTAGAAGAAAAAGGTGTTAAAATTGATTTGAACTCATTTCGTTTCTGGCCAAATACGGCCAGAAACATGATATTTGCTATGAAACACCTTTTAGTCACTCAGATGATCAGAACACGTTTTTTTCGTGTGTTGCAGTTAGTTTTAGAAATCTCTACATTTCATTATGTAGATGATCAGGTTATGATGTGAAAAGTATATTCAATTTTATTTCAAGTGGTGCAGCTAGTTTGGAAATAAATTCTTTTAAACCGATAGAACTGAGTGTTTAATTTAATCAGACCATAAATAAGTTCATTTCTATAATTCACTCAGGCCATAATAGCGAGATGTCTGTAAAATCATTTTTGAAATTATGCAGGTAGTTTTGACAGTACTCCGTTTAAAAACACCAGATCTTTAAAGGCAAGTAGGTGTATAGATGTTCTATAAAAGTGATTTTTGCCACTCAGACCTGAAAAAGATGTTAAAATAGTATTAAACTATTTTTTTGAGTGGCGCAGTTAGTTTTAGTCATCGATTCGTTTAAACACAAACTTCGGTCAGAAACATTATCTTTGCAATGAAAAGTGCTTTTTGTCACTCTGATGATCAGATCTGATCTGATGATCAGAACATGATGTAAAAAGTGTTTTTTTGGGTGATGCAGATAGTTTTAGAAATCGCTTCATTTGAACCCAGTGAAATGTGCTATAAAGACTTCTGCTAGACACTCGGATCTACAGAACAATATTTTAAAAAGTCTCTTAATGTCCTTTTTCGTGTACACAATTTTTCTACACAAAGTACTTTTTCACTTGCAAGAAACAAGATGTAATTATTTTAAAGTAATTTTGTCAAGTGTGCAGTTAGTTTAAGAAATGGATTTTAAAACACCAAACCTGTTCAGAAACATGATAACAATCAGAACATGACAGACAGAAACATAATGGTAAGAAACATGATCATCAGAACATGATGGTCAGAAACGACGATCAGAACAAGATGTAAATTTATTTTTTCAGCTGGAGCAGTTAGTTTTAGAAATTACTTCCTGTGTGTTCATAACAGTGTGCTATACATTCAGATCATCGGAGCAATATGTTAAAAGTCTCCTAATGTTCAAGTTGTGCAGTTAGTTTTAGAAATCACTACGTTTAATCACAAAAAAATTGTTAGAAACATGAGAAAATGGTTAGAAATACAAAAGCGTTTTTCTTACTCTTCAGACCTTCAGAAAAAGATGTAAAAAATAGTTTTATACAGTATTCCGTTTAAACACGCCAGACAATTTAAGGTTTGAGTAATTGATTTAAAAAGGTCAAGTATAGAGTAAAAGTGATTTTTGCCACTCAGAATTTTAGAAAAATATATAAAAATATCATTAAAGTAGTAGAGTGGTGCACTTGGCTTTAGACATTAATTCATTTAAACTTGCAACTTCAACTTTGCGCTGAGAAGTTCTCTACGCATATTGCGTACATTCGATAAATAAATCGAAAGATAAATAGATATAGATAGATAGATAGATAGATAGATAGATAGATAGATAGATAGATAGATAGATAGATAGATAGATAGATAGATAGATAGATAGATGTGCAAGGCATTGTAGGGCTACACCGAATGTTTATTACACTTTTTTCCTCTTGCTATGGTGACTAAAAGCACTTTCTATTGTAAAAGTCATGTCCTAAACAGTTCTAGGTTTTCAAACGAAGCGTATTTTCAAAGTATAATCAGTTTAGTGAAAAAGGCAATCTTGCTTTAATTGACTGATTGACTTAACAAACTTTTCATTGTGAATCTCATGTCATAACATTTTTGTGTGTCCAACACTTACTTAAAACTCTTCACTTCACAGAAAAACATTTAAATCTTTTTTCATCTTTGCTCCAAAGGCGTATATAATCTATATATATAACTTTAATCATATCACTGGCATTTGCAAGAAATCTAGATGAAATAGCACAGTGACTCTTTCTAGAATTACAGTTGGTATTGTCTTTTTCTCCTGTCAATTCATATTATAGCTTTACTAAACATTATTGTTTCCTTATACAGCATTGACAGAAGTTTTGTCTTAAATACATTGCAAAATGATCTTGTAATTGGTGTGGTTTTATATCATATTATAAACTTCCCAAAAGAACTCTTACCCTTAACCCTATGCTAACTTTGGCACATAGCCCTAATTGTAACCCGAACCCTAACCCCAGCCCTAACCATAACCTCAAGCCTAACCCTTAACCATAACTCTAACTAACCTATCCCTATCATTACCTAAACATAGTTCTAACCAAACCCTAAGCCTAAACCTAACCCATACCCTATAACTAACCCTAACATTAACAATAACTCTAAACCTAAAACCTAACCCTTACCCTAAACCCAACCCTGGCGACAATCCCAAGCCTAACCATAATCCTGACCCTATCCGTACCTAACCTACCCTACAATGAACTAAACATAATCCAAACTTAACCCTAACCCTAACCCTAAGACTAAGCCTACGCCTAAACCTTACCATATCCTACCCTACCATACCCTACCCTAACCTACCCTACTCTATCCTACCAAACCCTACGCTACGCTACCCTAACCAAAACCCTACCGTGACCTAAACTTAATCTTACCCTAATCCTAAACTTACCCTAAGCCTAAGCCTAAACCTAACCCCAACCTTAAGCAAACTATAACCAAACCCTACACCCAACCCTAATCCCAACCCTTACCCTAACCATATCTAAACTTAATCTTACCATAACCGTAACCCTGAGCCTTGCACTAACCAATACCGTAACCCCAAACGTAAGCCTAACCCTTACACTAAACCTAACCCTAAGCTTAACTAGTCTAACCCTAACAAGACTTAAACTTAATCCTTACCTAACCCTTATCCTAACCCTTACTGGAATTCTTACCAAAACCCTCAATTTAACCATAACCCTAAGAAACCGAATACCACCATGACCTAAACCTAACCCCTAACCTAAACCTAAGCCTAACTCTATATCTAACCAGTACTCTAACCCCAACCCAAACCCTAATCCGAACTCTTAACCTTAATTTAGCTAACCCCAACATAATCCTAACCCTAAACTTAAGCCTAAACCTAAGCCTAACCCTAAGCCTAACCGTAACCCTAACCCTTACCCTTACCCTTACCCTTACCCTTACCCTTACCCTTACCCTTACCCTTACCCTTACCCTTACCCTTACCCCAATCCCAATCCCAATCCCAATCCCAAACCCAAACCCAACCCAACCCAACCCAACCCCAACCCTAAGCCTAACTCTTAAGAGTGTACCTAACCCTTACACTAACACTAACCCCTACCAACCTTACCATACCATGAACTAAACTTAATCTTAACCTTAGCCATACCCTAAACCTAAGCTAACCCCAACCCCAAGCCTAACACTAACCCTAACCCCAACGCTAACACTGACCCTGACCCTGACCCTGACCATGACCCAGACCCTAACCCTAACCTTAACCTTAACCTTAACCTTAACCTTAACCTTAACCTTAGCCTTTACCTTAACAGTGACCTTAACCTTAACCTTAACTTTAACCTTACCCCAAACCTAAACCCAAACCCAAACCTAAACCTAAACCTAAACCTAAACCTAAACCTAAATCTAAACCTAACCCGAACACTAACACTAACACTGACCGTGACGTGACCGTGACCGTGACCCTCACCCTTACCCTTACCCTTACCCTTACCCTAACCCTAAATCTAACCCTAACCCTAACCCTAACCCTAACCCTGACCCTATCTTAAACCAAAACAGTAACATGAAGTCTAACAAACCCTCATCTTAACCCTAACCTTAAGAACCTAATATTATCATGACCTAAACCTTACCCAAAATCTTACCCTTACTCCTAACCCTAAATCTACCCTAACCCGACCCTAACCCTAACCCTAACTTGAACTCTTAACCTTACCTTACCTTAACTAACCTGACTGGAACAGTAACCCTACCTTGACCTAAATTTAATCTAAACCAAACCCTAAGCCTTACTCTTACCTTAACCCTACACCTAAACCTAAGCCTAACTATAACCAAATCCTTACCCGAAGCCTAACCCTTAAACCAAACCTATCCCAAACTATAACCCTGACAAGAACACTAACCATAACCCTTCCCTAACCCAAAGGCTAACCCTAACCCCAAATCTAGCCCTTACTCTTAACCTAACCTAACCTGCCCCTAACACTCAAGCTCACCCTGACTCTCATCAACTTAACCCGATTAAGTCCTAAAGTTAACCTTAACCTTAACCTTAACCTTAACTTTAACCTTACCCCAAACCTAAACCCAAACCCAAACCTAAACCTAAACCTAAACCTAAACCTAAACCTAAACCTAAATCTAAACCTAACCCGAACACTAACACTAACACTGACCGTGACGTGACCGTGACCGTGACCCTCACCCTTACCCTAACCCTAACCCTAACCCTAAACCTAACCCTAACCCTAACCCTAACCCTAACCCTGACCCTATCTTAAACCAAAACAGTAACATGAAGTCTAACAAACCCTCATCTTAACCCTTACCCTAAGAACCTAATATTATCATGACCTAAACCTTACCCAAAATCTTACCCTTACTCCTAACCCTAAATCTACCCTAACCCGACCCTAACCCTAACCCTAACTTGAACTCTTAACCTTACCTTACCTTAACTAACCTGACTGGAACAGTAACCCTACCTTGACCTAAATTTAATCTAAACCAAACCCTAAGCCTTACTCTTACCTTAACCCTACACCTAAACCTAAGCCTAACTATAACCAAATCCTTACCCGAAGCCTAACCCTTAAACCAAACCTATCCCAAACTATAACCCTGACAAGAACACTAACCATAACCCTTCCCTAACCCAAAGGGTAACCCTAACCCCAAATCTAGCCCTTACTCTTAACCTAACCTAACCTGCCCCTAACACTCAAGCTAACCCTGACTCTCATCAACTTAACCCGATTAAGTCCTAAAGTTAATCTTAACTAAACCCTAAACCTTACCCTACCCCTTAGCTTTACCCTAACCCATAACCTAAACCTTACACTAATCCTAACACTAACCCTAACACTAACCTTAACCCTAACCCTATCCCTGACCCTATCTCTACCCCTAAGCTTACCTGTAACCAAATGTTGACCCATATGCTAACCCTAACCCCAAATCTAACCCTTACTCTTAACCTAAGCTGCCACTACAACTAAACCTAATCCTAACCCTAACTCTGACCAACCTAACCCTATTAAGTCCTAAAGCTAATCTTTACCCTACCCTAAACCTTATTCTAACCCTAACCCCAACCTCTACCCTAACCCCAACCTCTACCCTAACATTAACATTAACATTAACATTAACATTAACATTAACATTAACATTAACATTAACATTAACATTAACATTAACATTAACATTAACATTAACATTAACATTAACATTAACATTAACACTAAAACTAACATTAAACCCAACCCCAATCCTTAGCCTAACCTAAAGTTTAACCTAACCTAAAGTTAATTTTACCCTAACCGAAAACCTTACCTTTACCCTAACCCTTATTCTAATCCTAATCCTAACCCTAACCCCAACTTTAATCCTAACCCTAACACAAAGCCTAACTATAACCAAACCCTAACCCGGAGCCTTACCCTAATCCTTACCTATTCCAAACATAACCCTTACCAGAACCCTATCCCTAAGACAAACCATAACCCCTCCCTAACCCATATACTAACCCAAACCCAAATCTAATCCTAACTCTTAACCTAACCTTACTTGCCCCTGACACTAACCCCATCTCTAGCCTTTACTCTAGCCAACCCAACCCTAACGTAACCCTTATCCTAACACTAACCCTTACCCTAACCAACTTAACTAAGCTTACCTATAACCAAACTCGAACCCTAACTCTGACTGGGAACGCCAAACGTAACCCTAACCATAACCTTGACGAGTACCCTAACCCTAACCCTTACCCTAAACCTAAACCTAAACCTAAACCTAAACCTAAACCTAATCCTCATTCTCATCCTGACCCTAACATACTTAACCCTACCATGACCAAAACATAGTCCTAACCAAACCCTTACCCCAACCCTAACCATTACCCTAACCCTAACAAACCTAACGCTACTGTGACCTAAACATAATCCTAACCTATCCCTAAGACTCACCCTTACCAACCTAACTCTACCATGACCTAAACTTAATGTTTACCTAACCCTAAGCCTTACCCTTACCCTAAACATGTTGCTGAACCCAACCACGACCCTAAACGCAAACCTAAACCTAACACTAAACCTAACCCAAACCCTAACCCTAACCCTAACCCTAACCCTAACCCTAACCCTACCCTAACCCCAATCATAATCCAAACCCTAACATACCTAAAACTTTCATGACCTAAACATAATCCTAACCTAACCCTGAATCTAACCCAACTATGACCAAAACCCTAACACGAAGCCAAACCATACCCCTCAACTTAACTCAACCCTAAATCTAGCCATAACTAAAAAACCCAACACTGACTCCGAAAACCTATACCTATCCTGAACAAAAATGAATCTTACCCAAAGCCTTACCCTAACCTTAAATCTCTAATCCCTAATCCTAACATAACAAATGCTACCATGACCTAAACATAATCCAAACCTAACCCTAAGATTAACCCTAACCCCAAACCTAAGCCTAACCCTAACCCTAACATACCTAACCCAGCCATTACCTACACATAATCCTACCCTAAATCTAAGATTAACCCTAACCCCAAACCTAGGCATAACCCTCAACCTAATTTAATACTAACTAACCTAAACCTATCATGACCTAAACATAATACAAACCCAACCCTAACCCCAACTTTATAAATAACATACCTAACCCAGCCATTACCTAAAGATAATCCTACCCCAAAACATAAGGCCAATCCTAAGCCTAACGCTTAATATAAAATCCATAACCCGAAGCCGAACCATAACCCTCAACTTTACTTTAACGCTAAGTAACCTAATACTACAATGACCTAAACTTAATCTTACCCTAATCATAAGCCTAACGCTAGCCCTAACCCTAACTCTAACCCTACCCCAACTCTACACCTAACCCTAACCCTTACCTTAATCCTGATCCTAACCCTAACTAACCTAACCCTATCTACAGTTTCATGCGTTTGAACGAAGCGACTTTTCGGGCTAACTGCACTAATCGGAAATGACTTTTAGACACTTTTTTCATCTTAATATGAAGGCCAGAGCGAAGTGACTTTTTAGGCTAACTGAACCAATCGGAAAATAATTTTGGACACTTTTTTCATCTTAATGTGATGGCCAGAACAAAGCTACTTTTCAGGCTAACTGCACCAATTGGAAGTGGCTTTTAGACACTTTTTTCATCTTAATGTGATGGCCAGAAGGACTTATTACATTTTCACCTGGCCGTTTTTGTGTGTTCAACCAAAGCATTAACAAAACAGCACCTCTGCAAAAATCACTTTTGAACACATCTTGCTGTAATTCTCTGAGTGAATTAAAAACGTTCATGTTTTAGTTTCTAATGAATGTGATGAAAGGCTCTTCACACTAAAACTAATGTTTATAAAAATTCATTGTGTTTAAACAAAGCTATTTCTTCTTCTTTCCTAAATTAAATGTACAAGTCGGAAAATAACTTTTAGTTACTTTTCGTGTGATATCCAAAGTATAAAACAGCACTTTCGTTGCAAACTCAAGTTGCTAACAATAATTCTTTTACAAACGCATTTCTTAAACTGCATGAATAAGAATATCTAATATCTAAGGGTCTAAGTCAAAAAAAAATGTTTGTATGTTGCTCTTATGGTCTTAGTGACTAAAAGCATTTTCTATTGCAATAGTCATACCCCAACAGCCTGGTGTTTAAATTGAGCAATGTTTAAAACTAAATGCACCACTGCAAAAATGATATGGGGGTATTGTTAACCATGAGTCCAGGCTAGATATGGTGGGATTTCTCGATCTCTGGTTTCTGCTAAATTTCATCCTGTTCCAAAAAATCCACTATCCAACTCTTGTGTTAGAGATCCTTTAACCCTTCTGTTAACTGTGTTTTACATCTGATTCTCCTTTGGCCTTATGATATCCTCCACACTATGCACTTGAATATATAAAAGTTAGGATCACATCTTTCTTTAAATTTTTAGTATTTTAATTAACCTTGTTTCACCTGTGGTGTTCCCGGTCAAAAGTGACCACCATAGGAAATGAATGGGTATCCAGACTCTTTTCATTTATCAGACAGAAAACATCCCTATACAAACCATCCTCACTCACTCACTCACTCAGTCACTCACTCACTCACTCACTCACTCACTCACTCACTCACTCACTCACAAAATATCAATAATGTCTTTTTTTCTCTTTTGTGCCTTTCCCCCACGTGAACCACACTGAATTTCAACCAGTGATTAGAAGTAAAAGTTAACACAGATTTTGATCCAGACTTTATACTTTTTTTGTAATTTTGAGACTGACCAGTCAAAAGATGGAGAGGCACCTGAAGTACAGGCAACTGAGGAGACATTCCAGTCCAAGAGTGGCCAGTTGCTCTGGTCTTCATCCCCTTAGGACAGAGGAAATAGAGCAAGAGTGTAAATCATCATAAAGATGATGCCAGGTAAAACACGGTATTCGACATCTTGTGTGGATGACATCAATTACAGCATCCCACTCTTTTTACAAGAGTACATTTAGGGAATTATAATAAAGATGACAAACCTAGAAGGGTTTGGAGATTTAGTGCCTTGCTCAAGGGCACCTAAGTCATAGTATTAAAGGCCCCAAGTTTAAATCAACAACCCTGGGGTTATTAGTCAAACTTTCTAGCCAAAAGTCCTATATTCCAGGCAAATTTGACTTTACCACAGTTTAATGTCCTTTCAAGATTTATTCGCTTTGATAAGAGACACACAAAACCAGTTGGTGGCGAAACGAAACACTGGCTGCCATCAGGATTTGGTATATACACCTGCTAGTGAATGACAGCCCACTGGCCTGTGGCACTGTTCTATAACCTTATTGATGTGTCTGCCTTCAACGGCTGTGTGTGAACAGTTAAAGACCCAACCTAGAATCAGGGAAAAAGATTTCAGGATAAGACTTATCCTAGAAGAGGTGAAGAATGATGTGGTGACTCCTATTATTTAACGATAAGTTGCTATAAGTACATTTCAAAGAAGTACACTTAGTTTAAGAAATAGTTTCGCTGACTTCACAGAATTGTAAGAAATTTTAGATTTCTACAAAAAGTGATTTTTCTTACTCAGACCATAAGAACAAGATGTTAAAATGAGTTAAACTTTTAACTCATTTTGTCAAGTGGAGCAGTTAGTTTTAAAAATGTATCGTTTTAAACACAAAATATAGTCAGAAACATGATATTTGCTATGAATGATGATCAGAACAAGATGTAAAAAGTTTTTACAAAAAACGTAAAAAGAGTGTTGCAGTTAGTTTTAGAGATCTCTACGTTTCAAAATGTAGATGATCAGGACATGATGTGAAAAGTATATTCAATTTTATTTCAAGTGCTGCAGCTAGTTTTGGAAAAAAAATTGCTGTAAACCGAAAGAACTGTTGGAAACACGAGTAAGCTACGACAAGTGTTTTAATTTACTCAGACCTCCGTTTAAAAACACCAGACCTTTAAAGGTAAGTAGGTTTACAGATTTTCTATAAAAAGTGATTTTTGCCACAAAGACCTTTAGAAAAAGATGTAAAAATAGTAGCTTTGACAGTACTTCGTTTAAAAACACTAGACCTTTAAAGGTAAGTAGGTTTACAAATTTTCTATAAAAAAGTGATTTTTGCCACACAGACCTTTAGAAAAAGGTGTGTACAAATAGTATGAAATTATTTTTTGGAGTGGCGCAGTTAGTTTTAGTCTTCGATTCGTTTAAACACAAGTTTTGTTCAGAAACATTATCTTTGCAATGAAAAGTGCTCTGTGTCACTCTGATTGATCAGATCTGATCTGATGAGCAGAACATGATGTAAACGCTGTTTTTTTGGGTGATGCAGTTAGTTTAAGAAATCGCTTCGTTTCAACCCAGTCAAATGTGTTATAAAGTCTTCAGCTAGACACTCGGGTCTTCAGAACAATATGTTAAAATGTCTCTTAAAGTCCTTTCTCGTGTTGTGCAGCTAGTTTTAAACAATTATTAGAGATATAAGTTTGCTAGAGATAAAGTGGTTTGTGGCACTAAGACCATCAAAGCCATATGTAAAAGTTTTTAAAAGTAATTTTTGAGTGATGCAGAAAGTTTTAGAAATCGGTTGGCTTTAACACAAAATGTGGTCAGAAACTTGATATTTGCAATATAAAATGTAAATGACGCAGATTGTTTTAGACAGTACTTTGTTTGAACACACCAGAATTTGAATGGTATGACTATTGCAGTTTTAGTCACTCGGACTGCCAGAGCAAGATGTTTAAAGTTGCTATAAGTACATTTCTAAGAAGTACACTTAGCTTAAGAAAATGTTTCGTTGAATTCACAGAATGGTAAGAAATGTTAGTTTTCTACAAAGTGATTTTTCTTACACTATATGAACAAGATGTTAAAATTGATTTTAACCCATTTTCTTAAGTGGAACAGTTAGTTTTACAAATGTATCGTTTAAACACAAAACATGGTCAGAAACATGATATTTGCTATGAAAAGTGCTTTGACTCACTCAGACGATCAGAACAAGATGTAGAAAGTTTTTTTTTTCGAGTGTTGCTGTTAGATTTAGAAATCTCTACGTTTCATTATGAAGATGACCAGGTTAGGATTTGAAAAGCATATTAAATTTTATTTCAAGTGGTGCAGCTAGTTTTGGAAATAAATCCCTTTTAACCGATAGAACTGTTGAAAACATGAGTAAGGTACGACAAGTGTTTTAATTTACTCAGTCACTTCATTTCTATACTCCGTTTAAAAACACCAGACCTTTAAAGGCAAGTAGATTTACATATGTTCTATAAAAAGTGATTTTTGCCACACAGACCTTTAGGAAAAGATGTAAAAATAGTATTAAATTATTTTTTGGAGTGGCGCAGTTACTTTTAGTCATCGATTCGTTTAACACAAGTTTTGGTCAGAAACTATCTTTGCAATGAAAAGTGCTTTTTGTCACTCTGATGATCAGATCTGAAAAAGGTGTTTATCATTTAAAAGTTTTTTTTTTGGATGATGCGGTTAGTTTAAATCGCTTCGTTTCAATCCAGTGAAATGTGTTATAAAGACTTCTGCTAGATACTCGGATCTTCAGAGCAATATGTTAAAAAGTCTCTTAATGTCCCTTTTCGTGTTGTGCAGCTAGTTTGAAACAATTATAAGTTTGCTAGAGATAAAGTTGTTTTTGGCACTAAGACCAACAGAGAAATATGTAAAAGTCTCTAAAAGTCATTTTTGAGAGGAGCAGTAAGTTTTTTCGCTTAAACACAAATTATGGTCAGAAACTTGATATTTGCAATGTAAAATGGAAATGATGCAGACAGTTCTTTGTTTGAACACCAGAATTTGGAAGGTATGACTATTCCAGTTTTAGTAACTCGGACTGCGACAGCAAGATGTAAGTTGCTAAAAGTAAATTTCAAAGAAGTACGCTTAGTTTAAGAAATTGTTTCGTTGAAAACACAGAATCGTAAGAAATTTTAGTTTTCTACAAAAAAGTGAGTTTTATTACTCGGACTAGAAGAAAAAGGTGTTAAAATTGATTTGAACTCATTTCGTTTCTGGCCAAATACGGCCAGAAACATGATATTTGCTATGAAACACCTTTTAGTCACTCAGATGATCAGAACACGTTTTTTTCGTGTGTTGCAGTTAGTTTTAGAAATCTCTACATTTCATTATGTAGATGATCAGGTTATGATGTGAAAAGTATATTCAATTTTATTTCAAGTGGTGCAGCTAGTTTGGAAATAAATTCTTTTAAACCGATAGAACTGAGTGTTTAATTTAATCAGACCACAAATAAGTTCATTTCTATAATTCACTCAGGCCATAATAGCGAGATGTCTGTAAAATCATTTTTGAAGTTATGCAGGTAGTTTTGACAGTACTCCGTTTAAAAACACCAGATCTTTAAAGGCAAGTAGGTGTATAGATGTTCTATAAAAAGTTATTTTTGCCACTCAGACCTGAAAAAGATGTTAAAATAGTATTAAACTATTTTTTTGAGTGGCGCAGTTAGTTTTAGTCATCGATTCGTTTAAACACAAACTTCGGTCAGAAACATTATCTTTGCAATGAAAAGTGCTTTTTGTCACTCTGATGATCAGATCTGATCTGATGATCAGAACATGATGTAAAAAGTGTTTTTTTGGGTGATGCAGATAGTTTTAGAAATCGCTTCATTTGAACCCAGTGAAATGTGCTATAAAGACTTCTGCTAGACACTCGGATCTACAGAACAATATTTTAAAAAGTCTCTTAATGTCCTTTTTCGTGTACACAATTTTTCTACACAAAGTACTTTTTCACTTGCAAGAAACAAGATAATTTTGTAAAAAAAAGTAATTTTGTCAAGTGTGCAGTTAGTTTAAGAAATGGATTTTAAAACACCAAACCTGTTCAGAAACATGATAACAATCAGAACATGACAGACAGAAACATAATGGTAAGAAACATGATCATCAGAACATGATGGTCAGAAACGACGATCAGAACAAGATGTAAATTTATTTTTTCAGCTGGAGCAGTTAGTTTTAGAAATTACTTCCTGTGTGTTCATAACAGTGTGCTATACATTCAGATCATCGGAGCAATATGTTAAAAGTCTCCTAATGTTCAAGTTGTGCAGTTAGTTTTAGAAATCACTACGTTTAATCACAAAAAAATTGTTAGAAACATGAGAAAATGGTTAGAAATACAAAAGCGTTTTTCTTACTCTTCAGACCTTCAGAAAAAGATGTAAAAAATAGTTTTATACAGTATTCCGTTTAAACACGCCAGACAATTTAAGGTTTGAGTAATTGATTTAAAAAGGTCAAGTATAGAGTAAAAGTGATTTTTGCCACTCAGAATTTTAGAAAAATATATAAAAATATCATTAAAGTAGTAGAGTGGTGCACTTGGCTTTAGAAATTAATTCATTTAAACTTGCAACTTCAACTTTGCGCTGAGAAGTTCTCTACGCATATTGCGTACATTCGATAAATAAATCGAAAGATAAATAGATATAGATAGATAGATAGATAGATGTAGATAGATAGATAGATAGATAGATAGATAGATAGATAGATAGATAGATAGATAGATAGATAGATAGATAGATAGATGTGCAAGGCATTGTAGGGCTACACCGAATGTTTATTACACTTTTTTCCTCTTGCTATGGTGACTAAAAGCACTTTCTATTGTAAAAGTCATGTCCTAAACAGTTCTAGGTTTTCAAACGAAGCGTATTTTCAAAGTATAATCAGTTTAGTGAAAAAGGCAATCTTGCTTTAATTGACTGATTGACTTAACAAACTTTTCATTGTGAATCTCATATCATAACATTTTTGTGTGTCCAACACTTACTTAAAACTCTTCACTTCACAGAAAAACATTTAAATCTTTTTTCATCTTTGCTCCAAAGGCGTATATAATCTGTATATATAACTTTAATCATATCACTGGCATTTGCAAGAAATCTAGATTACATAGCACAGTGACTCTTTCTAGAATTACAGTTGGTATTGTCTTTTTCTCCTGTCAATTCATATTATAGCTTTACTAAACATTATTGTTTCCTTATACAGCATTGACAGAAGTTTTGTCTTAAATACATTGCAAAATGATCTTGTAATTGGTGTGGTTTTATATCATATTATAAACTTCCCAAAAGAACTCTTACCCTTAACCCTATGCTAACTTTGGCACATAGCCCTAATTGTAACCCGAACCCTAACCCCAGCCCTAACCATAACCTCAAGCCTAACCCTTAACCATAACTCTAACTAACCTATCCCTATCATTACCTAAACATAGTTCTAACCAAACCTTAAGCCTAAACCTAACCCATACCCTATAACTAACCCTAACATTAACAATAACTCTAAACCTAAAACCTAACCCTTACCCTAAACCCAACCCTGGCGACAATCCCAAGCCTAACCATAATCCTGACCCTATCCGTACCTAACCTACCCTACAATGAACTAAACATAATCCAAACTTAACCCTAACCCTAACCCTAAGACTAAGCCTACGCCTAAACCTTACCATATCCTACCCTACCATACCCTACCCTAACCTACCCTACTCTATCCTACCAAACCCTACGCTACGCTACCCTAACCAAAACCCTACCGTGACCTAAACTTAATCTTACCCTAATCCTAAACTTACCCTAAGCCTAAGCCTAAACATAACCCCAACCTTAAGCAAACTATAACCAAACCCTACCCCCAACCCTAATCCCAACCCTTACCCTAACCATATCCCCAATCCTTACCCTACCATTATCTAAACTTAATCTTACCATAACCGTAACCCTGAGCCTTGCACTAACCAATACCGTAACCCCAAACGTAAGCCTAACCCTTACACTAAACCTAACCCTAAGCTTAACTAGTCTAACCCTAACAAGACTTAAACTTAATCCTTACCTAACCCTTATCCTAACCCTTACTGGAATTCTTACCAAAACCCTCAATTTAACCATAACCCTAAGAAACCGAATACCACCATGACCTAAACCTAACCCCTAACCTAAACCTAAGCCTAACTCTATATCTAACCAGTACTCTAACCCCAACCCAAACCCTAATCCGAACTCTTAACCTTAATTTAGCTAACCCCAACATAATCCTAACCCTAAACTTAAGCCTAAACCTAAGCCTAACCGTAACCCTAACCCTTATCCTTACCCTTACCCTTACCCTTACCCTTACCCCAATCCCAAACCCAACCCAACCCAACCCCAAGCCTAACTCTTAAGAGTGTACCTAACCCTTACACTAACACTAATCCCTACCAACCTTACCATACCATGAAATAAACTTAATCTTAACCTTAGCCATACCCTAAACCTAAGCTAACCCCAACTCCAAGCCTAACACTAACCCTAACCCCAACGCTAACACTGACCCTGACCCTGACCATGAACCAGACCCTAACCCTAACCCTAACCCTAACCCTAACCCTAACCCTAACCCTAACCCTAACCCTGACCCTATCTATAACCAAAATAGTGACCATGAAGTCGAACAAAAACCCGCATAACCCTCAAACCCTAAGCCTAATTACCTAATACTACCATAACCTTAACCTAACCAAAATTTACCCTTACCCCTAACCCTTAATCTACCCTAAACAAACCTTAACCGTAAATTGCACTCTTGACCTTACCTAACCTGACTGTAACACTAACCCAAACTAATATAACCCTACCTGGACCTAAATTTAACCTAAGCCTTACTCTTACTCTTACCTTAACCCTGAATCTAAAGCTAACCCAAACACCAACCCCAACACTTAAACCTGAACCTGAACCTAAACCTTAGCCTAACCCTTATCCATATCCTTACCCTAACCCTAACCCTAACCCTAACCCTTCCATGACCTTTATATAATCTTAATCTAAGACTTACTCCAACCTTAAACCTAACCCCAAACCCTAATCCTAACACGTAACCTAACCTTAACTTTACCCTAATCCTATTCCTATCCTTTAGGCTAATCCTAATCCCAACCCTAGTCCTGAACTTAAACGTAAGCCTAACCAGAATTCTTACCAATACCCTCAATTAAACGATAACCCTAAGTAACTGAATACCACCATGACCTAAACCTAAATCTAACCCCAAACCTATCCCTAACTCTATATCTAACCTTAGCCTTACCCTAACCCTAAACCTAACCTTAACCTTAACCTTAACCTTAACCTTAACCTTAATCTTAACCTTAACCTTAACCTTTACCTTAACAGTGACCTTAACCTTAACCTTAACTTTAACCTTACCCCAAACCCAAACCCAAACCTAAACCTAAACCTAAACGTAAACCTAAACCTAAACCTAAACCTAAACCTAAATCTAAACCTAACCCGAACACTAACACTAACACTGACCGTGACGTGACCGTGACCGTGACCATGACCGTGACCCTCAACCTTACCCTAACCCTAACCCTAACCCTAAACCTAAACCTAACCCTAACCCTGACCCTATCTTAAACCAAAACAGTAACAACCCTCATCTTAACCCTAACCCTAAGAACCTAATATTATCATGACCTAAACCTTACGCAAAATCTTACCCTTACTCCTAACCCTAAATCTACCCTAACCCGACCCTAACCCTAACCCTAACCTGAACTCTTAACCTTACCTTACCTTAACTAACCTGACTGGAACAGTAACCCTACCTTGACCTAAATTTAATCTAAACCAAACCCTAAGCCTTACTCTTACCTTAACCCTACACCTAAACCTAAGCCTAACTATAATCAAATCCTTACCCGAAGCCTAACCCTTAAACCAAACCTATCCCAAACTATAACCCTGACAAGAACACTAACCATAACCCTTCCCTAACCCAAAGGCTAACCCTAACCCCAAATCTAGCCCTTACTCTTAACCTAACCTAACCTGCCCCTAACACTCAAGCTCACCCTGACTCTCATCAACTTAACCCGATTAAGTCCTAAAGTTAATCTTAACTAAACCCTAAACCTTACCCTACCCCTTAGCTTTACCCTAACCCATAACCTAAACCTTACACTAATCCTAACACTAACCCTAACACAAACCCTAACCCTAACCCTATCCCTGACCCTATCTCTACCCCTAAGCTTACCTGTAACCAAATGTTGTCCCATATGCTAACCCTAACCCCAAATCTAACCCTTACTCTTAACCTAAGCTGCCACTACAACTAAACCTAATCCTAACCCTAACTCTAACCAACCTAACCCTATTAAGTCCTAAAACTAATCTTTACCCTACCCTAAACCTTATTCTAACCCTAACCCCAACCTCTACCCTAACCCCAACCTCTACCCTAACATTAACATTAACATTAACATTAACATTAACATTAACATTAACATTAACATTAACATTAACATTAACATTAACATTAACATTAACATTAACATTAACATTAACATTAACATTAACATTAACACTAAAACTAACATTAAACCCAACCCCAATCCTAAGCCTAACCTAAAGTTTAACCTAACCTAAAGTTAATTTTACCCTAACCGAAAACCTTACCTTTACCCTAACCCTTATTCTAATCCTAATCCTAACCCCAACTTTAATCCTAACCCTAACACAAAGCCTAACTATAACCAAACTCTAACCCGGAGCCTTACCCTAATCCTTACCTATTCCAAACATAACCCTTACCAGAACCCTATCCCTAAGACAAACCATAACCCCTCCCTAACCCATATACTAACCCAAACCCAAATCTAATCCTAACTCTTAACCTAACCTTACTTGCCCCTGACACTAACCCCATCTCTAGCCTTTACTCTAGCCAACCCAACCCTAATGTAACCCTTATCCTAACACTAACCCTTACCCTAACCAACTTAACTAAGCTTACCTATAACCAAACTCGAACCCTAACTCTGACTGGGAACGCCAAACGTAACCCTAACCATAACCTTGACGAGTACCCTAACCCTAACCCTTACCCTAAACCTAAACCTAAACCTAAACCTAAACCTAATCCTCATTCTCATCCTGACCCTAACATACTTAACCCTACCATGACCAAAACATAGTCCTAACCAAACCCTTACCCCAACCCTAACCATTACCCTAACCCTAACAAACCTAACGCTACTGTGACCTAAACATAATCCTAACCTATCCCTAAGACTCACCCTTACCAACCTAACTCTACCATGACCTAAACTTAATGTTTACCTAACCCTAAGCCTTACCCTTACCCTAAACATGTTGCTGAACCCAACCACGACCCTAAACGCAAACCTAAACCTAACACTAAACCTAACCCTAACCCTAACCCTAACCCTAACCCTAACCCTAACCCTAACCCTAACCCTAACCCTACCCTAACCCCAATCATAATCCAAACCCTAACATACCTAAAACTTTCATGACCTAAACATAATCCTAACCTAACCCTGAATCTAACCCAACTATGACCAAAGCCCTAACACGAAGCCAAACCATACCCCTCAACTTAACTCAACCCTAAATCTAGCCATAACTAAAAACGCCAACCCTGACTCCGAAAACCTATCCCTATCCTGAACAAAAATGAATCTTACCCAAAGCCTTACCCTAACCTTAAATCTCTAATCCCTAATCCTAACATAACAAATGCTACCATGACCTAAACATAATCCAAACCTAACCCTAAGATTAACCCTAACCCCAAACCTAAGCCTAACCCTAACCCTAACATACCTAACCCAGCCATTACCTACACATAATCCTACCCTAAATCTAAGATTAACCCTAACCCCAAACCTAGGCATAACCCTCAACCTAATTTAATACTAACTAACCTAAACCTATCATGACCTAAACATAATACAAACCCAACCCTAACCCCAACTCTAACCATAACATACCTAACCCAGCCATTACCTAAAGATAATCCTACCCCAAAACATAAAGCCAATCCTAAACCTAACGCTTAATATAAAATCCGTAACCCGAAGCCAAACCATAACCCTCATCTTTACTTTAACGCTAAGTAACCTAATACTACAATGACCTAAACTTAATCTTACCCTAATCATAAGCCTAACGCTAGCCCTAACCCTAACTCTATAACCCTACCCCAACTCTACACCTAACCCTAACCCTTACCTTAATCCTGATCCTGATCCTAACCCTAACTAACCTAACCCTATCTACAGTTTCATGTGTTTGAACGAAGCGACTTTTCAGGCTAACTGCACTAATCGGAAATGACTTTTAGACCCTTTTTTCATCTTAATATGAAGGCCAGAGCGAAGTGACTTTTTAGGCTAACTGAACCAATCGGAAAATAATTTTGGACACTTTTTTCATCTTAATGTGATGGCCAGAACAAAGCTACTTTTCAGGCTAACTGCACCAATTGGAAGTGGCTTTTAGATACTTTTTTCATCTTAATGTGATGGCCAGAAGGACTTATTACATTTTCACCTGGCCGTTTTTGTGTGTTCAACCAAAGCATTAACAAAACAGCACCTCTGCAAAAATCACTTTTGAACACATCTTGCTGTAATTCTCTGAGTGAATTAAAAACGTTCATGTTTTAGTTTCTAATGAATGTGATGAAAGGCTCTTCACACTAAAACTAATGTTTATAAAAATTCATTGTGTTTAAACAAAGCTATTTCTTCTTCTTTCCTAAATTAAATGTACAAGTCGGAAAATAACTTTTAGTTACTTTTCGTGTGATATCCAAAGTATAAAACAGCACTTTCGTTGCAAACTCAAGTTGCTAACAATAATTCTTTTACAAACGCATTTCTTAAACTGCATGAATAAGAATATCTAATATCTAAGGGTCTAAGTCAAAAAAAAATGTTTGTATGTTGCTCTTATGGTCTTAGTGACTAAAAGCATTTTCTATTGCAATAGTCATACCCCAACAGTCTGGTGTTTAAATTGAGCAATGTTTAAAACTAAATGCACCACTGCAAAAATGATATGGGGGTATTGTTAACCATGAGTCCAGGCTAGATATGGTGGGATTTCTCGATCTCTGGTTTCTGCTAAATTTCATCCTGTTCCAAAAAATCCACTATCCAACTCTTGTGTTAGAGATCCTTTAACCCTTCTGTTAACTGTGTTTTACATCTGATTCTCCTTTGGCCTTATGATATCCTCCACACTATGCACTTGAATATATAAAAGTTAGGATCACATCTTTCTTTAAATTTTTAGTATTTTAATTAACCTTGTTTCACCTGTGGTGTTCCCGGTCAAAAGTGACCACCATAGGAAATGAATGGGTATCCAGACTCTTTTCATTTATCAGACAGAAAACATCCCTATACAAACCATCCTCACTCACTCACTCACTCACTCAGTCACTCACTCACTCACTCACTCACTCACAAAATATCAATAATGTCTTTTTTTCTCTTTTGTGCCTTTCCCCCACGTGAACCACACTGAATTTCAACCAGTGATTAGAAGTAAAAGTTAACACAGATTTTGATCCAGACTTTATACTTTTTTTGTAATTTTGAGACTGACCAGTCAAAAGATGGAGAGGCACCTGAAGTACAGGCAACTGAGGAGACATTCCAGTCCAAGAGTGGCCAGTTGCTCTGGTCTTCATCCCCTTAGGACAGAGGAAATAGAGCAAGAGTGTAAATCATCATAAAGATGATGCCAGGTAAAACACGGTATTCGACATCTTGTGTGGATGACATCAATTACAGCATCCCACTCTTTTTACAAGAGTACATTTAGGGAATTATAATAAAGATGACAAACCTAGAAGGGTTTGGAGATTTAGTGCCTTGCTCAAGGGCACCTAAGTTATAGTATTAAAGGCCCCAAGTTTAAATCAACAACCCTGGGGTTATTAGTCAAACTTTCTAGCCAAAAGTCCTATATTCCAGGCAAATTTGACTTTACCACAGTTTAATGTCCTTTCAAGATTTATTCGCTTTGATAAGAGACACACAAAACCAGTTGGTGGCGAAACGAAACACTGGCTGCCATCAGGATTTGGTATATACACCTGCTAGTGAATGACAGCCCACTGGCCTGTGGCACTGTTCTATAACCTTATTGATGTGTCTGCCTTCAACGGCTGTGTGTGAACAGTTAAAGACCCAACCTAGAATCAGGGAAAAAGATTTCAGGATAAGACTTATCCTAGAAGAGGTGAAGAATGATGTGGTGACTCCTATTATTTAACGATAAGTTGCTATAAGTACATTTCAAAGAAGTACACTTAGTTTAAGAAATAGTTTCGCTGACTTCACAGAATTGTAAGAAATTTTAGATTTCTACAAAAAGTGATTTTTCTTGCTCAGACCATAAGAACAAGATGTTAAAATGAGTTAAACTTTTAACTCATTTTGTCAAGTGGAGCAGTTAGTTTTAAAAATGTATCGTTTTAACACAAAATATAGTCAGAAACATGATATTTGCTATGAATGATGATCAGAACAAGATGTAAAAAGTTTTTACAAAAACGTAAAAAGAGTGTTGCAGTTAGTTTTAGAGATCTCTACGTTTCAAAATGTAGATGATCAGGACATGATGTGAAAAGTATATTCAATTTTATTTCAAGTGCTGCAGCTAGTTTTGGAAAAAAAATTGCTGTAAACCGAAAGAACTGTTTGACACACGAGTAAGCTACCACAAGTGTTTTAATTTACTCAGACCTCCGTTTAAAAACACCAGACCTTTAAAGGTAAGTAGGTTCAAATAGTATGAAATTATTTTTTGGAGTGGCGCAGTTAGTTTTAGTCTTCGATTCGTTTAAACACAAGTTTTGTTCAGAAACATTATCTTTGCAATGAAAAGTGCTCTGTGTCACTCTGATTGATCAGATCTGATCTGATGAGCAGAACATGATGTAAACGCTGTTTTTTTGGGTGATGCAGTTAGTTTAAGAAATCGCTTCGTTTCAACCCAGTCAAATGTGTTATAAAGTCTTCAGCTAGACACTCGGGTCTTCAGAACAATATGTTAAAATGTCTCTTAAAGTCCTTTCTCGTGTTGTGCAGCTAGTTTTAAACAATTATTAGAGATATAAGTTTGCTAGAGATAAAGTGGTTTGTGGCACTAAGACCATCAAAGCCATATGTAAAAGTTTTTAAAAGTCATTTTTGAGTGATGCAGAAAGTTTTAGAAATCGATTGGCTTTAACACAAAATGTGGTCAGAAACTTGATATTTGCAATATAAAATGTAAATGACGCAGATTGTTTTAGACAGTACTTTGTTTGAACACACCAGAATTTGAAAGGTATGACTATTGCAGTTTTAGTCACTCGGACTGCCAGAGCAAGATGTTTAAAGTTGCTATAAGTACATTTCTAAGAAGTACACTTAGCTTAAGAAAATGTTTCGTTGAATTCACAGAATGGTAAGAAATGTTAGTTTTCTACAAAGTGATTTTTCTTACACTATATGAACAAGATGTTAAAATTGATTTTAACCCATTTTCTTAAGTGGAACAGTTAGTTTTACAAATGTATCGTTTAAACACAAAACATGGTCAGAAACATGATATTTGCTATGAAAAGTGCTTTGACTCACTCAGACGATCAGAACAAGATGTAGAAAGTTTTTTTTTTCGAGTGTTGCTGTTAGATTTAGAAATCTCTACGTTTCATTGTGAAGATGACCAGGTTAGGATTTGAAAAGCATATTAAATTTTATTTCAAGTGGTGCAGCTAGTTTTGGAAATAAATCCCTTTTAAGCGATAGAACTGTTGAAAACATGAGTAAGGTACGACAAGTGTTTTAATTTACTCAGTCACTTCATTTCTATACTCCGTTTAAAAACACCAGACCTTTAAAGGCAAGTAGATTTACATATGTTCTATAAAAAGTGATTTTTGCCACACAGACCTTTAGGAAAAGATGTAAAAATAGTATTAAATTATTTTTTGGAGTTGCGCAGTTACTTTTAGTCATCGATTCGTTTAACACAAGTTTTGGTCAGAAACTATCTTTGCAATGAAAAGTGCTTTTTGTCACTCTGATGATCAGATCTGAAAAAGGTGTTTATCATTTAAAAGTTTTTTTTTTGGATGATGCGGTTAGTTTAAATCGCTTCGTTTCAATCCAGTGAAATGTGTTATAAAGACTTCTGCTAGACACTCGGATCTTCAGAGCAATATGTTAAAAAGTCTCTTAATGTCCCTTTTCGTGTTGTGCAGCTAGTTTGAAACAATTATAAGTTTGCTAGAGATAAAGTTGTTTTTGGCACTAAGACCAACAGAGAAATATGTAAAAGTCTCTAAAAGTCATTTTTGAGAGGAGCAGTAAGTTTTTTCGCTTAAACACAAATTATGGTCAGAAACTTGATATTTGCAATGTAAAATGGAAATGATGCAGACAGTTCTTTGTTTGAACACCAGAATTTGGAAGGTATGACTATTCCAGTTTTAGTAACTCGGACTGCGACAGCAAGATGTAAGTTGCTATAAGTAAATTTCAAAGAAGTACGCTTAGTTTAAGAAATTGTTTCGTTGAAAACACAGAATCGTAAGAAATTTTAGTTTTCTACAAAAAAGTGAGTTTTATTACTCGGACTAGAAGAAAAAGGTGTTAAAATTGATTTGAACTCATTTCGTTTCTGGCCAAATACGGCCAGAAACATGATATTTGCTATGAAACACCTTTTAGTCACTCAGATGATCAGAACACGTTTTTTTCGTGTGTTGCAGTTAGTTTTAGAAATCTCTACATTTCATTATGTAGATGATCAGGTTATGATGTGAAAAGTATATTCAATTTTATTTCAAGTGGTGCAGCTAGTTTGGAAATAAATTCTTTTAAACCGATAGAACTGAGTGTTTAATTTAATCAGACCATAAATAAGTTCATTTCTATAATTCACTCAGGCCATAATAGCGAGATGTCTGTAAAATCATTTTTGAAATTATGCAGGTAGTTTTGACAGTACTCCGTTTAAAAACACCAGATCTTTAAAGGCAAGTAGGTGTATAGATGTTCTATAAAAAGTGATTTTTGCCACTCAGACCTGAAAAAGATGTTAAAATAGTATTAAACTATTTTTTTGAGTGGCGCAGTTAGTTTTAGTCATCGATTCGTTTAAACACAAACTTCGGTCAGAAACATTATCTTTGCAATGAAAAGTGCTTTTTGTCACTCTGATGATCAGATCTGATCTGATGATCAGAACATGATGTAAAAAGTGTTTTTTTTGGGTGATGCAGATAGTTTTAGAAATCGCTTCATTTGAACCCAGTGAAATGTGCTATAAAGACTTCTGCTAGACACTCGGATCTACAGAACAATATTTTAAAAAGTCTCTTAATGTCCTTTTTCGTGTACACAATTTTTCTACACAAAGTACTTTTTCACTTGCAAGAAACAAGATAATTTTGTAAAAAAAAGTAATTTTGTCAAGTGTGCAGTTAGTTTAAGAAATGGATTTTAAAACACCAAACCTGTTCAGAAACATGATAACAATCAGAACATGACAGACAGAAACATAATGGTAAGAAACATGATCATCAGAACATGATGGTCAGAAACGACGATCAGAACAAGATGTAAATTTATTTTTTCAGCTGGAGCAGTTAGTTTTAGAAATTACTTCCTGTGTGTTCATAACAGTGTGCTATACGTTCAGATCATCGGAGCAATATGTTAAAAGTCTCCTAATGTTCAAGTTGTGCAGTTAGTTTTAGAAATCACTACGTTTAATCACAAAAAAATTGTTAGAAACATGAGAAAATGGTTAGAAATACAAAAGCGTTTTTCTTACTCTTCAGACCTTCAGAAAAAGATGTAAAAAATAGTTTTATACGGTATTCCGTTTAAACACACCAGACAATTTAAGGTTTGAGTAATTGATTTAAAAAGGTTAGAGTAAAGAGTAAAAGTGATTTTTGCCACTCAGAATTTTAGAAAAATATATAAAAATATCATTAAAGTAGTAGAGTGGTGCACTTGGCTTTAGACATTAATTCATTTAAACTTGCAACTTCAACTTTGCGCTGAGAAGTTCTCTACGCATATTGCGTACATTCGATAAATAAATCGAAAGATAAATAGATATAGATAGATAGATAGATAGATATAGATAGATAGATAGATAGATAGATAGATAGATAGATAGATAGATAGATAGATGTGCAAGGCATTGTAGGGCTACACCGAATGTTTATTACACTTTTTTCCTCTTGCTATGGTGACTAAAAGCACTTTCTATTGTAAAAGTCATGTCCTAAACAGTTCTAGGTTTTCAAACGAAGCGTATTTTCAAAGCATAATCAGTTTAGTGAAAAAGGCAATCTTGCTTTAATTGACTGATTGACTTAACAAACTTTTCATTGTGAATCTCATGTCATAACATTTTGTGTGTCCAACACTTACTTAAAACTCTTCACTTCACAGAAAAACATTTAAATCTTTTTTCATCTTTGCTCCAAAGGCGTATATAATCTGTATATATAACTTTAATCATATCACTGGCATTTGCAAGAAATCTAGATGAAATAGCACAGTGACTCTTTCTAGAATTACAGTTGGTATTGTCTTTTTCTCCTGTCAATTCATATTATAGCTTTACTAAACATTATTGTTTCCTTATACAGCATTGACAGAAGTTTTGTCTTAAATACATTGCAAAATGATCTTGTAATTGGTGTGGTTTTATATCATATTATAAACTTCCCAAAAGAACTCTTACCCTTAACCCTATGCTAACTTTGGCACATAGCCCTAATTGTAACCCGAACCCTAACCCCAGCCCTAACCATAACCTCAAGCCTAACCCTTAACCATAACTCTAACTAACCTATCCCTATCATTACCTAAACATAGTTCTAACCAAACCCTAAGCCTAAACCTAACCCATACCCTATAACTAACCCTAACATTAACAATAACTCTAAACCTAAAACCTAACCCTTACCCTAAACCCAACCCTGGCGACAATCCCAAGCCTAACCATAATCCTGACCCTATCCGTACCTAACCTACCCTACAATGAACTAAACATAATCCAAACTTAACCCTAACCCTAACCCTAAGACTAAGCCTACGCCTAAACCTTACCATATCCTACCCTACCATACCCTACCCTAACCTACCCTACTCTATCCTACCAAACCCTACGCTACGCTACGCTACCCTAACCAAAACCCTACCGTGACCTAAACTTAATCTTACCCTAATCCTAAACTTACCCTAAGCCTAAGCCTAAACCTAACCCCAACCTTAAGCAAACTATAACCAAACCCTACCCCCAACCCTAATCCCAACCCTTACCCTAACCATATCTCCAATCCTTACCCTACCATTATCTAAACTTAATCTTACCATAACCGTAACCCTGAGCCTTGCACTAACCAATACCGTAACCCCAAACGTAAGCCTAACCCTTACACTAAACCTAACCCTAAGCTTAACTAGTCTAACCCTAACAAGACTTAAACTTAATCCTTACCTAACCCTTATCCTAACCCTTACTGGAATTCTTACCAAAACCCTCAATTTAACCATAACCCTAAGAAACCGAATACCACCATGACCTAAACCTAACCCCTAACCTAAACCTAAGCCTAACTCTATATCTAACCAGTACTCTAACCCCAACCCAAACCCTAATCCGAACTCTTAACCTTAATTTAGCTAACCCCAACATAATCCTAACCCTAAACTTAAGCCTAAACCTAAGCCTAACCCTAAGCCTAACCGTAACCCTAACCCTTACCCTTACCCTTACCCTTACCCTTACCCTTACCCTTACCCTTACCCTTACCCTTACCCTTACCCCAATCCCAAACCCAACCCAACCCAACCCAACCCCAACCCTAAGCCTAACTCTTAAGAGTGTACCTAACCCTTACACTAACACTAACCCCTACCAACCTTACCATACCATGAACTAAACTTAATCTTAACCTTAGCCATACCCTAAACCTAAGCTAACCCCAACCCCAAGCCTAACACTAACCCTAACCCCAACGCTAACACTGACCCTGACCCTGACCCTGACCATGACCCAGACCCTAACCCTAACCTTAACCTTAACCTTAACCTTAACCTTAACCTTAACCTTAACCTTAGCCTTTACCTTAACAGTGACCTTAACCTTAACCTTAACTTTAACCTTACCCCAAACCTAAACCCAAACCCAAACCTAAACCTAAACCTAAACCTAAATCTAAACCTAACCCGAACACTAACACTAACACTGACCGTGACGTGACCGTGACCGTGACCCTCATCCTTACCCTTACCCTTACCCTAACCCTAACCCTAACCCTAACCCTAACCCTAACCCTAACCCTAAATCTAACCCTAACCCTAACCCTAACCCTAACCCTAACCCTAACCCTGACCCTATCTTAAACCAAAACAGTAACATGAAGTCTAACAAACCCTCATCTTAACCCTAACCTTAAGAACCTAATATTATCATGACCTAAACCTTACCCAAAATCTTACCCTTACTCCTAACCCTAAATCTACCCTAACCCGACCCTAACCCTAACCCTAACTTGAACTCTTAACCTTACCTTACCTTAACTAACCTGACTGGAACAGTAACCCTACCTTGACCTAAATTTAATCTAAACCAAACCCTAAGCCTTACTCTTACCTTAACCCTACACCTAAACCTAAGCCTAACTATAACCAAATCCTTACCCGAAGCCTAACCCTTAAACCAAACCTATCCCAAACTATAACCCTGACAAGAACACTAACCATAACCCTTCCCTAACCCAAAGGCTAACCCTAACCCCAAATCTAGCCCTTACTCTTAACCTAACCTAACCTGCCCCTAACACTCAAGCTCACCCTGACTCTCATCAACTTAACCCGATTAAGTCCTAAAGTTAACCTTAACCTTAACCTTAACTTTAACCTTACCCCAAACCTAAACCCAAACCCAAACCTAAACCTAAACCTAAACCTAAACCTAAACCTAAACCTAAACCTAAACCTAAACCTAAACCTAAATCTAAACCTAACCCGAACACTAACACTAACACTGACCGTGACGTGACCGTGACTGTGACCCTCACCCTTACCCTAACCCTAACCCTAACCCTAAACCTAACCCTAACCCTAACCCTAACCCTGACCCTATCTTAAACCAAAACAGTAACATGAAGTCTAACAAACCCTCATCTTAACCCTTACCCTAAGAACCTAATATTATCATGACCTAAACCTTACCCAAAATCTTACCCTTACTCCTAACCCTAAATCTACCCTAACCCGACCCTAACCCTAACCCTAACCTGAACTCTTAACCTTACCTTACCTTAACTAACCTGACTGGAACAGTAACCCTACCTTGACCTAAATTTAATCTAAACCAAACCCTAAGCCTTACTCTTACCTTAACCCTACACCTAAACCTAAGCCTAACTATAACCAAATCCTTACCCGAAGCCTAACCCTTAAACCAAACCTATCCCAAACTATAACCCTGACAAGAACACTAACCATAACCCTTCCCTAACCCAAAGGCTAACCCTAACCCCAAATCTAGCCCTTACTCTTAACCTAACCTAACCTGCCCCTAACACTCAAGCTAACCCTGACTCTCATCAACTTAACCCGATTAAGTCCTAAAGTTAATCTTAACTAAACCCTAAACCTTACCCTACCCCTTAGCTTTACCCTAACCCATAACCTAAACCTTACACTAATCCTAACACTAACCCTAACACTAACCTTAACCCTAACCCTATCCCTGACCCTATCTCTACCCCTAAGCTTACCTGTAACCAAATGTTGACCCATATGCTAACCCTAACCCCAAATCTAACCCTTACTCTTAACCTAAGCTGCCACTACAACTAAACCTAATCCTAACCCTAACTCTGACCAACCTAACCCTATTAAGTCCTAAAGCTAATCTTTACCCTACCCTAAACCTTATTCTAACCCTAACCCCAACCTCTACCCTAACCCCAACATCTACCCTAACATTAACATTAACATTAACATTAACATTAACATTAACATTAACATTAACATTAACATTAACATTAACATTAACATTAACATTAACATTAACATTAACACTAAAACTAACATTAAACCCAACCCCAATCCTAAGCCTAACCTAAAGTTTAACCTAACCTAAAGTTAATTTTACCCTAACCGAAAACCTTACCTTTACCCTAACCCTTATTCTAATCCTAATCCTAACCCTAACCCCAACTTTAATCCTAACCCTAACACAAAGCCTAACTATAACCAAACCCTAACCCAGAGCCTTACCCTAATCCTTACCTATTCCAAACATAACCCTTACCAGAACCCTATCCCTAAGACAAACCATAACCCCTCCCTAACCCATATACTAACCCAAACCCAAATCTAATCCTAACTCTTAACCTAACCTTACTTGCCCCTGACACTAACCCCATCTCTAGCCTTTACTCTAGCCAACCCAACCCTAACGTAACCCTTATCCTAACACTAACCCTTACCCTAACCAACTTAACTAAGCTTACCTATAACCAAACTCGAACCCTAACTCTGACTGGGAACGCCAAACGTAACCCTAACCATAACCTTGACGAGTACCCTAACCCTAACCCTTACCCTAAACCTAAACCTAAACCTAAACCTAATCCTCATTCTCATCCTGACCCTAACATACTTAACCCTACCATGACCAAAACATAGTCCTAACCAAACCCTTACCCCAACCCTAACCATTACCCTAACCCTAACAAACCTAACGCTACTGTGACCTAAACATAATCCTAACCTATTCCTAAGACTCACCCTTACCAACCTAACTCTACCATGACCTAAACTTAATGTTTACCTAACCCTAAGCCTTACCCTTACCCTAAACATGTTGCTGAACCCAACCACGACCCTAAACGCAAACCTAAACCTAACACTAAACCTAACCCAAACCCTAACCCTAACCCTAACCCTAACCCTAACCCTACCCTAACCCCAATCATAATCCAAACCCTAACATACCTAAAACTTTCATGACCTAAACATAATCCTAACCTAACCCTGAATCTAACCCAACTATGACCAAAGCCCTAACACGAAGCCAAACCATACCCCTCAACTTAACTCAACCCTAAATCTAGCCATAACTAAAAAACCCAACACTGACTCCGAAAACCTATACCTATCCTGAACAAAAATGAATCTTACCCAAAGCCTTACCCTAACCTTAAATCTCTAATCCCTAATCCTAACATAACAAATGCTACCATGACCTAAACATAATCCAAACCTAACCCTAAGATTAACCCTAACCCCAAACCTAAGCCTAACCCTAACCCTAACATACCTAACCCAGCCATTACCTACACATAATCCTACCCTAAATCTAAGATTAACCCTAACCCCAAACCTAGGCATAACCCTCAACCTAATTTAATACTAACTAACCTAAACCTATCATGACCTAAACATAATACAAACCCAACCCTAACCCCAACTTTATAAATAACATACCTAACCCAGCCATTACCTAAAGATAATCCTACCCCAAAACATAAGGCCAATCCTAAGCCTAACGCTTAATATAAAATCCGTAACCCGAAGCCAAACCATAACCCTCAACTTTACTTTAACGCTAAGTAACCTAATACTACAATGACCTAAACTTAATCTTACCCTAATCATAAGCCTAACGCTAGCCCTAACCCTAACTCTAACCCTACCCCAACTCTACACCTAACCCTAACCCTTACCTTAATCCTGATCCTAACCCTAACTAACCTAACCCTATCTACAGTTTCATGCGTTTGAACGAAGCGACTTTTCGGGCTAACTGCACTAATCGGAAATGACTTTTAGACACTTTTTTCATCTTAATATGAAGGCCAGAGCGAAGTGACTTTTTAGGCTAACTGAACCAATCGGAAAATAATTTTGGACACTTTTTTCATCTTAATGTGATGGCCAGAACAAAGCTACTTTTCAGGCTAACTGCACCAATTGGAAGTGGCTTTTAGACACTTTTTTCATCTTAATGTGATGGCCAGAAGGACTTATTACATTTTCACCTGGCCGTTTTTGTGTGTTCAACCAAAGCATTAACAAAACAGCACCTCTGCAAAAATCACTTTTGAACACATCTTGCTGTAATTCTCTGAGTGAATTAAAAACGTTCATGTTTTAGTTTCTAATGAATGTGATGAAAGGCTCTTCACACTAAAACTAATGTTTATAAAAATTCATTGTGTTTAAACAAAGCTATTTCTTCTTCTTTCCTAAATTAAATGTACAAGTCGGAAAATAACTTTTAGTTACTTTTCGTGTGATATCCAAAGTATAAAACAGCACTTTCGTTGCAAACTCAAGTTGCTAACAATAATTCTTTTACAAACGCATTTCTTAAACTGCATGAATAAGAATATCTAATATCTAAGGGTCTAAGTAAAAAAAAAATGTTTGTATGTTGCTCTTATGGTCTTAGTGACTAAAAGCATTTTCTATTGCAATAGTCATACCCCAACAGCCTGGTGTTTAAATTGAGCAATGTTTAAAACTAAATGCACCACTGCAAAAATGATATGGGGGTATTGTTAACCAT
Organism: Triplophysa yarkandensis; assembly: GCA_033220385.1. Taxonomy (NCBI): domain Eukaryota; kingdom Metazoa; phylum Chordata; class Actinopteri; order Cypriniformes; family Nemacheilidae; genus Triplophysa; species Triplophysa yarkandensis. The sequence goes on along the minus strand of CM065670.1, from coordinate 11,799,594 downwards.
GAGTCCAGGCTAGATATGGTGGGATTTCTCGATCTCTGGTTTCTGCTAAATTTCATCCTGTTCCAAAAAATCCACTATCAAACTCTTGTGTTAGAGATCCTTTAACCCTTCTGTTAACTGTGTTTTACATCTGATTCTCCTTTGGCCTTATGATATCCTCCACACTATGCACTTGAATATATAAAAGTTAGGATCACATCTTTCTTTAAATTTTTAGTATTTTAATTAACCTTGTTTCACCTGTGGTGTTCCCGGTCAAAAGTGACCACCATAGGAAATGAATGGGTATCCAGACTCTTTTCATTTATCAGACAGAAAACATCCCTATACAAACCATCCTCACTCAGTCACTCACTCACTCACTCACTCACTCACTCACTCACTCACTCACAAAATATCAATAATGTCTTTTTTTCTCTTTTGTGCCTTTCCCCCACGTGAACCACACTGAATTTCAACCAGTGATTAGAAGTAAAAGTTAACACAGATTTTGATCCAGACTTTATACTTTTTTTGTAATTTTGAGACTGACCAGTCAAAAGATGGAGAGGCACCTGAAGTACAGGCAACTGAGGAGACATTCCAGTCCAAGAGTGGCCAGTTGCTCTGGTCTTCATCCCCTTAGGACAGAGGAAATAGAGCAAGAGTGTAAATCATCATAAAGATGATGCCAGGTAAAACACGGTATTCGACATCTTGTGTGGATGACATCAATTACAGCATCCCACTCTTTTTACAAGAGTACATTTAGGGAATTATAATAAAGGTGACAAACCTAGAAGGGTTTGGAGATTTAGTGCCTTGCTCAAGGGCACCTAAGTCATAGTATTAAAGGCCACAAGTTTAAATCAACAACCCTGGGGTTATTAGTCAAACTTTCTAGCCAAAAGTCCTATATTCCAGGCAAATTTGACTTTACCACAGTTTAATGTCCTTTCAAGATTTATTCGCTTTGATAAGAGACACACAAAACCAGTTGGTGGCGAAACGAAACACTGGCTGCCATCAGGATTTGGTATATACACCTGCTAGTGAATGACAGCCCACTGGCCTGTGGCACTGTTCTATAACCTTATTGATGTGTCTGCCTTCAACGGCTGTGTGTGAACAGTTAAAGACCCAACCTAGAATCAGGTAAAAAGATTTCAGGATAAGACTTATCCTAGAAGAGGTGAAGAATGATGTGGTGACTCCTATTATTTAACGATAAGTTGCTATAAGTACATTTCAAAGAAGTACACTTAGTTTAAGAAATAGTTTCGCTGACTTCACAGAATTGTAAGAAATTTTAGATTTCTACAAAAAGTGATTTTTCTTACTCAGACCATAAGAACAAGATGTTAAAATGAGTTAAACTTTTAACTCATTTTGTCAAGTGGAGCAGTTAGTTTTAAAAATGTATCGTTTTAAACACAAAATATAGTCAGAAACATGATATTTGCTATGAATGATGATCAGAACAAGATGTAAAAAGTTTTTACAAAAAACGTAAAAAGAGTGTTGCAGTTAGTTTTAGAGATCTCTACGTTTCAAAATGTAGATGATCAGGACATGATGTGAAAAGTATATTCAATTTTATTTCAAGTGCTGCAGCTAGTTTTGGAAAAAAAATTGCTGTAAACCGAAAGAACTGTTGGAAACACGAGTAAGCTACGACAAGTGTTTTAATTTACTCAGACCTCCGTTTAAAAACACCAGACCTTTAAAGGTAAGTAGGTTTACAGATTTTCTATTAAAAGTGATTTTTGCCACAAAGACCTTTAGAAAAAGATGTAAAAATAGTAGCTTTGACAGTACTTCGTTTAAAAACACTAGACCTTTAAAGGTAAGTAGGTTTACAAATTTTCTATAAAAAAGTGATTTTTGCCACACAGACCTTTAGAAAAAGGTGTGTACAAATAGTATGAAATTATTTTTTGGAGTGGCGCAGTTAGTTTTAGTCTTCGATTCGTTTAAACACAAGTTTTGTTCAGAAACATTATCTTTGCAATGAAAAGTGCTCTGTGTCACTCTGATTGATCAGATCTGATCTGATGAGCAGAACATGATGTAAACGCTGTTTTTTTGGGTGATGCAGTTAGTTTAAGAAATCGCTTCGTTTCAACCCAGTCAAATGTGTTATAAAGTCTTCAGCTAGACACTCGGGTCTTCAGAACAATATGTTAAAATGTCTCTTAAAGTCCTTTCTCGTGTTGTGCAGCTAGTTTTAAACAATTATTAGAGATATAAGTTTGCTAGAGATAAAGTGGTTTGTGGCACTAAGACCATCAAAGCCATATGTAAAAGTTTTTAAAAGTAATTTTTGAGTGATGCAGAAAGTTTTAGAAATCGGTTGGCTTTAACACAAAATGTTGGTCAGAAACTTGATATTTGCAATATAAAATGTAAATGACGCAGATTGTTTTAGACAGTACTTTGTTTGAACACACCAGAATTTGAATGGTATGACTATTGCAGTTTTAGTCACTCGGACTGCCAGAGCAAGATGTTTAAAGTTGCTATAAGTACATTTCTAAGAAGTACACTTAGCTTAAGAAAATGTTTCGTTGAATTCACAGAATGGTAAGAAATGTTAGTTTTCTACAAAGTGATTTTTCTTACACTATATGAACAAGATGTTAAAATTGATTTTAACCCATTTTCTTAAGTGGAACAGTTAGTTTTACAAATGTATCGTTTAAACACAAAACATGGTCAGAAACATGATATTTGCTATGAAAAGTGCTTTGACTCACTCAGACGATCAGAACAAGATGTAGAAAGTTTTTTTTTTCGAGTGTTGCTGTTAGATTTAGAAATCTCTACGTTTCATTATGAAGATGACCAGGTTAGGATTTGAAAAGCATATTAAATTTTATTTCAAGTGGTGCAGCTAGTTTTGGAAATAAATCCCTTTTAACCGATAGAACTGTTGAAAACATGAGTAAGGTACGACAAGTGTTTTAATTTACTCAGTCACTTCATTTCTATACTCCGTTTAAAAACACCAGACCTTTAAAGGCAAGTAGATTTACATATGTTCTATAAAAAGTGATTTTTGCCACACAGACCTTTAGGAAAAGATGTAAAAATAGTATTAAATTATTTTTTGGAGTGGCGCAGTTACTTTTAGTCATCGATTCGTTTAACACAAGTTTTGGTCAGAAACTATCTTTGCAATGAAAAGTGCTTTTTGTCACTCTGATGATCAGATCTGAAAAAGGTGTTTATCATTTAAAAGTTTTTTTTTTGGATGATGCGGTTAGTTTAAATCGCTTCGTTTCAATCCAGTGAAATGTGTTATAAAGACTTCTGCTAGACACTCGGATCTTCAGAGCAATATGTTAAAAAGTCTCTTAATGTCCCTTTTCGTGTTGTGCAGCTAGTTTGAAACAATTATAAGTTTGCTAGAGATAAAGTTGTTTTTGGCACTAAGACCAACAGAGAAATATGTAAAAGTCTCTAAAAGTCATTTTTGAGAGGAGCAGTAAGTTTTTTCGCTTAAACACAAATTATGGTCAGAAACTTGATATTTGCAATGTTAAATGGAAATGGAATTTGGAAGGTATGACTATTCCAGTTTTAGTAACTCGGACTGCGACAGCAAGATGTAAGTTGCTATAAGTAAATTTCAAAGAAGTACGCTTAGTTTAAGAAATTGTTTCGTTGAAAACACAGAATCGTAAGAAATTTTAGTTTTCTACAAAAAAGTGAGTTTTATTACTCGGACTAGAAGAAAAAGGTGTTAAAATTGATTTGAACTCATTTCGTTTCTGGCCAAATACGGCCAGAAACATGATATTTGCTATGAAACACCTTTTAGTCACTCAGATGATCAGAACACGTTTTTTTCGTGTGTTGCAGTTAGTTTTAGAAATCTCTACATTTCATTATGTAGATGATCAGGTTATGATGTGAAAAGTATATTCAATTTTATTTCAAGTGGTGCAGCTAGTTTGGAAATAAATTCTTTTAAACCGATAGAACTGAGTGTTTAATTTAATCAGACCATAAATAAGTTCATTTCTATAATTCACTCAGGCCATAATAGCGAGATGTCTGTAAAATCATTTTTGAAATTATGCAGGTAGTTTTGACAGTACTCCGTTTAAAAACACCAGATCTTTAAAGGCAAGTAGGTGTATAGATGTTCTATAAAAGTGATTTTTGCCACTCAGACCTGAAAAAGATGTTAAAATAGTATTAAACTATTTTTTTGAGTGGCGCAGTTAGTTTTAGTCATCGATTCGTTTAAACACAAACTTCGGTCAGAAACATTATCTTTGCAATGAAAAGTGCTTTTTGTCACTCTGATGATCAGATCTGATCTGATGATCAGAACATGATGTAAAAAGTGTTTTTTTGGGTGATGCAGATAGTTTTAGAAATCGCTTCATTTGAACCCAGTGAAATGTGCTATAAAGACTTCTGCTAGACACTCGGATCTACAGAACAATATTTTAAAAAGTCTCTTAATGTCCTTTTTCGTGTACACAATTTTTCTACACAAAGTACTTTTTCACTTGCAAGAAACAAGATGTAATTATTTTAAAGTAATTTTGTCAAGTGTGCAGTTAGTTTAAGAAATGGATTTTAAAACACCAAACCTGTTCAGAAACATGATAACAATCAGAACATGACAGACAGAAACATAATGGTAAGAAACATGATCATCAGAACATGATGGTCAGAAACGACGATCAGAACAAGATGTAAATTTATTTTTTCAGCTGGAGCAGTTAGTTTTAGAAATTACTTCCTGTGTGTTCATAACAGTGTGCTATACATTCAGATCATCGGAGCAATATGTTAAAAGTCTCCTAATGTTCAAGTTGTGCAGTTAGTTTTAGAAATCACTACGTTTAATCACAAAAAAATTGTTAGAAACATGAGAAAATGGTTAGAAATACAAAAGCGTTTTTCTTACTCTTCAGACCTTCAGAAAAAGATGTAAAAAATAGTTTTATACAGTATTCCGTTTAAACACGCCAGACAATTTAAGGTTTGAGTAATTGATTTAAAAAGGTCAAGTATAGAGTAAAAGTGATTTTTGCCACTCAGAATTTTAGAAAAATATATAAAAATATCATTAAAGTAGTAGAGTGGTGCACTTGGCTTTAGACATTAATTCATTTAAACTTGCAACTTCAACTTTGCGCTGAGAAGTTCTCTACGCATATTGCGTACATTCGATAAATAAATCGAAAGATAAATAGATATAGATAGATATATAGATAGATAGATAGATAGATAGATAGATGTGCAAGGCATTGTAGGGCTACACCGAATGTTTATTACACTTTTTTCCTCTTGCTATGGTGACTAAAAGCACTTTCTATTGTAAAAGTCATGTCCTAAACAGTTCTAGGTTTTCAAACGAAGCGTATTTTCAAAGTATAATCAGTTTAGTGAAAAAGGCAATCTTGCTTTAATTGACTGATTGACTTAACAAACTTTTCATTGTGAATCTCATGTCATAACATTTTGTGTGTCCAACACTTACTTAAAACTCTTCACTTCACAGAAAAACATTTAAATCTTTTTTCATCTTTGCTCCAAAGGCGTATATAATCTGTATATATAACTTTAATCATATCACTGGCATTTGCAAGAAATCTAGATGACATAGCACAGTGACTCTTTCTAGAATTACAGTTGGTATTGTCTTTTTCTCCTGTCAATTCATATTATAGCTTTACTAAACATTATTGTTTCCTTATACAGCATTGACAGAAGTTTTGTCTTAAATACATTGCAAAATGATCTTGTAATTGGTGTGGTTTTATATCATATTATAAACTTCCCAAAAGAACTCTTACCCTTAACCCTATGCTAACTTTGGCACATAGCCCTAATTGTAACCCGAACCCTAACCCCAGCCCTAACCATAACCTCAAGCCTAACCCTTAACCATAACTCTAACTAACCTATCCCTATCATTACCTAAACATAGTTCTAACCAAACCCTAAGCCTAAACCTAACCCATACCCTATAACTAACCCTAACATTAACAATAACTCTAAACCTAAAACCTAACCCTTACCCTAAACCCAACCCTGGCGACAATCCCAAGCCTAACCATAATCCTGACCCTATCCGTACCTAACCTACCCTACAATGAACTAAACATAATCCAAACTTAACCCTAACCCTAACCCTAAGACTAAGCCTACGCCTAAACCTTACCATATCCTACCCTACCATACCCTACCCTAACCTACCCTACTCTATCCTACCAAACCCTACGCTACGCTACCCTAACCAAAACCCTACCGTGACCTAAACTTAATCTTACCCTAATCCTAAACTTACCCTAAGCCTAAGCCTAAACCTAACCCCAACCTTAAGCAAACTATAACCAAACCCTACCCCCAACCCTAATCCCAACCCTTACCCTAACCATATCCCCAATCCTTACCCTACCATTATCTAAACTTAATCTTACCATAACCGTAACCCTGAGCCTTGCACTAACCAATACCGTAACCCCAAACGTAAGCCTAACCCTTACACTAAACCTAACCCTAAGCTTAACTAGTCTAACCCTAACAAGACTTAAACTTAATCCTTACCTAACCCTTATCCTAACCCTTACTGGAATTCTTACCAAAACCCTCAATTTAACCATAACCCTAAGAAACCGAATACCACCATGACCTAAACCTAACCCCTAACCTAAACCTAAGCCTAACTCTATATCTAACCAGTACTCTAACCCCAACCCAAACCCTAATCCGAACTCTTAACCTTAATTTAGCTAACCCCAACATAATCCTAACCCTAAACTTAAGCCTAAACCTAAGCCTAACCCTAAGCCTAACCGTAACCCTAACCCTTACCCTTACCCTTACCCCAATCCCAAACCCAACCCAACCCAACCCAACCCAACCCAACCCAACCCCAACCCTAAGCCTAACTCTTAAGAGTGTACCTAACCCTTACACTAACACTAACCCCTACCAACCTTACCATACCATGAACTAAACTTAATCTTAACCTTAGCCATACCCTAAACCTAAGCTAACCCCAACCCCAAGCCTAACACTAACCCTAACCCCAACGCTAACACTGACCCTGACCCTGACCCTGACCATGACCCAGACCCTAACCCTAACCTTAACCTTAACCTTAACCTTAACCTTAGCCTTTACCTTTACCTTAACAGTGACCTTAACCTTAACCTTAACTCAAAACCTTAACTTAAACCCAAACCCAAACCTAAACCTAAACCTAAATCTAAACCTAACCCGAACACTAACACTAACACTGACCGTGACGTGACCGTGACCGTGACCCTCACCCTTACCCTAACCCTAACCCTAACCCTAACCCTAACCCTAACCCTAACCCTAACCCTAACCCTAACCCTAACCCTAACCCTAACCCTAAATCTAACCCTAACCCTAACCCTAACCCTGACCCTATCTTAAACCAAAACAGTAACATGAAGTCTAACAAACCCTCATCTTAACCCTAACCCTAAGAACCTAATATTATCATAACCTAAACCTTACCCAAAATCTTACCCTTACCCCTAACCCTAAATCTACCCTAACCCGACCCTAACCCTAACCTGAAGTCTTAACCTTACCTTACCTTAACTAACCTGACTGGAACAGTAACCCTACCTTGACCTAAATTTAATCTAAACCAAACCCTAAGCCTTACTCTTACCTTAACCCTACACCTAAACCTAAGCCTAACTATAACCAAATCCTTACCCGAAGCCTAACCCTTAAACCAAACCTATCCCAAACTATAACCCTGACAAGAACACTAACCATAACCCTTCCCTAACCCAAAGGCTAACCCTAACCCCAAATCTAGCCTTTACTCTTAACCTAACCTAACCTGCCCCTAACACTCAAGCTCACCCTGACTCTCATCAACTTAACCCGATTAAGTCCTAAAGTTAACCTTAACCTTAACCTTAACCTTAACTTTAACCTTACCCCAAACCTAAACCCAAACCCAAACCTAAACCTAAACCTAAACCTAAACCTAAACCTAAACCTAAACCTAAACCTAAACCTAAACCTAAACCTAAATCTAAACCTAACCCGAACACTAACACTAACACTGACCGTGACGTGACCGTGACCGTGACCCTCACCCTTACCCTAACCCTAACCCTAACCCTAACCCTAACCCTAACCCTAACCCTGACCCTATCTTAAACCAAAACAGTAACATGAAGTCTAACAAACCCTCATCTTAACCCTTACCCTAAGAACCTAATATTATCATGACCTAAACCTTACCCAAAATCTTACCCTTACTCCTAACCTTAAATCTACCCTAACCCGACCCTAACCCTAACCCTAACCTGAACTCTTAACCTTACCTTACCTTAACTAACCTGACTGGAACAGTAACCCTACCTTGACCTAAATTTAATCTAAACCAAACCCTAAGCCTTACTCTTACCTTAACCCTACACCTAAACCTAAGCCTAACTATAACCAAATCCTTACCCGAAGCCTAACCCTTAAACCAAACCTATCCCAAACTATAACCCTGACAAGAACACTAACCATAACCCTTCCCTAACCCAAAGGCTAACCCTAACCCCAAATCTAGCCCTTACTCTTAACTTAACCTAACCTGCCCCTAACACTCAAGCTAACCCTGACTCTCATCAACTTAACCCGATTAAGTCCTAAAGTTAATCTTAACTAAACCCTAAACCTTACCCTACCCCTTAGCTTTACCCTAACCCATAACCTAAACCTTACACTAATCCTAACACTAACCCTAACACTAACCTTAACCCTAACCCTATCCCTGACCCTATCTCTACCCCTAAGCTTACCTGTAACCAAATGTTGACCCATATGCTAACCCTAACCCCAAATCTAACCCTTACTCTTAACCTAAGCTGCCACTACAACTAAACCTAATCCTAACCCTAACTCTGACCAACCTAACCCTATTAAGTCCTAAAGCTAATCTTTACCCTACCCTAAACCTTATTCTAACCCTAACCCCAACCTCTACCCTAACCCCAACCTCTACCCTAACATTAACATTAACATTAACATTAACATTAACATTAACATTAACATTAACATTAACATTAACATTAACATTAACATTAACATTAACACTAACATTAACACTAAAACTAACATTAAACCCAACCCCAATCCTAAGCCTAACCTAAAGTTTAACCTAACCTAAAGTTAATTTTACCCTAACCGAAAACCTTACCTTTACCCTAACCCTTATTCTAATCCTAATCCTAACCCTAACCCCAACTTTAATCCTAACCCTAACACAAAGCCTAACTATAACCAAACCCTAACCCGGAGCCTTACCCTAATCCTTACCTATTCCAAACATAACCCTTACCAGAACCCTATCCCTAAGACAAACCATAACCCCTCCCTAACCCATATACTAACCCAAACCCAAATGTAATCCTAACTCTTAACCTAACCTTACTTGCCCCTGACACTAACCCCATCTCTAGCCTTTACTCTAGCCAACCCAACCCTAACGTAACCCTTATCCTAACACTAACCCTTACCCTAACCAACTTAACTAAGCTTACCTATAACCAAACTCGAACCCTAACTCTGACTGGGAACGCCAAACGTAACCCTAACCATAACCTTGACGAGTACCCTAACCCTAACCCTTACCCTAAACCTAAACCTAAACCTAAACCTAAACCTAAACCTAAACCTAAACCTAAACCTAAACCTAAACCTAAACCTAATCCTCATTCTCATCCTGACCCTAACATACTTAACCCTACCATGACCAAAACATAGTCCTAACCAAACCCTTACCCCAACCCTAACCATTACCCTAACCCTAACAAACCTAACGCTACTGTGACCTAAACATAATCCTAACCTATCCCTAAGACTCACCCTTACCAACCTAACTCTACCATGACCTAAACTTAATGTTTACCTAACCCTAAGCCTTACCCTTACCCTAAACATGTTGCTGAACCCAACCACGACCCTAAACGCAAACCTAAACCTAACACTAAACCTAACCCAAACCCTAACCCTAACCCTAACCCTACCCTAACCCCAATCATAATCCAAACCCTAACATACCTAAAACTTTCATGACCTAAACATAATCCTAACCTAACCCTGAATCTAACCCAACTATGACCAAAGCCCTAACACGAAGCCAAACCATACCCCTCAACTTAACTCAACCCTAAATCTAGCCATAACTAAAAAACCCAACACTGACTCCGAAAACCTATACCTATCCTGAACAAAAATGAATCTTACCCAAAGCCTTACCCTACCCTTAAATCTCTAATCCCTAATCCTAACATAACAAATGCTACCATGACCTAAACATAATCCAAACCTAACCCTAAGATTAACCCTAACCCCAAACCTAAGCCTAACCCTAACCCTAACATACCTAACCCAGCCATTACCTACACATAATCCTACCCTAAATCTAAGATTAACCCTAACCCCAAACCTAGGCATAACCCTCAACCTAATTTAATACTAACTAACCTAAACCTATCATGACCTAAACATAATACAAACCCAACCCTAACCCCAACTTTATAAATAACATACCTAACCCAGCCATTACCTAAAGATAATCCTACCCCAAAACATAAGGCCAATCCTAAGCCTAACGCTTAATATAAAATCCGTAACCCGAAGCCAAACCATAACCCTCAACTTTACTTTAACGCTAAGTAACCTAATACTACAATGACCTAAACTTAATCTTACCCTAATCATAAGCCTAACGCTAGCCCTAACCCTAACTCTAACCCTACCCCAACTCTACACCTAACCCTAACCCTTACCTTAATCCTGATCCTAACCCTAACTAACCTAACCCTATCTACAGTTTCATGCGTTTGAACGAAGCGACTTTTCGGGCTAACTGCACTAATCGGAAATGACTTTTAGACACTTTTTTCATCTTAAAATGAAGGCCAGAGCGAAGTGACTTTTTAGGCTAACTGAACCAATCGGAAAATAATTTTGGACACTTTTTTCATCTTAATGTGATGGCCAGAACAAAGCTACTTTTCAGGCTAACTGCACCAATTGGAAGTGGCTTTTAGACACTTTTTTCATCTTAATGTGATGGCCAGAAGGACTTATTACATTTTCACCTGGCCGTTTTTGTGTGTTCAACCAAAGCATTAACAAAACAGCACCTCTGCAAAAATCACTTTTGAACACATCTTGCTGTAATTCTCTGAGTGAATTAAAAACGTTCATGTTTTAGTTTCTAATGAATGTGATGAAAGGCTCTTCACACTAAAACTAATGTTTATAAAAATTCATTGTGTTTAAACAAAGCTATTTCTTCTTCTTTCCTAAATTAAATGTACAAGTCGGAAAATAACTTTTAGTTACTTTTCGTGTGATATCCAAAGTATAAAACAGCACTTTCGTTGCAAACTCAAGTTGCTAACAATAATTCTTTTACAAACGCATTTCTTAAACTGCATGAATAAGAATATCTAATATCTAAGGGTCTAAGTCAAAAAAAAATGTTTGTATGTTGCTCTTATGGTCTTAGTGACTAAAAGCATTTTCTATTGCAATAGTCATACCCCAACAGCCTGGTGTTTAAATTGAGCAATGTTTAAAACTAAATGCACCACTGCAAAAATGATATGGGGGTATTGTTAACCATGAGTCCAGGCTAGATATGGTGGGATTTCTCGATCTCTGGTTTCTGCTAAATTTCATCCTGTTCCAAAAAATCCACTATCCAACTCTTGTGTTAGAGATCCTTTAACCCTTCTGTTAACTGTGTTTTACATCTGATTCTCCTTTGGCCTTATGATATCCTCCACACTATGCACTTGAATATATAAAAGTTAGGATCACATCTTTCTTTAAATTTTTAGTATTTTAATTAACCTTGTTTCACCTGTGGCGTTCCCGGTCAAAAGTGACCACCATAGGAAATGAATGGGTATCCAGACTCTTTTCATTTATCAGACAGAAAACATCCCTATACAAACCATCCTCACTCACTCACTCACTCAGTCACTCACTCACTCACTCACTCACTCACTCACTCACTCACTCACTCACTCACTCACTCACTCACTCACTCACTCACTCACTCACTCACTCACAAAATATCAATAATGTCTTTTTTTCTCTTTGGTGCCTTTCCCCCACGTGAACCACACTGAATTTCAACCAGTGATTAGAAGTAAAAGTTAACACAGATTTTGATCCAGACTTTATACTTTTTTTGTAATTTTGAGACTGACCAGTCAAAAGATGGAGAGGCACCTGAAGTACAGGCAACTGAGGAGACATTCCAGTCCAAGAGTGGCCAGTTGCTCTGGTCTTCATCCCCTTAGGACAGAGGAAATAGAGCAAGAGTGTAAATCATCATAAAGATGATGCCAGGTAAAACACGGTATTCGACATCTTGTGTGGATGACATCAATTACAGCATCCCACTCTTTTTACAAGAGTACATTTAGGGAATTATAATAAAGGTGACAAACCTAGAAGGGTTTGGAGATTTAGTGCCTTGCTCAAGGGCACCTAAGTCATAGTATTAAAGGCCCCAAGTTTAAATCAACAACCCTGGGGTTATTAGTCAAACTTTCTAGCCAAAAGTCCTATATTCCAGGCAAATTTGACTTTACCACAGTTTAATGTCCTTTCAAGATTTATTCGCTTTGATAAGAGACACACAAAACCAGTTGGTGGCGAAACGAAACACTGGCTGCCATCAGGATTTGGTATATACACCTGCTAGTGAATGACAGCCCACTGGCCTGTGGCACTGTTCTATAACCTTATTGATGTGTCTGCCTTCAACGGCTGTGTGTGAACAGTTAAAGACCCAACCTAGAATCAGGGAAAAAGATTTCAGGATAAGACTTATCCTAGAAGAGGTGAAGAATGATGTGGTGACTCCTATTATTTAACGATAAGTTGCTATAAGTACATTTCAAAGAAGTACACTTAGTTTAAGAAATAGTTTCGCTGACTTCACAGAATTGTAAGAAATTTTAGATTTCTACAAAAAGTGATTTTTCTTACTCAGACCATAAGAACAAGATGTTAAAATGAGTTAAACTTTTAACTCATTTTGTCAAGTGGAGCAGTTAGTTTTAAAAATGTATCGTTTTAACACAAAATATAGTCAGAAACATGATATTTGCTATGAATGATGATCAGAACAAGATGTAAAAAGTTTTTACAAAAAACGTAAAAAGAGTGTTGCAGTTAGTTTTAGAGATCTCTACGTTTCAAAATGTAGATGATCAGGACATGATGTGAAAAGTATATTCAATTTTATTTCAAGTGCTGCAGCTAGTTTAAAAACACCAGACCTTTAAAGGTAAGTAGGTTTACAGATTTTCTATAAAAAGTGATTTTTGCCACAAAGACCTTTAGAAAAAGATGTAAAAATAGTAGCTTTGACAGTACTTCGTTTAAAAAGTGATTAGAAGTAAAAGTTAACACAGATTTTGATCCAGACTTTATACTTTTTTTGTAATTTTGAGACTGACCAGTCAAAAGATGGAGAGGCACCTGAAGTACAGGCAACTGAGGAGACATTCCAGTCCAAGAGTGGCCAGTTGCTCTGGTCTTCATCCCCTTAGGACAGAGGAAATAGAGCAAGAGTGTAAATCATCATAAAGATGATGCCAGGTAAAACACGGTATTCGACATCTTGTGTGGATGACATCAATTACAGCATCCCACTCTTTTTACAAGAGTACATTTAGGGAATTATAATAAAGGTGACAAACCTAGAAGGGTTTGGAGATTTAGTGCCTTGCTCAAGGGCACCTAAGTCATAGTATTAAAGGCCCGAAGTTTAAATCAACAACCCTGGGGTTATTAGTCAAACTTTCTAGCCAAAAGTCCTATATTCCAGGCAAATTTGACTTTACCACAGTTTAATGTCCTTTCAAGATTTATTCGCTTTGATAAGAGACACACAAAACCAGTTGGTGGCGAAACGAAACACTGGCTGCCATCAGGATTTGGTATATACACCTGCTAGTGAATGACAGCCCACTGGCCTGTGGCACTGTTCTATAACCTTATTGATGTGTCTGCCTTCAACGGCTGTGTGTGAACAGTTAAAGACCCAACCTAGAATCAGGGAAAAAGATTTCAGGATAAGACTTATCCTAGAAGAGGTGAAGAATGATGTGGTGACTCCTATTATTTAACGATAAGTTGCTATAAGTACATTTCAAAGAAGTACACTTAGTTTAAGAAATAGTTTCGCTGACTTCACAGAATTGTAAGAAATTTTAGATTTCTACAAAAAGTGATTTTTCTTACTCAGACCATAAGAACAAGATGTTAAAATGAGTTAAACTTTTAACTCATTTTGTCAAGTGGAGCAGTTAGTTTTAAAAATGTATCGTTTTAACACAAAATATAGTCAGAAACATGATATTTGCTATGAATGATGATCAGAACAAGATGTAAAAAATTTTTACAAAAAACGTAAAAAGAGTGTTGCAGTTAGTTTTAGAGATCTCTACGTTTCAAAATGTAGATGATCAGGACATGATGTGAAAAGTATATTCAATTTTATTTCAAGTGCTGCAGCTAGTTTAAAAACACCAGACCTTTAAAGGTAAGTAGGTTTACAGATTTTCTATAAAAAGTGATTTTTGCCACAAAGACCTTTAGAAAAAGATGTAAAAATAGTAGCTTTGACAGTACTTCGTTTAAAAACACTAGACCTTTAAAGGTAAGTAGGTTTACAAATTTTCTATAAAAAAGTGATTTTTGCCACACAGACCTTTAGAAAAAGGTGTGTACAAATAGTATGAAATTATTTTTTGGAGTGGCGCAGTTAGTTTTAGTCTTCGATTCGTTTAAACACAAGTTTTGTTCAGAAACATTATCTTTGCAATGAAAAGTGCTCTGTGTCACTCTGATTGATCAGATCTGATCTGATGAGCAGAACATGATGTAAACGCTGTTTTTTTGGGTGATGCAGTTAGTTTAAGAAATCGCTTCGTTTCAACCCAGTCAAATGTGTTATAAAGTCTTCAGCTAGACACTCGGGTCTTCAGAACAATATGTTAAAATGTCTCTTAAAGTCCTTTCTCGTGTTGTGCAGCTAGTTTTAAACAATTATTAGAGATATAAGTTTGCTAGAGATAAAGTGGTTTGTGGCACTAAGACCATCAAAGCCATATGTAAAAGTTTTTAAAAGTCATTTTTGAGTGATGCAGAAAGTTTTAGAAATCGATTGGCTTTAACACAAAATGTGGTCAGAAACTTGATATTTGCAATATAAAATGTAAATGACGCAGATTGTTTTAGACAGTACTTTGTTTGAACACACCAGAATTTGAAAGGTATGACTATTGCAGTTTTAGTCACTCGGACTGCCAGAGCAAGATGTTTAAAGTTGCTATAAGTACATTTCTAAGAAGTACACTTAGCTTAAGAAAATGTTTCGTTGAATTCACAGAATGGTAAGAAATGTTAGTTTTCTACAAAGTGATTTTTCTTACACTATATGAACAAGATGTTAAAATTGATTTAACCCATTTTCTTAAGTGGAACAGTTAGTTTTACAAATGTATCGTTTAAACACAAAACATGGTCAGAAACTTGATATTTGCAATATAAAATGTAAATGACGCAGATTGTTTTAGACAGTACTTTGTTTGAACACACCAGAATTTGAATGGTATGACTATTGCAGTTTTAGTCACTCGGACTGCCAGAGCAAGATGTTTAAAGTTGCTATAAGTACATTTCTAAGAAGTACACTTAGCTTAAGAAAATGTTTCGTTGAATTCACAGAATGGTAAGAAATGTTAGTTTTCTACAAAGTGATTTTTCTTACACTATATGAACAAGATGTTAAAATTGATTTTAACCCATTTTCTTAAGTGGAACAGTTAGTTTTACAAATGTATCGTTTAAACACAAAACATGGTCAGAAACATGATATTTGCTATGAAAAGTGCTTTGACTCACTCAGACGATCAGAACAAGATGTAGAAAGTTTTTTTTTTCGAGTGTTGCTGTTAGATTTAGAAATCTCTACGTTTCATTATGAAGATGACCAGGTTAGGATTTGAAAAGCATATTAAATTTTATTTCAAGTGATGCAGCTAGTTTTGGAAATAAATCCCTTTTAACCGATAGAACTGTTGAAAACATGAGTAAGGTACGACAAGTGTTTTAATTTACTCAGTCACTTCATTTCTATACTCCGTTTAAAAACACCAGACCTTTAAAGGCAAGTAGATTTACATATGTTCTATATAAAGTGATTTTTGCCACACAGACCTTTAGGAAAAGATGTAAAAATAGTATTAAATTATTTTTTGGAGTGGCGCAGTTACTTTTAGTCATCGATTCGTTTAACACAAGTTTTGGTCAGAAAATATCTTTGCAATGAAAAGTGCTTTTTGTCACTCTGATGATCAGATCTGAAAAAGGTGTTTATCATTTAAAAGTTTTTTTTTTTGGATGATGCGGTTAGTTTAAATCGCTTCGTTTCAATCCAGTGAAATGTGTTATAAAGACTTCTGCTAGACACTCGGATCTTCAGAGCAATATGTTAAAAAGTCTCTTAATGTCCCTTTTCGTGTTGTGCAGCTAGTTTGAAACAATTATAAGTTTGCTAGAGATAAAGTTGTTTTTGGCACTAAGACCAACAGAGAAATATGTAAAAGTCTCTAAAAGTCATTTTTGAGAGGAGCAGTAAGTTTTTTCGCTTAAACACAAATTATGGTCAGAAACTTGATATTTGCAATGTAAAATGGAAATGATGCAGACAGTTCTTTGTTTGAACACCAGAATTTGGAAGGTATGACTATTCCAGTTTTAGTAACTCGGACTGCGAGAGCAAGACGTTTAAAGTTGCTATAAGTAAATTTCAAAGAAGTACGCTTAGTTTAAGAAATTGTTTCGTTGAAAACACAGAATCGTAAGAAATTTTAGTTTTCTACAAAAAAGTGAGTTTTATTACTCGGACTAGAAGAAAAAGGTGTTAAAATTGATTTGAACTCATTTCGTTTCTGGCCAAATACGGCCAGAAACATGATATTTGCTATGAAACACCTTTTAGTCACTCAGATGATCAGAACACGTTTTTTTCGTGTGTTGCAGTTAGTTTTAGAAATCTCTACATTTCATTATGTAGATGATCAGGTTATGATGTGAAAAGTATATTCAATTTTATTTCAAGTGGTGCAGCTAGTTTGGAAATAAATTCTTTTAAACCGATAGAACTGAGTGTTTAATTTAATCATACCATAAATAAGTTCATTTCTATAATTCACTCAGGCCATAATAGCGAGATGTCTGTAAAATCATTTTTGAAATTATGCAGGTAGTTTTGACAGTACTCCGTTTAAAAACACCAGATCTTTAAAGGTAAGTAGGTTTACAGATTTTCTATAAAAAGTGATTTTTGCCACTCAGACCTGAAAAAGATGTTAAAATAGTAGCTTTGACAGTACTTCGTTTAAAAACACTAGACCTTTAAAGGTAAGTAGGTTTACAAATTTTCTATAAAAAAGTGATTTTTGCCACACAGACCTTTAGAAAAAGATGTAAAAATAGTATTAAATTATTTTTTGGAGTGGCGCAGTTACTTTTAGTCATCGATTCGTTTAACACAAGTTTTGGTCAGAAAATATCTTTGCAATGAAAAGTGCTTTTTGTCACTCTGATGATCAGATCTGAAAAAGGTGTTTATCATTTAAAAGTTTTTTTTTTTGGATGATGCGGTTAGTTTAAATCGCTTCGTTTCAATCCAGTGAAATGTGTTATAAAGACTTCTGCTAGACACTCGGATCTTCAGAGCAATATGTTAAAAAGTCTCTTAATGTCCCTTTTCGTGTTGTGCAGCTAGTTTGAAACAATTATAAGTTTGCTAGAGATAAAGTTGTTTTTGGCACTAAGACCAACAGAGAAATATGTAAAAGTCTCTAAAAGTCATTTTTGAGAGGAGCAGTAAGTTTTTTCGCTTAAACACAAATTATGGTCAGAAACTTGATATTTGCAATGTAAAATGGAAATGATGCAGACAGTTCTTTGTTTGAACACCAGAATTTGGAAGGTATGACTATTCCAGTTTTAGTAACTCGGACTGCGAGAGCAAGACGTTTAAAGTTGCTATAAGTAAATTTCAAAGAAGTACGCTTAGTTTAAGAAATTGTTTCGTTGAAAACACAGAATCGTAAGAAATTTTAGTTTTCTACAAAAAAGTGAGTTTTATTACTCGGACTAGAAGAAAAAGGTGTTAAAATTGATTTGAACTCATTTCGTTTCTGGCCAAATACGGCCAGAAACATGATATTTGCTATGAAACACCTTTTAGTCACTCAGATGATCAGAACACGTTTTTTTCGTGTGTTGCAGTTAGTTTTAGAAATCTCTACATTTCATTATGTAGATGATCAGGTTATGATGTGAAAAGTATATTCAATTTTATTTCAAGTGGTGCAGCTAGTTTGGAAATAAATTCTTTTAAACCGATAGAACTGAGTGTTTAATTTAATCATACCATAAATAAGTTCATTTCTATAATTCACTCAGGCCATAATAGCGAGATGTCTGTAAAATCATTTTTGAAATTATGCAGGTAGTTTTGACAGTACTCCGTTTAAAAACACCAGATCTTTAAAGGCAAGTAGGTGTATAGATGTTCTATAAAAAGTGATTTTTGCCACTCAGACCTGAAAAAGATGTTAAAATAGTATTAAACTATTTTTTTGAGTGGCGCAGTTAGTTTTTGTCATCGATTCGTTTAAACACAAACTTCGGTCAGAAACATTATCTTTGCAATGAAAAGTGCTTTTTGTCACTCTGATGATCAGATCTGATCTGTGATCAGAACATGATGTAAAAAGTGTTTTTTTGGGTGATGCAGATAGTTTTAGAAATCGCTTCATTTGAACCCAGTGAAATGTGCTATAAAGACTTCTGCTAGACACTCGGATCTACAGAACAATATTTTAAAAAGTCTCTTAATGTCCTTTTTCGTGTACACAATTTTTCTACACAAAGTACTTTTTCACTTGCAAGAAACAAGATGTAATTATTTTAAAGTAATTTTGTCAAGTGTGCAGTTAGTTTAAGAAATGGATTTTAAAACACCAAACCTGTTCAGAAACATGATAACAATCAGAACATGACAGACAGAAACATAATGGTAAGAAACATGATCATCAGAACATGATGGTCAGAAACAACGATCAGAACAAGATGTAAATTTATTTTTTCAGCTGGAGCAGTTAGTTTTAGAAATTACTTCCTGTGTGTTCATCACAGTGTGCTATACATTCAGATCATCGGAGCAATATGTTAAAAGTCTCCTAATGTTCAAGTTGTGCAGTTAGTTTTAGAAATCACTACGTTTAATCACAAAAAAAATTGTTAGAAACATGAGAAAATGGTTAGAAATACAAAAGCGTTTTTCTTACTCTTCAGACCTTCAGAAAAAGATGTAAAAAATAGTTTTATACAGTATTCCGTTTAAACACACCAGACAATTTAAGGTTTGAGTAATTGATTTAAAAAGGTTAGAGTAAAGAGTAAAAGTGATTTTTGCCACTCAGAATTTTAGAAAAATATATAAAAATATCATTAAAGTAGTAGAGTGGTGCACTTGGCTTTAGAAATTAATTCATTTAAACTTGCAACTTCAACTTTGTGCTGAGAAGTTCTCTACGCATATTGCGTACATTCGATAAATAAATCGAAAGATAAATAGATTAGATAGATAGATAGATAGATAGATAGATAGATAGATAGATAGATAGATAGATAGATAGATAGATAGATAGATAGATAGATAGATAGATAGATAGATAGATAGATAGATAGATAGATAGATAGATAGATAGATAATTAGATAGATAGATAGATAGACGATAGATATATAAATAGATAGATAGATAGATAGATAGATAGATAGATAGATAGATAGATAGATAGATAGATAGATGTGCAAGGCATTGTAGGGCTACACCGAATGTTTATTACACTTTTTTCCTCTGGCTATGATGACTAAAAGCACTTTTCATTGTAAAAGTCATGTCCTAAACAATTCTAGGTTTTCAAACGAAGCGTATTTTTAAAGTATAATCAGTTTAGTGAAAAAGGCAATCTTGCTTTAATTGACTGATTGACTTAACAAACTTATCATTGTGAATCTCATGTCATAACATTTTTGTGTGTCCAACACTTACTTAAAACTCTTCACTTCACAGAAAAACATTTAAATCTTTTTTCATCTTGCTCCAAAGGCGTATATAATCTGTATATATAACTTTAATCATATCAATGGCATTTGCAAGAAATCTAGATGACATAGCACAGTGACTCTTTTTAGAATTACAGTTGGTATTGTCTTCTTCTCCTGTCTGTATTCATATTATAGCTTTACTCAACATTATTGTTTCCTTATACAGCATTGACAGAAGTTTTGTCTTAAATACATTGCAAAATGATCTTGTAATTGGTGTGGTTTTATATCATATTATAAACTTCCCAAAAGAACTCTTACCCTTAACCCTATGCTAACTTTGGCACATAGCCCTAATTGTAACCCGAACCCTAACCCCAGCCCTAACCATAACCTCAAGCCTAACCCTTAACCATAACTCTAACTAACCTATCCCTATCATTACCTAAACATAGTTCTAACCAAACCCTAAGCCTAAACCTAACCCATACCCTATAACTAACCCTAACATTAACAATAACTCTAAACCTAAAACCTAACCCTTACCCTAAACCCAACCCTGGCGACAATCCCAAGCCTAACCATAATCCTGACCCTATCCGTACCTAACCTACCCTACAATGAACTAAACATAATCCAAACTTAACCCTAACCCTAACCCTAACCCTAAAACTAAGCCTACGCCTAAACCTTACCATATCCTACCCTACCATACCCTACCCTAACCTACCCTACTCTATCCTACCAACGCTACCCTAACCAAAACCCTACCGTGACCTAAACTTAATCTTACCCTAATCCTAAACTTACCCTAAGCCTAAACCTAAACCTAACCCTTACCCTAACCATATCCCCAATCCTTAACCTACCATTATCTAAACTTAATCTTACCATAACCGTAACCCTGAGCCTTGCACTAACCAATACCGTAACCCCAAACGTAAGCCTAACCCTTACACTAAACCTAACCCTAAGTTTAACTAGTCTTACCCTAACAAGACTTAAACTTAATCCTTACCTAACCCTTATCCTAACCCTTACTGGAATTCTTACCAAAACCCTCAATTTAACCATAACCCTAAGAAACCGAATACCACCATGACCTAAACCTAACCCCTAACCTATACCTAACCCTAACTCTATATCTAACCAGTACTCTAACCCCAACCCAAACCCTAATCCGAACTCTTAACCTTAATTTAGCTAACCCCAACATAATCCTAACCCTAAACTTAAGCCTAAACCTAAGCCTAACCCTAAGCCTAACCGTAACCCTAACCCTTACCCTTACCCTTACCCTTACCCTTACCCTTACCCTTACCCCAATCCCAATCCCAAACCCAACCCAACCCAACCCCAACCCTAAGCCTAACTCTTAAGAGTGTACCTAACCCTTACACTAACACTAACCCCTACCAACCTTACCATACCATGAACTAAACTTAATCTTAACCTTAGCCATACCCTAAACCTAAGCTAACCCCAACCCCAAGCCTAACACTAACCCTAACCCCAACGCTAACACTGACCCTGACCCTGACCATGACCCAGACCCTAACCCTAACCCTAACCCTAACCCTGACCCTATCTATAACCAAAATAGTGACCATGAAGTCGAACAAAAACCCTCATAACCCTCAAACCCTAAGCCTAATTACCTAATACTACCATGACCTTAACCTAACCATAATTTACCCTTACCCCTAACCCTTAATCTACCCTAAACAAACCTTAACCGTAAATTGCACTCTTGACCTTACCTAACCTGACTGTAACACTAACTCAAACTAACATAACCCTACCTGGACCTAAATTTAACCTAAGCCTTACTCTTACTCTTACCTTAACCCTGAATCTAAAGCTAACCCAAACACCAACCCCAACACTTAAACCTGAACCTGAACTTAAACCTTAGCCTAACCCTTATCCATATCCTTACCCTAACCCTAACCCTTCCTTGACCTTAATATAATCTTAATCTAAGACTTACTCCAACCTTAAACCTAACCCCAAACCCTAATCCTAACACGTAACCTAACCTTAACTTTACCCTAATCCTATTCCTATCCTTTAGGCTAATCCTAATCTCAACCCTAGTCCTGAACCTAAACGTAAGCCTAACCAGAATTCTTACCAATACCCTCAATTAAACAATAACCCTAAGTAACTGAATACCACCATGACCTAAACCTAAATCTAACCCCAAACCTAACCCTAACTCTATATCTAACCTTAGCCTTACCCTAACCCTAAACCTAACCTAACCTAACCCAAACCTTAACCTTAACCTTAACCTTAACCTTAACCTTAACCTTAACCTTAACCTTAACCTTAACTTTAACAGTGACCTTAACCTTAACCTTAACTTTAACCTTACCCCAAACCTAAACCCAAACCTAAACCTAAACCTAAACCTAAACCTAAACCTAAACCTAAACCTAAACCTAAACCTAAACCTAAACCTAAACCTAAACCTAAACCTTAACCTAAATCTAAACCTAACCCGAACACTAACACTAACACTGACCCTGACCGTGACGTGACCGTTACCGTGACCGTGACCCTCACCCTTACCCTAACCCTAACCCTAACCCTAACCCTAACCCTAAACCTAAACCTAACCCTAACCCTAACCCTGACCCTATCTTAAACCAAAACAGTAACATGAAGTCTAACAAACCCTCATCTTAACCCTAACACTAAGAACCTAATATTATCATAACCTAAACCTTACCCAAAATCTTACCCTTACCCCTAACCCTAAATCTACCCTAACCCGACCCTAACCCTAACCTGAAGTCTTAACCTTACCTTACCTTAACTAACCTGACTGGAACAGTAACCCTACCTTGACCTAAATTTAATCTAAACCAAACCCTAAGCCTTACTCTTACCTTAACCCTACACCTAAACCTTAGCCTAACTATAACCAAATCCTTACCCGAAATCTAACCCTTAAACCAAACCTATCCCAAACTATAACCCTGACAAGAACACTAACCATAACCCTTCCCTAACCCAAAGGCTAACCCTAACCCCAAATCTAGCCCTTACTCTTAACCTAACCTAACCTGCCCATAACACTCAACCTAACCCTGGCTCTCATCAACTTAACCTTATTAAGTCCTAAAGTTAATCTTAACTAAACCCTAAACCTTACCCTAACCCTAACTCCAACCCCAACCCCAACCTTAACCCAACCCCAACCCTAAGCAAGGCCCGAACACTAAACCCAACTCTAACCCTAATCCAAAGCATAACCCTAAAACTAACCTAAACTTTAACATGACCAAAACTTAATCTTACCCTACCCCTTAGCTTTACCCTAACCCATAACCTAAATCTTACTCTAATCCTAACACTAACCCTAACACAAACCCTAACCCTAACCCTATCCCTGACCCTATCTCTACCCCTAAGCTTACCTGTAACCAAATGTTGACCCATATGCTAACCCTAACCCCAAATCTAACCCTTACTCTTAACCTAAGCTAACCTGCCACTACAACTAAACCTAATCCTAACCCTAACTCTAACCAACCTAACCCTATTAAGTCCTAAAGCTAATCTTTACCCTACCCTAAACCTTATTCTAACCCTAACCCTAACCCCAACCTCTACCCTAACCCCAACCCCAACCTATACCCTAACATTAACATTAACATTAACATTAACATTAACATTAACATTAACATTAACATTAACATTAACATTAACATTAACATTAACATTAACATTAACATTAACATTACATTAACATTAACACTACCACTAACATTAACACTAAAACTAACATTAAACCCAACCCCAATCCTAAGCCTAACCTAAAGTTTAACCTAACCTAAAGTTAATTTTACCCTAACCGAAAACCTTACCTTTACCCTAACCCTTATTCTAATCCTAATCCTAATCCTAACCCTAACCCCAACTTTAATCCTAACCCTAACACAAAGCCTAACTAAAACCAAACCCTAACCCGGAGCCTTACCCTAACCCTTACCTATTCCAAACATAACCCTTACCAGAACCCTATCCCTAAGACAAACCATAACCCCTCCCTAACCCATATACTAACCCAAACCCAAATCTAATCCTAACTCTTAACCTAACCTTACTTGCCCCTGACACTAACCCCATCTCTAGCCTTTACTCTAGCCAACCCAACCCTAACGTAACCCTTATCCTAACACTAACCCTTACCCTAACCAACTTAACTAAGCTTACCTATAACCAAACTCGAACCCTAACTCTGACTGGGAATGCCAAACATAACCCTAACCATAACCTTGACGAGTACCCTAACCTTAACCCTTGCCCTAAACCTAAACCTAAACCTAAACCTAATCCTCATTCTCATCCTGACCCTAACATACTTAACCCTACCATGAACAAAACATAGTCCTAACCAAACCCTTACCCCAACCCTAACCATTACCCTAACCCTAACAAACCTAACGATACTGTGACCTAAACATAATCCTAACCTATCCCTAAGCCTCACCCTTACCAACCTAACTCTACCATGACCTAAACGTAATGTTTACCTAACCCTAAGCCTTACATGTTGCTGACCCCAACCACGACCCTAAACGCAAACCTAAACCTAACACTAAACCTAACCCTAACCCTTACCCTAACACTTACCCTAACCCTAACCCTACCCTAACCCCAATCATAATCCAAACCCTAACATACCTAAAACTTCCATGACCTAAACATAATCATAACCTATGGGGGTATTGTTAACCATGAGTCCAGGCTAGATATGGTGGGATTTCTCGATTTCTGGTTTCTGCTAAATTTCATCCTGTTCCAAAAAGTCCAACTATATTTCGGGTCTCGGGAGCTCTTGTGTTAGAGATCCTTTAACCCTTCTGTTAACTGTGTTTTACATCTGATTCTCCTTTGGCCTTATGATATCCTCCACACTATGCACTTGAATATATAAAAGTTAGGATCACATCTTTCTTTAAATTTTTAGTATTTTAATTAACCTTGTTTCACCTGTGGTGTTCCCGGTCAAAAGTGACCGCCATAGGAAATGAATGGGTATCCAGACTCTTTTCATTTATCAGACAGAAAACATCCCTATACAAACCATCCTCACTCACTCACTAACTCACTCACTCACTCAGTCACTCACTCACTAACTCACTCACTCACTCACTCACTCACTCACTCACTCACTCACTCACTCACCCACTCACAAAATATCAATAAGGTCTTTTTTTCTCTTTTGTGCCTTTCCCCCACGTGAACCACACTGAATTTCAACCAGAGATTAAGGTGGATGTCTTAGAAGTAAAAGTTAACACATTACTTATGATCCAGACTTTATACTTTTTTTGTAATTTTGAGACTGACCAGTCAAAAGATGGAGAGGCACCTGAAGCACAGGCAGCTGAGGAGACATTCCAGTCCAAGAGTGGCCAGTTGCTCTGGTCTTCATCCCCTGAGGACAGAGGAAATAGAGCAAGAGTGTAAATCATCATAAAGATGATGCCAGGTAAAACACAGTATTCGACATCTTGTGTGGATGACATCAATTACAGCATCCCACTCTTTTTACAAGAGTACATTTAGGGAATTATAATAAAGGTGACAAACCTGGAAGGGAAGCATGTGGAAAGAAATTGACGTGTTGGACCATCAAGCCTACATAGGTCTTTTGATTTAAACATTTTATAGCGTCTGCTCCAAAGAGGGTCCAAAACGTCTGTGGGATTCAATTTCACGCTCATATACGTGAGTTGCTTGCCATACATTCAAGTATGGTGACCCATTCTCAGAATTCCTTATCTACATTTAACCCATCCAAAGTGCACACATACAGCAGTGAATACACCAACCATGAACAAACACCCCCAGTAGTGGGCAGTCATTTATGCTGCGGCGCCCAGAGGAGTTGGAGATTTAGTGCCTTGCTCAAGGGCACCTAAGTCATAGTATTAAAGGCCCCAAGTTTAAATCAACAACCCTGTGGTTATTAGTCAAACTTTCTAGCCAAAAGGCCAGGACTTCCCCTCAAAGTCCTATATTCCAGGCAAATTTGACTTTACCACAGTTTAATGTCCTTTCAAGATTTATTCGCTTTGATAAGAGACACATAAAACCAGTTGGTGGCGAAACGAAACACTGGCTGCCATCAGGATTTGGTAAATACACCTGCTAGTGAATGACAGCCCACTGGCCTGTGGCACTGTTCTATAACTTCATTGATGTGTCTGCCTTCAACGGCTGTGTGTGAACAGTTAAAGACCCAACCTAGAATCAGGGAAAAAGATTTCAGGATAAGACTTATCCTAGAAGAGGTGAAGAATGATATGGTGACTCCTATTATTTAATGGTACCCACACACCAGCCCCCGCCAGTCTGGTAAAGAGTGTGCAAGCCCCAGCCTCTGCCCTGGCTGGCTCTTTGCACCTAGAGATAGCATATCTGTACTGAGATATTGCAAATGTGATGCCTATATTTGCAAGGGCCACAATCTAACCTGAGATTCACATGCCACACATGTGTATGAATTCACATGCACACAAATACACATACATGACTTCATATTGGGATTTGGTATTTGGTTGTCCATTTTTTCTTGTGTTAAATGTTCATTTTGTAATGCATTTTTAGTGTCTATTAGTATGTTCACTGCAGTTATTTTATGTCTAATTCTATATATTAATGTTAAACACTACTTTGAAGAACTGTTTACATCTAAAGAATTTTGAATATAAATTTAACCTGGTGGGAAAAAATGTTTATGCTATATATAAAGCAGTTACAACAGACACTAAAGTAAGGGGCGGGAGGTGAACACGACAGAAGGATTAATATGTAATGGGTATGTCTGGACATGTGACCCCTCTGTTATGAGGAAGGTATTCAGGTTCTAGTATTTTTCGAACCAGCGTACATCTTCAAGATTCCACCATCCCCAGGAATAGATTCTTCAGACATCTATATGAGGTTCTACATTCCAGAAAAACAACTCAGGGTTCTTCTCTAAAATTAGATAAAATAAGAGTTTCTACCCCTTTCAACAAAAATATTTGTATACCTTTCAAAACAACCACAATCATTACAAGCAGACAATACTAATGCAATTTAACAAAGCAAAGTCTTTGTCATTTGCAGTAAAAATCTTCCCTTTGCAACAAAATCAACACATTTTATAATATAATATTATTGGAAAAACAATTACTGTTCTATACTTCTGGTCTGTACAGAAGTAATGTGTCTCGTGTAAAGTGTGAATGACTTCCTTCTTTCTTTCAGTTTGCAAAAATGATGATTTCGAATCTGCTTACCTCCTCTGGCAAATCTCAATTGCCCATCTTTCTGTTGTGAATAAAATGACCCTTTCTTGCCTTGTGTCTTTCTTTCCACATGCAAAACAACTCCTGTTCTTCAAAGAGTATCTTGCTATGTGCCCTTTTTTTCCACAAGCATGGCAAATGCTAAAACCTTCTAGATTGGATATTGAACCTTCCTGTTCCATATTAAAAGTGGCCAGATAGTATAAACACATTAAAATGGGAGACAGGGGGGGATTGTTACAGAAAATGAGATGGTCTTTACTTTATTTGAATTATACAAACAATGTCTGATTGCTTTTAATGAATAGGTTTGATGTTTTGAAAGCTTCATAGAGATCATAGAGAGGCTTGAAAGACCTATTCCTGGAGATGGCAAAATAGTCTGTTCCCAAATGACCAAATAGTTTAATCAAATGAAAAATCATTAATTTAATATCAATTTGTTAATGCAAAGTTAATTTCAATGTTATAAAATGTAAATTAAATTGGAATCTGATTGGGTTTACCCACAAATTCTAACAAACTAGTCTTACATTATTGTTCAGCAGGGAATCCGGAGAGAGAGAAAAAGCAAAAAAAAACCTTCATCCAACTCTTGACTTGGTCGTTTGTACAGTGGCTAGTTGCATAGAACTTAAATATTCTTGATATTGGATCTTCTTACTGATCTTCTGATGCATATGTCTGTGCATCTGTTACTTGATGATGAACGATCTGCCTCAAAGAACACGTTTGGCAGACTCGGCCTCTATCTTTAAAATACGCGTAAAAACTCATATCTTCAATCTACACATTACCGACTAGATAACCTTTTCCCTCCCCACAGGTTTTATCTCGTTTTGTGTAGCTTAGTGATCTATTGTTATCTCTGTTATTGACTGTTTAAATATTTCCTTGATTCTTTGTAAGTCACTTTGAATAAAAGCGTCTAATGTCTAAATGTAAATGTAAAATTGATTGAATTGACAAGCATGCTGAAGTTGATGAGTCAAAGACAGGTAAGGCCAGAAGAGGACCACCTGAGGCAAAGCTTCACCGCCACTGGCCACCTTCTTGATATGTGAGATGTATTCCATAAGCAGGGAGTGAATTTGATGTCTTTTTTGACATCAAAATCAAAATCAACCTCTTTAACAAACATATTTAAAAATCATAGAGATATTTTCTACGTTTATTAGCATTAAACAAATTGCAGATATTGTATGACAGAAGCTGGGGACTTTACGAACCTACATGCATGAAATAGTTGTAGAACATTAGGATACACACAGGAAATACAAGACACCTCCCAACCATTTGGCTAGGAAGATCTAAAGACAGTGATCACTTTTTATTTTTTGTTATAGGAAATTTCCATTTCATTTCCTTCATTTACATGATTTGTGGGAAAGCTAGTTTGAAGAAACAAAATACAGTGTAACTGTTGAAAAAAGGTAGAATTTTTGAATCTGGATGACCAGAGATCAAGAAAACACATCAATTTAGCCTGGTTTATTGACAAGAAAAAAAACATCTCTTTTTGAATGTCTGAGTGAATTAAAAAAATTTCAGTGTCTGACAAAAGGAAGTTCTCTGACACTAATTGCACCTCTTAAAAATCATCAAAACATGGAATTTAGGTCATTTTCCGAGTGGTAGAATTTGCATTATTTTAACACACTTCTGTTAGAGACATGAAAATTGAAAGAGACACTAAAATGGATTTTAGTCACTCACAATTGCATTGAGTTGACTCCAAAGGTTCAGAGTGTTGGAGTTAGTTTGACAAATCGTCACAAGGCAATACACGAGACTTGCAGTTAGTTTAAGAAAGCTTATTTTTGTTCATCCCACTGATTTAACACGAAGTTCACCTAAAGTCACAGAGACATTTAGAGCGAAATCTATAAGGTTATTTACAGAGTGTTGCGGTTAGTTTTAGATACAGAATACAGCATACAGAACTGTTTGAAATGAGCATTTGATTTGATCAGTAAATAAACCTATTTTTAACTTCTGGGACTAAGGACTTTTTCCAAGCGGTGCAGTTAGTTTGAGAAAGCGCCTTCTTTGTAAATATGTAAGAAACATAAGAATGGCTGACAGTTAAATTTGAGTTGGCACTCCGTTTGAATATCATAAATGGTAGTGTGTATGTTTTTACAATGAAACTTGTGTTTAGTTACTCAGAACAGCAGAGCATGTTATTAATAGTTGTTTTCGGTGTAGAGGAAGCACTTTTAGACAATACTTTTTCTCAAAATAGAACTGTTAGGGTATATGCTTTTTGTAACTTGGGCCATAAGTCAGTTTGAGAAAACTAGACCACGAAACTGTTTGAAATAGAACACATTCTCGAAGACCTCACCAACATATTGAAAACAGTCTCTAAAAGTCAATTATATATTGGTGCAGTTAGTTTAATAAAGCGCTTAGTTTGATCACAATATAAATGTTATTGCTTCAATTTTAGCAACGCAACGTGAGTTTAGTCAATTTAACATTCAGAGCAAGTGGTGATTTAGTTAAAGGAAGTGATTTCTCTGACCACATAGCAAATAGGTCATTTTTGAGACGTAAAGTTAGTAAGAGAAAGCGTTTGCTTTGAACTGATACTATTTTTAGGAATATGAGATTTGCTTGGAAAACTCACTCACTCTGTGTCAGTATAATGATAAAAAGGGTCTAAAGATAATTTTTCGAGTGGTGTAGTTACTTTGAGATATTATAACCCTTTAGCACACAGAACTGTTATTAACATGAGACCTGTTTTTATCCACTCTGACTTCAACAATATATCAAAAACCTTCTCAAAAATTCATTTTTATTGGTGTGCAGTTAGTTTGAGTGAGCACTTTGTTGAATCACAAACATAAACGTTATTGTCTCAGTTTTGCAATGTAATGTGAGTTTAGTCCCTCAGAGTCAACGTGTCTAAAATGCATTTTAGAGTGGTGCATTTAGTTTGAAAGATGCTTCGTTTAAACATTTAATTCTGTTTGGACACATTAGTTTTGCCATAAAAAATGCTGTTAGTCACGCAGCACATCACAGCAGGATAGTGATTTTTAGGCTAGTGAAAGCGCTTTCACACAGCGCTTCATTTGCTTAGAACAGAACTGCTATGGTAAGACATTTGAATTGAAACATGCATTTCGTCACTCAGCAATCAGTCAAAGTTGCAAAAAAATCTTTTTGAAAAGTAGTTTAGTTACTGTTTGACAGCAAATCGTTTAAACAAAAAGAACATGAGTTTTGCTTTCTAAAGTTGTTTTCATGTCTTCAGACTATCAGAAAAAGATATAATAAGTACTTAAAAATTATTTTCCGAGTTTTGCAGTTGAGAAAGTGCTTTTCCTGATTAGATCAAGTACTTTACAGTACAGACCCTTGTCTTAGATTTGCAATGAAACGTGCTTTTTTTGTAACTCAACATTCAGAGAATGTTGTAAAAAGTTCATTTACCAAGTTCGTTTCAGAAAGTTCGTTTCACTTTTTTCAACACTGATGATAGTGAGAAACAATTACAACGTTTGATACAACCAACTTTTTCAATAAATCGTGCTTTTTGTAACAACAAGAAAAGAGTAATGCTCCAAGTGGTGCAGTTAGTTTGAGGAAGTGCTTTCTTTGAAAACAAAAGTGTTAGAAACAAGAGATTAGTAGAAACGATACTTCCTTATAGCAAACTCGTATTTCTTACAATTCTTTGTACATAAATGAAGTGATTTCTCAAGTTAACTTCACCAGTCCTAAAATTAATTTTGAGGACCTCTCACCGTCATTATTGATTGAATAACTCTTTAAGAACCCACTCAAATGGTCTGAATTCATAGTACAATTTATGTTTGTAACACTTCTGTGTGTGAAACGAAGCAATTTCTAAGGTTACGTGCACCACTTGGCAAAGGACCTTTTTTACAAGTCTTTTCATCTGAATTTAAGGGTTTCAATGAATAAAAGCATGATTTGGCAAATGCCTCATCCTGGAAGTTGTAGTTTGTTAAATAAAAGCTCTTTCTAAATCTATCTTCACTTCTTCAAAACTTATATTTATGATATCTTGCTGTACTGGTATACGTCTATAAACGTTTTTATAGCTGCCTAATTTTCTAACCAATCTATTAGTTTAAACGAATAGATTTCTAAAACTAAAAGAAACTTTATACATATTGTTATGATGATCTGAAGAATAAAAATTTTTCATAGAAAATCTCATGCCTTGTGAGATCTTGTTTTGTTCTGTATAAACTAGCTGCAACTCTTCCAAAACGACTTTAACAGACTGCAATTGTTATGTTTTGAATTAAAGTAATAAGTTTAAAATAAAATAAGTAATGGTAGGGTGTGGGTTTGGGTTTGGGTTTGGGTTTGGATTAGGGTTAGGGTTAGGGTTAGGGTTAGGGTTAGGGTTAGGGTTAGGTTTAAGGTTAAGGTTAAGGTTAAGGTTAAGGTTAAGGTTATGGTTAAGGTTTAGGTTTAGGTTTAGGTTTAGTTTTAGGTTAAGGTTAAGGTTAAGGTTAATGTTGAGGTTAATGTTAAGGCCAGGGTTGGGGTTTGGAGGAGGTTTAGGGTTTGGGTGATGGTAGGGTTAATTTCGTTAGTGTTAGCTTAAGAGTTGGGGTCAGGGTTAGGGTTAGGTTAAGATTAAGTTTAGGTCATGGATGTGTTATGTTTATTAGAAGTTAGTTTAGGTTAAGAGTTAGGGTGAGGGTTTGGGTTGGGGTTAGGGTGAGGGTGAGGGTTAGGCTTCGGGTTTTGGTTTGTATAGTTAATTTTAGGGTCAGGTTAAAGTTAAAGTTAAGGTTAATGTCAAGTTGGGTGTCAGATTTAGGGTTAGGCTAAGGGTAAGGTTAAGATTGTTTGTAGTTCATGATAGGATAAAGTTATTTAGGTTAAGGTTAAAGTTAAAGTTAAAATTTAAAGTTAAAGTTAAAGTTAAAGTTAAAGTTAAAGTTAAAGTTAAAGTTAAAGTTAAAGTTAAAGTTAAAGTTAAGGTTAAGGATAAGGTTAAGTTAAGTTTAAGGTTTGGGTTTGGGTTAGCGTAAGGGTTAGGCTTGGAGTAAGGGTAAGGGTAAGGATAGGATTATGTTTAGGTCATGGTATGGTTAGATCAGTTAGGGTTAGGTTTAGCTTAAGAGTTAGTGGTAGGGTTGTGGTTAGGTTAAGATTTAATTTAGGCATGGTAGGATTAGGTTAGTTAGGGTTAAGGTTAGGGTAAGGTTAAGCGTTAGGGTTGGGGTAAGGATTAGGTTCAGGGTAAAATATAGGTAAGTGTTAAGGTAGGGTAGCATTAGTGATAGGGATAGGAATAGAGATAGGGATAGGGATAGGGATAAGGAGAAGGAGAAGGAGAAGGACAGGGAAAGTGTAAGTGTAAGTGTTAGTGTTGTTGTTATTGTTATTGTTATTGTTATTGTTATTGTTATTGTTATTGTTATTGTTATTGTTATTGTTATTGTTATTGTTATTGTTATTGTTATTGTTATTGTTATAGTGTATTGTGTATTGTGTATTGTGTATTGTTTGTGTTAGTGTTAGTGTTATTGTTAGTGTTAGTGTTAGTGTTAGTGTTAGTGTTAGTGTTAGTGTTAGTGTTAGTGTTAGTGTTAGTGTTAGTGTTAGTGTTAGGTTTGGGGTTTAGGGTTAGGGTTATTGTTAAGGTTAAGTTAGGGTTAGGTTGAGGGTTAGGCTAAGGGTTAGGTTAGGATTGTCTTTAGTTCATGGTAGCATAAGGGTAGTAAGGGT